>BMAC01000619.1:200922-265395 GCA_014905375.1 Phtheirospermum japonicum | reverse complement strand
TATATATATATATATATATGAAATATATGTATATAATATATTTATATATATTTATAATTTTAATATAATATATATTATATTTATTTATATATAATCATAAATTAATATAATATTTATAATATATATGTATAATATAATTATTATATATAAATATATTATATATGTTGATATATTATAATTATATTATTTATTATATATATAATATAAGTATGTATATATATATATATTATAATGTCAAATACTTACAAGAAATTGAGTTAGTCTAACCGATAATTTGAAGGCTTGGAGCACGAGAGGTCGCGTGTTTGAGTTTTCCCAATGATAAATGGGAGGATTTATTTGTAATTAATGGGTGTTGGGCTTTGGGGCGGACTGGCCACATTCTTACATATATTTTTTTTAATTTAGTTTTACCGACGGATTAAAATCCGTCAGTAATTTTTATTTTTATTTTTCTTAATAAAAATAAAAATGTTCATCGGTAATCTTTTTTTATTTTTTTTAATTTATTAAGATCCGTCGGTAATTAAATCTTATATACGAAATTGGTGTCTGTCGGTATTCTACCGACGGAAAAAAATATCCGTTGGTAATTTTTTTATCGACGAGGGTTTTACCGACAGACCATTTCCGTCGATATGACAGAAATGGTTCGTCGGTATCTGCGGGTTTTTTGTAGTGTGGAATTTCACGATGTAGTGTGGAACTTTTCTCACAAAATTATCAAATTTTACAAAGTAGTATGGAATTTTACGATATAAAAATTGCACGAACGAAATATTATGTAATTTCACGATATAGTATGAAATTTCAGGATTTAGAAATTTTACAAAGTACTATATAATTTCAAGATATAGTATGGAATTCTACATGGGGCGGTGATTTGACAACGAAAACTAAAATAAAGAAAAAAAATTACGAGGATAAGTTAGTACGTTAATGTAAAGTTTGGATAAAATGAAAAAATAATGGATTAAACGAGAAGTTATATTTTTACTCTAATTTTTGAGATAAAATATATCAATGATTGAGTATATGGGATCCATAGAAATATAAAGTACTTGTAATTGTATTTTTATTTTTATTTTTTATCAAAACCTACGCTTGTAATCGCTTTTCTTAAATATTTGCAAGCACCGCTTAAATCTACATGGATTATTTGGTCCCTTGGATAACAAATAAATAATTCATAATTTAAAAGATGAAGATCAGGGTCAGTATCATTTAGAAGACAAAAGAAAAAAGAAAAATTAAATCCATAAGTCAACTTGCCCATTTCAATTATATTCACGGATTGACAATTATTGTGTTTATAAGGATGTCTTCCATCAAACTCACTGAAATTTGGGTTGAACCTTGCCTGTACGTAAAGTCTTCTCTACAACAGTTAAACATATATTTAACCTAGTAATGATTAATACTATACACATACACACACATAAGTTAGCTAGTGACAAGTTTTATGTCCCATTATGCAAAAACCAATCTAGGAGGTTTAGTTTTCTTACCTAATTAAGATATTGTCTCCAATTTAGAATGGTGGGCTCATTGCCATCCGTATACAAATTGTACATCCTTATCACGCACTATTCATTCACGCTTCACCCACTTTAATGGGGTTTTAGTACTATTTCTTATATTATTGGGACGTAGGTACGAAAAAATAACTAACTAATTTTCTCTTAAACTTGCAATTACCCCCCTCCCCATCATATTACAACTTACAAGCGTTTTCCTAACAAATTAGTATATTTAAAAAATAATTGATTTGCAATGGACCAAACCTCAAAATTATTATTTTTTCATAAGGTTGGCGCACGTCATATTAAAGATGGTTTATAAACAAGTTATGAAAAGATACACAGGATGAGATATAAGTTTGGTGATCTAACCAATCACATATCAAACACTAAAATAAACCGTATATCAATAAGTTGACCAGGAAAAGTACTCTGCCTATGCAAATAAATAATATATAATATTTGAGCGGCAGCAGCCAGCATGTGCAGCGCCATTGTCGCTCCACCGTTAACTGCCCACATGTGAACAAAAGAAAATTTATCAAACTTACAAAGACGCAAACGTTTGAATACTGAAAACCTGCATGAATTTGTTCACAGTTTTCAAAAAATCACAACAACTAGATCAGTACGAAATTTTATTAATATCTTGATTAGCCCAATTAGCATTTTCCTATAATTTGTTGTCAACCTACCAGTTTGAACTAAAGGACTTGTCCATGTTAATTTCTGTTTTGAATGCTTTTTGGCCAACTATAATTCGTTTTCTATTTATATCTTTAAAAGAGATATTATAGAGTCGGTATATGCCTTCATGTATCATTGATATAATAATTAATCAAATTTGTCACATAAAAAAGGACCAAAATTGTTAACCCATAGAAGTTAAAAAAAGCCTAAAAATGCAATTAAACTATTAGCTAGGAAATACCATTAAATAAACTGCATTTGATTTGTTTATTCGTCTTCTTTCTCTATCTTCTATTGTGTGTAAATAATATTTTTTTAAAGAAAAAGAAAAAAAACTTCCGTGGACTCTGAAGCATTGGCATCCGTACTGATGATGAGAAAGGTACCATCGTATATTCTCGACTCTATATATATTTAAATGTTGCATTCTGATTAATTTTATTCATGAGATTTGACTTTTACTTTGCCAGCTCAGAAAGACATCCACCGCTATGTTTCTACGTGTAAAAAATGTCTCCACATTCTCTGGTACGTAAATTTGACCAAGAAGCCACCGAATATTATTCCAACGAGCTAGCTAGATCTGATGGCTTCAAATCAAGTTTGATGATCATAACAAGTGCATATAAAAACCAGAGATACGGTATCCATAACAAAATAAACCATTGATAAGTAAACCAACTTTACGTATAGAATGTCTCTTCTGGTAGGGTATATATGGTGGGTTCTTGCTACAAAAAGATTTAAAATCTTAATCTCTAACCTCTACGTTATATTGTTTCTCAAAAACTATTTTTATCTCCCGAACCCTTGTTTAATTTAATTATAATAAAAAATGTGTAAATATTGAAGTTACGTCAATAAAAAAATAAAATCGCAAAACAAAACCAATTGAATTTGCCTATTAGAAATAATTTCTCAAATCAATTACATTTACATAAGCGTGTGTGTGTATATATATATATATATATATAAACATACATAACTGATGCATGCTTAGAGAATCTTTATCAACAACCCCAATCTCCTCCCATTTTTCAATTCTCACTCCGCCACATCAGCAAAAGTACACTCCACATCATTTCCCTCCCCTTCCCTTCCCCAACCCCTTTTATCTTATTTATTCACCCTACCAACAAACTTACTATTTATGGGTCCCACACACTACAAAAAAACAGCAGTTTTCCGATGAAAAAACGAGAGAAATGACTTCCCTCGGAATTTTCCGAGGGAAAAACCGAGGAAACCAAAATTCCCTCGGTATTTTCCGAGGGAAGGCGATTCCCTCGGAATTCTGGCACCATTCTTTCCCGCCATGATTTCCGAGGAAAAAAATCGACGGATTTGCGAGGGACTTTATTCCGAGGGAATAAATCCCTCGGAAAACCGAGGGAAATGCATTTCCCTCGTAATGTTATTATTATTATTATTTTTTAATTGAAAAGCTTCCGAGGGAATACGAAATCCCTCGGAATGAAACCGAGGGAATTCAAAACCCCTCGGTTTATTTTTTATTTTTTTTAATATTAATTAAAATTCTGAGGGATTATGGTTTCCCTCGGAATTATTCCGAGGGAAATTGAATCCCTCGCAATTTTAATTAAAATTTAAAAAAAAAAAAATAGGAGGGGTGCGTCTCGTCGTCGTGGAACCACGGGGTGCATCTATTACTCAGATTTTTCTCCAACAAATTCAAAACCAACCAAAAATCACCCCTCTTCACCGTAGCAATGACGACACCAAAGTTTTTCTAGGTTATATTGGACCCTAAATCAGACAGACTAGTAAGTTTCCATATAAATTATGTGCTAATTCAATTATATTTCTGCATCTTGTTAATTTATCTAGAGTCGTCTCTAGAAATCAATCTTTATTTCTTGTATGTGCAACTGCTTTCTTGTAGACAAGAATGAAAAAAATATTATATATATATAGTTTCTTTTGTCTCCCGGGATTTTGCCATTTCCATCATTATTTTGCCGTACGTCAGCAATATTTATGGAACTAATTGTAATGAATTTGATATTTTGTTCGCAACATGCAGAGAATCTCGCCCGAGTTTACGAAAAGAATGGGGCACAATCTGCCTAGCCGCGTTTTTCTAAAGGTTCCGACTAGACCGGTGCAATGGAGGTTGAATTGGTTTGGTCCTGACGGTAAAACATTAATGCTACAGAAAGGATGGAAGGAATTTAGAGAGCGTCACTTCGATAGGCTTCGGATACTTCTTAGTGTTTGAATACAATGGGAAGTCAGAGTTTAATGTCGTCATATTTGATAAGTCTGCTGTTGAGATTAACTATCCGATCGGCTAGAGAAAAAAACGAGCACGTGCGTTTAGGACGCGTTTTCTATTTTTTTCCGATTTTAAATGAAAAATGTAAAAAAAACCCGAAAAAATAGAAGAATTAGTAAAAAATAGAAACGAATCCCCATCATTTCACGACCGGGGCGGGGAGGGGTGCGCCCCGGCGTCGTGGAATCCACGGGCGTCGGGCGTCAATCGTTCCGCACACGTTTTCTAATTTTTTTCGATTTTAGATGAATAATGGAAAAATACCCGAAAAAATAGAAAAAATAGTAAAAAATAGTAAGAAGACCCGAGAAATTACGACCGGGGCGGAGGGTGCGCCTCGGCGTCCCGGAAATAAACCCTATTTTTTTCCTAATTGTTTCTAATTTTTCGATTTTTTCACTTTTTTTTTTTTAAAATTTCGAGGAATCATAAATCCCTCGGAATTCCGAGGGATTTTGATTCCTCGGAATTTTCAAAAATAAAAAAAAAAATCGGAAAAAATCGAAAAAAAAAAGAAAAATCGTAAAAATGAAATCGATCCTATCATCTTAGGCACGTGGGGAGGTTTTGACCCCAAATTCGATCGAAAAATACCAACGAGCACGTGCGTTTCCACACGTGTCTTGGGAATCGACCAACAACAAGTACGATTGATCGATGAACTCCTTCGGTTGGAAAACGCGAAGGGACGTAGCGTCGTGATTTTTCCATATTGGAGGAGGGGTGCGTCTCGTCGTCGTGGAACCACGGGGGTCGGGCGTCGATCGTTTTAGAACGCGTTTTCTATTTTTTTTCTGATTTTAAATGAAAAAATAGAAAAAAACCCTAAAAAATAGAAGAATTAGTAAAAAATAGAAACGAATCCCCATCATTTCACGACCGGGGCGGGAGGGGTGCGCCCCGGCGTCGTGGAATCCACGGGCGTCGGGCGTCAATCGTTCCGCATGCGTTTTCTAATTTTTTTCGATTTTAGATGAATAATGGAAAAATACCCGAAAAAATAGAAAAAATAGTAAAAAATAGTAAGAAGACCCGAGAAATTATGATCGGGGCGGGGAGGGGTACGCCTCGGCGTCCCGGAAATAAACCCTATTTTTCTCCTAATTGTTTCTAAATTTTTTTTTGATTTTTCACATTTTTTTTTGGAAATTCCGAGGGAATCAGAAATCCCTCGGAATTCCGAGGATTTTTTATTTCCTCGGAATTTCCAAGAAATTAAAAAAAATATGAAAAAATAGAAAAACATAGAAAAATCGTAAAAACGAAACCGATCCTATCATCTTAGGCACGTGGGGAGGTTTTGACCCCAAATTCGATCGAAAAATACCAACGAGCACGTGCGTTTCCCACAACGTGTCTTGGGATTCGACCAACAACAAGATACGATCGATCGATGAACTCCTTCGGTTGGAAACGCGAAGCGACATAGCGTCGTGATTTTTCCATATTGGAGGAGGGGTGCGTCTCGTCGTCGTGGAACCATAGGGGGTCGGGCGTCGATCGTTTAGGACGCGTTTTCTATTTTTTTTCCGATTTTAAATGAAAAAAATGGAAAAAAAACCCGAAAAAATAGAAGAATTAGTAAAAAATAGAAACGAATCCCATCATTTCACGACCGGGGAGGGGAGGGGTGCGCCCCGGCGTCATGGAACCACGGGCGTGGGGCGTCGATCGTTCCGCACACGTTTTCTAATTTTTTTCGATTTTAGATGAATAATGAAAAAAACCCGAAATAGAAAAAATAGTAAAAAATAGTAAGAAGACCCGAGAAATTACGACCGGGGCGGGGAGGGGTGTGCGTCGGCGTCCTGGAAATAAATCTTATTTATCCTTTGGAAAACCGAGGGATTACTATATTCCCTCGGAATTCCAAGGGATTTTTGATTCCCTCGGAATGTTTGACCTAATTTATCAGCGGGCTGGCCGCCCGCTGTTTCAGAAAAGAAAGAAAACTAAGAAGAAAAGAAAGAAGAAGGGAGAAGAAAAGAAAGAGCGCCGCCGAGCCCCTGCAACCGCCGAGCCACCGTCCACAGCCGCCGCCCGCTTCAGCCGCTGAGCCACCCTCCACAGCCTCCGCCCGCTACAGCCGCCACCCCGTTGCCGAGCCCCTGCCACCGTCCACAGCCCGTAGCCAGCCGCCCGCCTTCTTCGCCGTCCGCAGCCGCCGCCCTTCTCCGCTCGTCGCAGCAGCCCACTCGCCCCTCACCGCCCGTAAGCCCATCGCCACTCGCCGTCCGCATCCCGTCGCCGACTGCCCAAAGCCGCCCGTCGCAGCCACTCGCCGCCTGTCGCCAGCCTGGAGACCGCCAGTCGCCGTCCTCAGCCTGTCGCCGACCGCCCGAAGCCGCCCGTCGCGGCCTACCTGCCGCCCGTCGCAGCCCGGAGACCGCCCGTCGCCGCCCGTCCATAGCCCCCAAAACAATGTAATTTTTTTTTAGTTTGTTTTCAGTTTTTTTATATATTATTTAAATTTAATTTGTAATTATAGATCAATTTAGGGTTTAATTTATGTTTTATGGCTAATTTAGGAATTAGGTTCAATTTAGGGTTAGTTTTAGAATTAACTTTAGGTTAATTTATAATTAGGGTTAGTTTAATTAGGTTAATAATCAATTAATTAGGTTTCAATTTAGTAATAATTACATTAATTAGGGTTCAATTTAGGAAATAATCAATTAATTAGGGTTAATTTAGTAATAATTACATAATTAGGGGTCAATTTAGGAATAGTCAATTAATTAGGGGCCAATTTAGTAATAATTGGCCAATTAGGGATCAATTTAGGAATAATCAATTAATTAGGGGCTAATTTAGTAATAATTATATAATTAGGGGCCAATTCAGTAATAATTACATAATTAGGGGTCAATTTAGGAATAATCAATTAATTAGGGGCCAATTTAGTAATAATTATATTGTATATATATTGTTCATGCATGGGAGGCCGTGGTGATCGGCCGGGGTTTAATTTTGTTTATATATATATATTGTCATTGGTGTTGTTGGTTGTATACCGTCGGATGTTGACGTGGGTTACGGCGCCGGACGGGAGGTTTTGTCCCTCCAATAGCGGGTTTTCAAATCTTATTTTTAAAAACGTGATAGGGTGTCACGGGATTTTATTTAAGTTTTCAAAATATTTTTTAAAAATGTGACGGTGGTAATTGCTTATTTGGAACCTTGGCGAAGTGACGCGATGCATATAAATCACTTGTATTAGAATTAATATCATATAGATAAATTTGAAACTAAGTTTCGAATTATTCCAATATTCCTTAGACCCGTTTGAGATTTAGTATCAAATATAGAGTTTGGTACTAAATTTCGAATTGTCACATATTTGGACAATTTTAGAATGTGACTTGTAGTATGGTTATCTTATGTGTATGTTTTTTTTTTTGTTTTGAAATTTCGGTTTCTGTATTTCTCTAATTGTTCTCGGGTGCACTGAAATATATGTGCACTACGAGAACTGGGGGGAGATGCTGCTGAAATTTTGAATCTAAGAAAAATACATATGTTAGGATAATACATACTACTAAAATGTCACGTTCTTGAATGGGATAGAAGCCTTACCAATTATAACTCGAATTCCCCATTCTTCTCGTAATGCTGCCAAAATTTTGCCACGTGGTTGAAGACAATGTTATGCGCCACCCATCCGACTCAGAAGTTTGGAAACATTTCAACGACACTAATCCAAGCTTTGCGGCTGAAAGTCAAAACGTGAGACTGGGTCTTTGTACAAATGATTTTCAACCATTTGGAAGCTTTGGAGCACAATACTCATCGTGGCCCGTCATATTCACACCCTACAACTTGCCTCATTGGATGTGCATGAAAGAACAGTTCATGTTCCTGAGTGTTCTTGTACCGGGGCCAAAGAATCAAAAGACAAACTTGATGTGTTTCTGCAACCCCTAATCCATGAATTGAATCAGTTGTGGACGGTTTGGGCTCCCTCGTACGATATATCTAAGAAATAAAATTTTCAATTACGAGCAGCCCTTATATGGACAATCAGCGATTTCCCTGCGTATTCTATGTTGTCCGGATGGAGTACAGCCGGTCAAAAAGCTTTTTCTTACTGTATGGAACGGTCGGACGCCTTCACTCTTAAGTGCAGTGGGAAGCAACCGTGGTTCGACAATCACCGAAACTTTCTTGAGCATGATCACCGTTTTTGAAAAGATAAACGACGATTTCGAAAAAGAAGATCTGTCGAGACTCCACTGCTGGAAGTGCGCTCAGGGATAGAAGTTTTGGCAGAAATAGAAAGTTTGGGGCTTCTGAAAGTCACTGAGCTGGATGCAGCACGAGTTAACGCGCAAATATCCCAACGTCTGGTTGGAGAAAACGAAGCATTTTATGGGATCTGCCATATTGTAGGACAAATCTAATTTGTCACAATTTAGATGTTATGCACATCGAAAATAATGTGTTTGACAATGTTTTCAATACGGTGATGAATATCAAAGGGAAGACCAAGGACACACTTAAATCTAGGGAAGAGTTGAATGAGTATTGTAATCGCCCAGAGTTGGCGCCAGATGGGTCATGAAAGTGTCCTTAAGCCTGTTACACACTTGACAAGACGTCGAAAGCTGTAGTTTGCGATTGGGTGAAATCTCTTCGATTTCAAGATGGGTACGCATCAAATTTGGGGCGTTGCGTCGACAAGAAGGAATCTCGTRTGATCGGGATGAAGAGTCATGATTGTCATGTATTCATGCAGAGGTTGATACCAATAGCCTTTCGTGAACTGCTTCCTCCGAACGTGTGGAAGGCTCTAACCGAATTGAGTTTATTTTTCAAAGATCTCACATCAACAGTCATTCGCACCGAAGATATGATTCCACTTGAGCGTGACATTCCGTTAATATTGTGCCAAATGGAACTGATCTTCCCTCCAAGTTTTTTTGACTCGATGGAGTATCTGCCCGTCCATCTTGCGTATGAAGTGAGAATTGCTGGCCCAGTACAGTATAGATGGATGTACCCGTTCGAGAGGTATCTTCGCAAACTAAAGAACAGCGTGAAAAATAAGGCGAGTGTCGAAGGGTCGATAGCAAATGCATATCTGGTCGTCGAGGCTTCAAATTTTAGTTCGTACTATTTTGAAGATCACGTTTCAACTAAAAGAACAAATATGCTAGAAATGACGACGGTCAGAATTGTGTCGATGACGGTGAAGAAATGCCCTCTGTGTTTAAAAAATGTGGAGAAACGTTTGCTACAAAGGAAAAAAGATTTCTAAGCGAAAAATAATACAACTCCGCAAGGATCTACGTGTTGCTAAATTGTGTGGAGGTCAAAGAATATGTTAGGTATGAATACTCATTCCAATCTATAATGTCAATTTATACATATATATAAATGTAATAATACTTTTTTTCTGAATTGTGTAATGTTATATGTAGTATTTACACGAAGAGCATTCAACGTATCCACCCAAACATTAATGAAGATCGGATCAATTAACAATTGGAAAATGAATTTGCCAATTGGTTCAAACATTATGTAAGACGCTCGATACCGAGATGCAAATCATATAATTATGGTATCTATTTATATAATATATTTCCAAAATTAAAAATAATTTTTCAATGTCATAGGCTAGAGATCGTTTGAACAATGTGATCGACGAGAACATTAGGAGTCTAGCTGAGGGTCCATCAAGATGTGTGAAAACGTATACCAGATGTAAGATTAATGGTTATAGATTTCACACATTGGAGCATGATCTAACAAAGCAACATCGAGCAGTGGAGTATGTATTAAAGGGTCAACTATTGGGGCCACCGAATATGATTATTACGGTCGTCTCATAGAAATTCTGCAGCTCGAATACACCGGCCGAATGAAGAAAAACACACTATTTTTCAATTGCGAATAGTTCGATCCAACAAGTGCAGGCACAAAAGTCCATCCAAATTATAAGATTGTCGATATCAATCATAAGCGTAGGTTCAGTCGATATGAACCTTTTGTACTTGCTTCCCAAGATGCACAAGTATACTACTGTGCATACCCAAGTTTGAGATGAGACAAATTGGACTGGTGGGCAACGTGTAAAATCAAGGCGAGATCAAATGTCGAGTTTATCGAGCCTCTACCAGAAGAATCATTTCAAGAGGAAGCTATAGATACACGCAGTCCGACTCAACTCGACGATGTCGATTTTCAGTTGCACGACCTCAATGATAATTACGTGGAGGAACTTGGTAATAACAAGATAAATGATGATACAGAAGAAGAGTTACTTACCGATCAAGATACGGATGAAGATGAGTTTGATGATACATTTAATAGCGAAAATGATTAGTTTGGTTGAAATATATGTAATTTATTCTTATTGTAAAACACACTTTTTTTATAACTACTTTTTTTGTATACTGGTATTATGTAAAATGCTCGTATTATTATCTAATAGTTTTATCAGATGCCGTTGCATCGAGGATCCGGTAGCGTAGGTCGATCAGATATGGGATCGGCTAATCGTTTAGCTGATTTCGATACCGACTACATGGGTCTCAGTAGTGATCATCCGGCGATGCAGACCCCGATGCAGACCCCGACGCAGACACCGACGTCGCGTACACCATCACAGACCCCGTCCGACGCGGGTATATCAAGGACCCGACGGCAGTTGGTCGCACCGCAGAGGGGTATGGTTCAGGTTTATATTGCAGGGGCGAAGTAAGTAAGTCAATGATTTTTAATTATCATTATGATTAAATCTTATTCGTCAAAAAATAAAAATACAATTGAATACAGGCTGCACAGCACAGGGGGGAGGGTGGCAATTATACTCCGTACGATCTTTGAGAGGGAGCTCCATCCCGACGGGTGGTGCTATAAGGCGGTCCCTAAGGAGACTAAGACATTCTGGTGGGAGATGTTTAAGGTAATTATTATTTTGTGTCCAAATTTGTTAGTATTTACCGTAAAAACACAATCATATGTTTCAATTAAATTGTAATTATTGTTTTATTTTGCAGGAGGTTTGTTATTGGGACCCGGAGGAGTACAGTGAGAAAGACATACGGAAGGTATTTTTTCCGATGATCGGGGACCTTTACGGGAAGAAGATTAACGAGTATAAGCAGCATATTGCCTCCCATGGTGGTGGTCGGCCGGAGTGCCTGACCGAGGAGGTTCTGAGGTAAATGATTCTTTTATGTGTTTTCTTATTAAATTAGAATTTTTTATTTATAGCATATAAATTATATCGTATCTTATATATCATCCGTTTCAAATAGCGCTTGGAAGGTTGAGTGGGATAAGCCCGAGAACAAGGCCAAATCCGAGCAGTGCAGCAAGAACAGGAGGAGCGAGCCCGCTGGGCCGGGGACTGGGATGTCGAAGCACACGGGGAGTGCTAGATCTACTATCGACCATGATTTGGATATAGTAAGTGATTTAAGAATATAATAATATAGTATTTATTTGTTTAATTTTAATGATAATTATTTGAAAATTCTATTTGAATACAGGAGCAGGAGACGGGTGCGCCGGCTACGTGCTACCATCTTTTTAAACGTACGCACCATAAGAAAGACGGTGCGTGGGTCGATAGGAGATCTACTAATATTAATGTGAGTCTCTTTCTTATTCTTAACTTATTCTTTGATTTTAACGTAAATTTTTAATAACAAGTTGTATTTCAGGAGGAGTACGAGCGACATCTGACCCAGGAACAGGAACGTGCGTCTTCCCAGGAGGAGAGTAACGAGGTTGACCAGGACCAGGTTTTCCTCGGCGTCGTCGGGTTGAGCAAGGGACGACTTTACGGCACCGGCGCGTATGGGAAGATGGTGGCTGCTACGAAGGGTTTATTGAAGGGCGGCTCTTCCACCTCCTCCCAGGCTGATTGGAGCCACATGAGAGAGCTCGAAGAGCAGGTCGAGGCTCAAAGGGCGCAGCTCGAGGCGTTGCAGCAGCAGGCAGACGAGGAGAGGCGACAACGTGCGGAGGAGCGCCGGCAGCAGGAGGAATTTTAGGCGCGCATGGCTGCCCAGATGGCACAGATGGCTGAGATGTATGCTCGTGTCCAGCAGCAGTTGCTCCCTCCCCATCAGCAGCAGCAGTACCCCCTTCCCCATCAGCAGTACCCCCCTCCCCATCCATAGAATATTTTTACGGTTCATATAAACTTTGTTACTTTGTCGATCGAACGCATGTAATTATTCTTAAATTTTCAAATATTTTTTATAATGATTGGTTTATTTATTTCTCTTTTCTTTAATTACGTTTTTCAAATCTTTGGGAATTTTAATAATTGAACAGGTATTAAAATTAAAAATTAAAAATTAATAAAAAAAAATTAAATCCGAGGGAAACATCCTTCGAAAATTAAAAAATAGAAAAAAAAAGAAAAAAAAAAGGGGATATTCCCTCGGAAATAGAAAAATCCGAGGGGCAACAAATCCCTCGGTTTTAAGAGGGAAAAATTTTCCTCAGATATTTCCTATTTCCGAAGGAAACAAATCCCTCAGAATTCCGAGGGAAAAAGATCCCTCGAAATTTCGAGGGATTTGTTTCCTTCAGAAATAGGAAATATCTGAGGGAAACATTCCCTCGGATTTCCCTCGGAATTCTGAGGGATTGCACGGAGATGTTTCCGAGGAAAAATATCCCTCGGAATTCCCTCGATTTCATATTTTTGAGGGAACTCGAAACAAAATTCCGAGGAGTGTTTTTCCGAGGGAAATTTTCCATCAGTTTGTCCAAAACCAAGGGATTTTCCCTTAAAACCGAGGGAAAAATCCCTCGGAAATTTCATTTTTTTTTGTAGTGACATGTTCCCCATTAATTTTAATTTATACTTTTTATATTCCAATACAATTATATTTATCTATTATCTATTTAAATATTTTATGAATATAAAAATTATATTTTATATATATATATATATTTGAATTTTTTATTTATAATATTAATTTATTAAATCTATTAAATAAAAAAAATTATAACAACAATGTGAATAAAATATGATATTTCATTTTATTTATATATATATTCTTGATTTTTTTTCATTTATAATTAATATTTACTTTAAAATCTTAATTAATAATATAATTTTAATTTTTTCAGGTGTGAAGACTTATTTTATTAATTTTTTATTTTTATTTTTTGAGATAAGTTGTGATATTCTATTTTATTTATATATCCATTCTTAATTTTTTTTTATTTATAATTAATATTCATGTGAGTACTTTAAAATTTTAATTAATAATAATATTTTATTTTTTTAGGTGTGAAAACTTATTTATTTTCCAATTTTTTTAATATATATATATATATATATATATATATATATATATATATATATATGTGTGTGTGTGTGTGTGTGTGTGTGTGTGTGGTGTGTGTGTGTGTGTGTGTGTGTGTGAACCATTCCACGCACAACAACAAAAGCAGGAACAAAAATAAAAAAAAACGGAAGAAAAAGGAAGGAAAAAAGAAAAAAGAAAAGAAAGGGAAAAGGGAGCTGCAGAGGTGGAGCCCAGCGCCCCACTCTCCGCCAGGCGCGTGGCAGCGCACGCGCCAATGCCATTTGTCCGGGGCAGCAGCTGCTGCCCCACCCTCCTCTCTCCCTCCTTTTTTTTCCTTTTCCCTTTTTTTCCTTCCCCTCCACCTCTTTATCCCCCTCCCTCTTCCCCTCTCCCAACCCAACCCCTCCCCATTTAACCATCCCATCCCCTCCCCAACCAAATCCCCCTAATAAAGTTGCTCTTATAGCCTAATATTAAGGAGGTCATTGGCAAGCATTAAGCCTAAACCTCATAAACATAATATTAGCATTCCTAAACTATAAACAGTAAAATATATTTACATATATTTAACACACTCTCGCAGTCGAAGCGGGAGGTTGACGGACACTGAGACTCAAAAATCTTCAAACAAAACGCGCGGAAGACCCTTGGTAAGAATATTCCTGATCTGATATCGGGAAGGTACATGAAGAACACGAACCTGACCACGAGAAACTTTTTCCCGTATAAAATGAATATCCATCTCAATATGCTTGGTACGTTGATGTTGCACCAGATTACCCGATAAGTAGATAGCACTAACATTGTCACAATAAACAATTATAGCCTTTTTAATCGGACAATGCAACACGATTCAGATACAACATTTGCCACACCCCTATACTCGGCCTCGGCACTTGACCGAGAAAGAGTAGGTTGTCTCTTAGAAGACCAAGAAATCAAATTATCACCCAAGAATACACAATAACCAGAAGTAGAACGTCTCGTATCCGGGCAACCACCCCAATCAGCATCAGTGTAAGAAACAAGTGATGAAATAGAAGATGATTAGAGATGGAGACCCTGGTCAATTGTACCTTGAATATACCGGATAATGCATTTGAGATCTTGCATATGGTCAATTCTCGTATCATGCATATGTAAACACACTTGTTGAACCGCATAAGAAATATCCAGTCGGGTGAATGTAAGATAATGAAGAGCCCCAGCAAGACTCATATATAGAGTGGGATCCTCATGTGGAGTACTAGTAGTAGCACCAACCTTTTCCTTCGTGTCAACAGGAGTAGGAGAAGACTTGCAAGAGGACATTCTGGCTCGCTCAATTATTTGCTCGGCATATTTGCATTGTGAAAGAAACATACCACCATTATATCGAGAAACTGCAATGCCAAGAAAGTAATTCAAAGGACCAAGATCTTTCATAGCAAATTTCGAGCTAAGAAGACCCATGATAGACAACCGGAGAGCATTAGAAGAACAGTGAGAATTATATCATCAACATATAACAAAATATAAGCCATGTCAGAGCCCTTGCGATAAATAAACAAAGAGTTGTCACACTTGCTATTCGAAAAACCAAGTGAAATGACATAATCTGCAAAACGCTTGTACCAAGCCCGAGGTGCCTGCTTAAGTCCATATAATGACCTATGCAACAAACGCACATAATCTTGATGGGTACGATCCCGATACCCCAAAGGTTGATGCATATACACTATTTCTTGTAGCTCACCATGAAGAAAATCATTTTTTACATCCAATTGATGAATGGGCCATGCCTTCGAAAGAGATAAAGAAAGAACTGTGCGAAACGTAGCCGACTTCACCACCGGGCTAAAAGTCTCACCACAATCAATGCCCACCTGTTGTGTCTTCCCATCACCTACAAGAAGGGCTTTATGCCTCTCAAAAATACCATTAGATTTTTTTTATGAGTAAAAATCCACATAGACCGAATAACATTAACATTAGGAGGACGGGGCACTAATCTCCACATCTTATTTTTAATAAGAGCATCATATTCATCATCCATGGCCATTTTCCAATTCAGATCACGAAGAGCCGCTACCGGATTACGAGGTAAGGGAGACCTCGAAACTGTAGCTTGCATGGCATATTTCGGATTAGGCTTAAAAATAGCATTTTGGCTCCTAGTCACAACTTGAGGCTGTTGAATGTGAGTTGATGGGAAATGTGAATGTTGAGCTGGAGGTGTTTGAGAGTAGTAAAAGTGGGCTGCTGGATGGGAGACAATTGGGGGCTTGTAGGAGGTCAACTAGTGGGATCTTGACCACTAGTTGTTATGCGGACAGCAGGGGTAGGAGCTGATGGGCTCGCTGGGCCGGTGCTGCCAGGAAGAAAAGATGGGCCAGCATGTGTTGGGCTGCCAGGAGGGTTGGGCGAAACCGCCACGGTGGGTTGGGCTTGTGCATGGGACATATTTTTTAAATGGCGAATAGTGTAAGACGAGACATCATCACACAAAAAATCATAAGTATGAGGGGAAGGGGTATGCAATTTAGCAAAAGGAAAAACATGTTCATCAAAAATAACGTGACGACAAATAATTATTTTATTTGAAGATAATTCATAACATTTGTAGCCAAAATGATTTGGAGGGTATCCTAAAAATACACAAGGAGTCGATCGGGTTTGCAACTTATTAATAGTGGTAGAAGGAATGAGAGGATAGCACAAGCAACTAAAAACCCGAATGTGAGAATAGGAAGGTACCCTTTTATATAGTATTTGAAGAGGAGACACATTACCCAAAAGCTTGCTTGGAAGTACATTGAGAACATAAGTAGCCTTTTGTAATGCATGATCCCAAAAATAAGAAGGAGGAGAGGCATGAGCTAAAAGAGTACGGGTGATATATTGATAGTTCTTATTTTTCTTTCGGCTTTAACATTTTGAGGGGAGGTATGAGGGCAAGAGAGACGAAAGGACATGCCATGAGTTTTACAAAATTCACAAAATGGACCATTATCAAACTCCCTCCCATTATCACATTGCACATTCTTATTATTACTTTCAAACTGGGTGAGAATATGAGCCTTAAAAGCTAAGAACTTGTCAAAGACATCCGACTTCCTAGCTAAAGGAAAAGTCCAAAGATAATTAGAATAATCATCCAATAATAAAACATAATATTTATGCCCCATAGAACTCAAAATAGGAGAAGTCCAAAGATCACTATGAATAATGTCAAAAGGCATTAAAGTACTCGAATTAGAATAACAAATGGTAACTTAACATGTTTTCCAAAGACACAAGAACGACAAATGCTAGAAGTAGAAATACGATTACACTCAATGCTTTTATTATTCCTAATAGCATCTAAAACTGGAGCACCCGGATGACCCAGACGATCATGCCAGAGAGAAGAAGAGATGGATGCAAAAGTAGAATGTAGAGTTTGATTATTTGTGGAACTGGTAAGAGGATATAGGTCACCCTGACGATCACATATCATTATTGGGCTCCTCGTCCGAAAATCCTTCACAGAAAACCCAAAAGGATCAAATTCAACTGTTACAGAATTATCAATAGTAAATTTCCGAACAGAAATAAGATTTTTAATAATTTTGGGAGCATGTAGAACATTATTTAATGACAAAGGGGGGTTAGGGGAAGGCAATGAAGTGTGACTGTAACCGCGAATTGGAATAGTATGACCATTTCCTATAATAATACCACTAGAATGATTGCTCAAATTAAAATAAGACGAGATTACCATTGGAAGACGTCATATGAGACGTAGCTCCGGTGTCCATGTACCACGAAGAATCAGGTGGATTGATAGACATTGTGTGCATATCCGCAACAATATTAGTTGGAGCATAAGATACAGGCTGCACATTTGTTGAGGACACAAATGCTCGTGGGCATGGGCCAAGAATACCAGGCTGCTGCTTGTTGTTCGGTGGACGTTGATTTGCACATTTTTGTACATATTTTTCCTACCATTTTTGTATCACGTTGCGTGTGTTTTTCTTGCTTTTAGTTGTTTTAGGAGTCGAGTTGGCCGTTTTTCGTTATTTCTAGGTTTTCGTATTTTTGTACGTTTTATTATTAGTTTTCGTAGTTTTTCACTATTTCGTTTTTCTCTTGGCCGTAGGACGTCCAAGTGGGGCCCGCGCTCATTTGGGATCATTTTTACTCGACTCGGGAACGTACAGAAAAGCAAGGAAGCGCAACGGATGAGTTTCGTATAAACCGACGATAAGAACAATTAAGAAACCGATAGCCGATAACATCCATCCTCGAGAGACACGACTCGGGAAGAACTCGCCGCCCTACAACCGGCTCCGTACTCTTGCGGAGATGGATTCCAAAAATAGCGCGTCGAGTATTCGTCGATCAAAAATTTGGCGCCATTGCCGGGGATGGATTAAGGCCAATGGTGTTCTTAATTACTCTTATCGTTAACGTAGTTCGTAGTTAGATTGGTTCGTCGTTTTACATTCGATACGCGTAATCTTTTGTCGTTGTTTTGTATGCAGGGTGGGTCCGACATCCCGTTACCTCCGCTATTATCACCGATAATCGAGGAGCGAACGATGGCAACTCCGTTCGAGAGACCGATTCCACCCGCCCACACTCTAGACGCTCAAAGGATGCCTCCGCCGCTTAATTGATCCGACCGAGGATGGCAAACTACCGAGCTAGTTTGCCATACGAAAACCCTTACATCCAAACCCCCGAATATCCAAATCCATACACCACTCCCAAATATGACGACCCGTATGCTTCGATCGGAAAAGAATGGATCTACTCTTCCGATCATTATGACCCAAATCCTCCACATTAACCTCCATTTTCATATCCCCATAACCCGAGCATAGATCCGTATGCACCGACTCTTGATCCTTTTGATCCGGATTTTGACGATCCATATGTTCCACTCGCCCTTCCTTCGAGCTACGATTCTTACAATCTACCCACCTCGAGCTCGTATACCCTGAACGATGACCCTTATACCTCACTCGTCCAAGATTCATCTACGTCCCAACTCCCGGACGTGGAGTCTCTCTTAGCCGACCTCATTGAACGCCTCGCTCGCATGGAGACTGGCGCAAAACAAATTGCCAATGACGTGGATGAGCTTAAGGAACCGTGCCTTGACAAGATGCCCATCTTGTATGTGGTGGTTCCCACAGTTGGTGACGGCGATTCGATAATTGACGATCTTTTGAAAGAGGAGCGCTATGAGGTGGATTCAGAGGACGGGGAGAATGGGTCGGAAGACAACGTAACCCCTCTCGGGTATTGTGAAGAGGTTGTAGTGGAAAGTGAGGGGGTGTTATCTTTGGGTTCTCCGATTGCACTTGGATTGTCGAGCTTACCTACTTTAGGCGAGGAAGATATAGTTGTGCCGATCTTGGAGGATGTGGAGTTGATCGAGCCTCTTTTGCCACCACCCGACGCTTTATTACTACTTGAACAAGAGGAGGTGGAAGAGGACGAGGAAGATGTGCGGGGTCCTACTCTCTCGTGCCCGACTACGACTATTTCTAAATTCGAGAGAGAGGAGATGACGGTCGGGGAGACGGAGAAATACGTCGACCCATTTTGGGATGATCACGTTTGGGTGGTCGATACTCACCCTTACGACCACCGAAGCAAGCCCACGTTCTTGATGTCTCGATCTTCCGGCTTGCCCGACGCGCCCGCCTTGGTGATTTTGATCACCCGGTGTGTCTACTCGAGAACACCAAGGCGTGGCATGATCGTCACCTCTTCTTGGATCCTGGATAACGTTTTTGTATAACCGTCGAGCGAACGACGTTAACCAAACGCGCTTCGTGGGAGGCAACCCCACGACTTTCTAACCTTTTCTAACTCTTTTCTTGTTTTCTTTTAATTTTGTGTATATTCTATCTTTAAGTAGTGTTAATGGAGTTTTTGGGTTTGTGTAGGTTCAGCCATGGAGTCTTGGGACAAAAGAGGATCGAAAATGGAGGTTGGCTGCTGAAATGCAGTCGATCGACTGAATACCTAGTCGATCGACTGGTATGTAGTCGATCGACTGCCCAATCGACTGGTGGTTCAACATCGACTGGATTCCAGGCAATTCTGAACTTTTGGCATAAGCAGTCGATCGACAGCCGACAGTGTCGATCGACCGAATAGGGCAGTCGACCGACTGCCCAACGAACCCTAATCTTCGCTTTTATTCTCAAAATGCAAAACAAATTAAAAAAAAATAATAAAAAAAATCCAAACAAAATAGAAATTTCAAAAACTCAAAAATATTTTCGTTTTTGTAAATAGGTTGTTTTTGTGCAAATTCTCCACCTTGCCTTACCTTGTAGATAGCTTGTTGCTTGCCTCGGCTCCCGGCGACGACTTTTGCACAACCACGACGACACAAGCTCGGACATAGGGGCGTTCTCTTTTCCCTACACCTTTTTACTGCTTTTCTTAGCTTAAAAACGCAATGAGGACATTGCTAGGTTTTAAGTGTGGGGTGGTTAGAGTTCGTCCTAGGTTTTTAATTTTGTCGTATGCTTGCTTGTGTTTAATTTGAGTAACGTGTGTGCTATTATTGCTTGGACCCTTGGCGAAGTGACGCGGTTTTGATGATTTGTTAGGGTGTTTAGTTTTTCGATCGAATATAGTGGACTTAGGTGGTTTAACTTGTTGGGATCTCCGTTCGGTTTTAGCTTCGTGCTATCCTTGTGCTCGTTTAGAACTAGTGCCTCGACTAGCCCTCGTCATCAAACACTCTCTATAGGTTTTTGTTTTGTAATTTGGAGTCGTCAATTGCTCCACGTGCCTCGATCGAGAATTTTGTAAGTTGCTAGTAGCAACGAATGATCGGAGTCGTTGAAAGCTTCGTATTTTCATTTTTATTTGCTATTTAAGTACCTTACGTCTATGGTACCAAAAAAAAAAAAAAAGAAGAAAAAGAAAAAAAAAAAAAAAAGAGACGAATAAACAAGGATACGTTATAAATCCTTGAAGTTGTTGAGTAGCACGTTTTTTCTTTTTTTCCGATTTTTAGTATATATTTGTTAAAGAGAGGCGTAGATGATTTTGGCTAGTAGGGAGCCGATTAACGGTTCGAGCGTGGATAGACCTTAGCCGGGGCAAGGACGGGGAGACCGACTTGGTGGATTGTTTAAGTCCTTTTAGGTTTCGGGAGTCGATCTAAATTTCCTTAACAACGCACATTGACGTCCTTTTAGCCAAAGCTAACAAGCCAACGTAGCGTACGACGTCTCGAATTATTTTGTGCATTAGTTTAGGATTGGTCGGGGGTAGTTTTGTAATTTTACGTTAGTTTTGCTTGAGGACAAGCAACCGTTCTAAGTGTGGGGTGGTTGATTTGCACATTTTTGTACATATTTTTCTTACCGTTTTTGTATCACGTTGCGTGTGTTTTTCTTGCTTTTAGGTGTTTTAGGAGTCGAGTTGGCCGTTTTTCGTTATTTCTAGGTTTTCGTATATTTGTACGTTTTATTATTATTTTTCGTAGCTTTTCACTATTTCATTTTTCTCTTGGCCGTAGGACGTCCAAGCGGGGCCCGCTCTCATTTGGGATTGTTTTTACTCGACTCGGGAATGGACGGACAAGCAAGGAAGCGCAACGGACGAGGTTCGATAAACCGGCGGACGTGAAAAGAACGAGGAATCGAGCCGGGTGCAGCAATCCAGTCGACCGACTGGAGTTCAGTCGATCGACTGCCCTTCTAGTCGATCGACTGGAACTCCAAAATCGACTGGATTCCAGGACTTTTGGCCATTTTTGACATTGCAGTCGATCGACTGCCGACGTGGCCGATCGACTGCAGTCGATCGACTGGAATCCCTCGAGATCGACTGGATTCCAGGGACTTTTGGCCGTTTTGACAGCGCAGTCGATCGACAGGCGACTTGACCGATCGACTAAAAAGCAGATTTTTCGCCACTTTTGGACGTTTTTACCCCTATGAAATGTATTAATCAGGAGACGTCATTTCATTCACAGGCAACTTGCAGAAGGCCTTTCTTCCCCAAGAAAGCTCCTTCAAAACCAGAAAACATTTCCCTTTTCACATTTTTGCTCAATTTAAATTCTCATAAATTCTAGTAATTAGTGATAGATTAGTTAAGCTTTAGATCCATGTTAGATAGTTGTTTAAGCTTTGGTTTACATTTCTTTTTGGTGAAGAATCCTTCAAACTTTCAAGCTTTCCTTTTCAAGCTTTTTGGAATCATACATTTGGTAATATCTTTCTATTAATATAAGTTTTATGTTCATGTTATTTTCTTTAATCTTGTGTTAATGCTTGGATCATAGTTTAGTTGCTACTTTGATTATCAAAACTTTCATTTTCATTTTGTAGCTTTCTAGCTTTTGAACTTATGCTTTTAAGTTTTTAAGTTGTTTAAATCAATTTCTCAAAGCTTTTATAAGTTTTATATAATCTTCCTTTTTTTAAAGCTTTGATATTTGTTAGATTAATGTTGACTTTTTCAAATAATCATAATTTTAATTTTCCCTCCATTTTCCTTAATTTAAATTATAAGCTGTCTTAGTTAATTAGTTTAGATTTATCGTTTTAAAATAATCTTTAATTTCCTTTTCGTATTTTAATGTTTTCAAAACTTCTATTTTCAATTCAAAGTTTAGTTATAAAAACCGAAACCAAATCAATGACTATCGCTTTCCTAGTTTAGATTAGTTTAGTCACAACCGACGATAAGAGCAATTAAGAAACCGATAAGCCGATAACATCCATCCTCGAGAGACACGACTCGGGAAGAACTCGCCGCCCTGCAACCGGCTCCGTACTCTTGCGGAGATGGATTCCGAAAATAGCACGTCGAGGATTCGTCGATCAGACGTTGGGCCCAACCTTGGGCTGGATATGGGCAAGGAGGTGCAGCCTAATGAGACATCCAACCCCAAGGAGAAAAACCCGGCCATTGTTGCTGTGACATCCACTACTGTTGACCAGAACTGAACTTCTGCTGCGTCTGACTGCCACCGGCCTTCTGGCCTTCGGAACTTGTCCAGCCACCAGTCCCACGGCCACCGCCACCATTACCTCCAGACTTGCGGTTTGGGTTTTTTTGTTTGCCAGAATTCTTCCCACGGTGTGGTGAGTGGGTCGAACCCGAGGAGTTATCTAACTCCATCTGTGAAGCAGCAACCATGGCAGATTCCAACCCCGTGGCAGCCTCTTTCGCCAAGCCGGCCTCTTCAAGAGTCAACATAGACTGAGCTTGATAAAAAGGGGGCAAAGGGTCACTATGCCAAATCAAAGTACCGACACCCCGATATGCCTTTGTGAGACCCGAAACCAACTGAATTACAAGGCGGTTATCCGATACTGGTGCTCCTACATTCTACAACTGATCTGCCAGAGACTTGAGGCGCTGACAATAAGTCGAGGCATTTGGGAAATTCTCCATTTTGGTATTGGAGAACTCGGCTTCAAGAGTCACCACAAGGGAATTCTTGTTGTCTTGGAAAATATCTCGTAGCCTATCCCAAGCTTCCATGGTCGTGGCTTCGGGTTCAATTATGGAGTGTAAGAGATGATTAGAGATGGTAGCATAAATCCAAGATAGAACCGTAGCATCAAGAGTCGACCATAATTCCTTTTCATCTCCGGTTGAAGGAACCTTCTCTTTGCCCTTGGAAGGAGGAATAATGTGATGGAGGACCTTATGAGAACGTGCAGTGATTTTGAAGAGTTCTGCCCATGTGGAATATTGAACATTCTCCATTTCGAGAGTGATGGAGATATGGTTCCGAATGTTCGAAACTGC
Organism: Phtheirospermum japonicum; assembly: GCA_014905375.1. Lineage (NCBI taxonomy): Eukaryota > Viridiplantae > Streptophyta > Magnoliopsida > Lamiales > Orobanchaceae > Phtheirospermum > Phtheirospermum japonicum. The sequence goes on along the minus strand of BMAC01000619.1, from coordinate 241,843 downwards.
AAGAGCCGGATGGAAAGAGCTCTTGCTTTCCTCAATTCAATTACATTTACATAAGCGTATATATATATATATATATATACACACACACACACACACACACACACACACACACACACACACACACACACATATATATATATATATATATATATATATATATATATAAACATACATAACTGACACATGCTTATAGCCTAATATTAAGGAGGTCATTAGTAAGCATTACGCCTAAACCTAAGAAACATAATATTAACATTCCTAAACTATAAACAGCAAAATATATTTACATATATTTAACAGAAACCACAATGTATAGCACCAGTTGCTAACAAGGTATGAATCAAACCATTTAACCAACTACTATTTGATGTTAATTTTTCCAAACAATATATAATTGTACGTTTGTGAGATCACAATTACTCTTAACCTAAGTTGCACTGACATGAATATGGACTCGTGACACGACACGGATACGAGGACATGCTTATTTTTAAAAATATAGGATACGGCACAGCTCGGACACTTTTATAATATAAATAATTATTAGATTATATTTGTAATTGATTGTATTACCATATTAGTTGGCTAGTTTATAGGAAATAGTTTAACATTAGTTGGGTATATATTTATGGGATTGTACGCTAAATTATTCAAGGAATCAAATTCTTTCATGGTATCACAAGTTAGGGTTTATTATTCTCTTCCGCTGAGCCCCTTTTTTGTGTGTATTTCCTCTAGCCGCACCGCCATCCTTTTCCCATGGCCGCCGGCAAATCGGAGTTCCACTCGGCCCTCGCCGTGTCCAACATCCACAACTATATCCCAACCACTCTTGAGATGGAGAACGTCTAGTATGCGATATGGGATGAATTATTCAAGATTCATGCCCGTTCTCACCGAGTCATCAACCATATCATTCCGTCCATGGGGAATCCGCCGAAGGAGCCCTCTACGGACGCCAAAAAGGAGTTATGGGAGACCTTGGATGCCGCGGTTCTACAGTGGATTTATTCCATGATCTCCTCCGATCTCCTAAAAACCATCATCGTACCTGACTCAACGGCGAAGGCTGTGTGGGATCGCCTCCGGAATATTTTCTAGGACAACAAGCACTCAAGGGTTGTCACCCTTGAGCAGCAATTCTCCAGCACCACGATGGAGAGCTTCACGTCCGATTCGGCCTACTGTCAGCGCCTCAAGCTCCTCGCCGATCAACTGCCGAACGTCGGAGCTCCGGTCTCCAACGGCCACCTGGTTCTACAGATGGTGGCCGTCCTGACAGACGCCTACAACAGCGTTGGCTCTATCCTTCGCTAGAGCAACCCTCTGCTGGAGTTTTACACCGCCCGTTCCATGCTCGTCCTGGAAGAGGCGGGCCTTGCCAAGTGCACTACAACGACTGCTGCGATGCTCGCCACTGCACCACCGCCGCTGCCATCCTCCTATACGCCGTCCATGCTCCCTACATCTTCAGGTCGGCGCACAAAAAAGAAGAAGGGAAAAGGTACTGGCCATGGACATCCCTCACCGGCCTCGGGTATGCCTCGTCCACAGTGGCCGCATTGGTCGCCACCTTGGCAGCCGCAGTGGCAGTGGCCCTCGCCACCGTGCCCATATCTGACTGCGATGTGGACTCATGCTCCTGCCCCGGCTCATTCCCCCGCTCCTCAGCTGGGCCTTTTCGGTGTTCGTCCTCAGGTGTACGCCGCCTCCGACCCCCCCTCATAGTCAGATGTCGAAAATGCCATGTACACGCTTGGAATCTCTCCTCTGGATCCGGATTGGTACATGGAAAAGGGTGATACATCCCACATGACATCTTCCCGAGGTACACTCTCGTCTTATGTCAATTCGAGCATTAATGATGGTATTTTTGTCAGTAACGGTGTTATGGTCAGTCTAGACTTCCCCACACTGCGATTTCAAAGAAATCTCAAAACAAAACCTACTCAAGTGCATGCAAAGATGATAAACACTCAGGCTACTCACATGCTTTTTCATGAAGAGATTTTGAATTAACGCTGCTTTTAAGGTTTGCGATATCAGTAGTGTCCAAGTATCATTTTAAAAAATATATATATATATAAACAATAATTTTCAAAAAAATTATGCACTTATACACGTTCATAGACAAGAATCCCAAATCACACATAGTCACATTTGACAGAATAAACCAGACAAACATAATAAAGTGCATGAATAGCATTCAATCATGTTCAAATACTAGCTACTACAAAACCAGGAATTCAAATTGCACAATTATAAAATACAAATCATTACTCAATTACCCTCCCCCTCCTTAAAAATTCGACAATCTCTGAATTTCCATAAATATGTAAAAGAATCAAATCAAAAGAGGAAAGGAATAAGAAAAACATCCTTGAAGACTAAATAGTCGAGCTGCTCCAAATAGAACTGTGCAATCATCCTTTGTCTCAAGTCACATGATTTAGATTGTCCTAATTAACAAACTACAAAAAACAAACAAAAAAAAAAACAAAAAGAACAAATTAACTATTTTTTTTGTGCGTAGATCAACGAAATGTTGACGAGGGTAGATCATTGGAGACAAAGAGCTTGTCGACCATATACGTCGATCGACGGAGCATCGGCGGGGAGTGTTGACGGAGACAGAGAGTTTTTTGACCATATGCGTCGATCGATGGAGCATCGATGGGGCATCGCTGGGGCATCGCTGCGGCATCGACGGGGCATCGCTGGGGCATCGATGGGGAGTGTCGAAGAAAACAGAGGGTTTGTCAACCATATGCGTCGATCGACAAAGCATCGACGGGGCATCGACGAGGAGTGTCCTGTGCCTCTTTTTTTTTTGCTCGATTTATCAACGTTCATTAGCAAGAATCCCTCCAACTATTTTAGAAACAAAGAAAAATAAACACAGAAAAACACGACAAAACACAAAAACTGAGAAATGTTAGGGAGGAAAAGACACATAAATCGCAAAAGGATATGAATTTCTTGGGTTGCCTCCCAAGAAGTGCTTGTCTAGCGTCGAAAGCTCGATGACTCATACGATCGATGTTATCCGGGATCCAAAAATAGGTGACGATCGTGCCACACCTTAGTGTTCTCCAAGAGAAAGAGCGGGCGATTAAAATCACCAAGGCGGGCACGGAAAGCAAGTCGTAGAATAACAGAAATCAAAACTTCAACTCGCTTCGGAGGTCGGAAACGCGAGTAATCGATCACATTGAAGACATCAAAAGTCAGTCGGAGCATGGAGCGATGCTCGATCACCGTAATGATTAGGAAACCCATTGAGCAAACAAAATGACCCTCAACCCATCCAAGCTTCTTTGTGTCTTCGATCATCACTTTAGCACTGTAAAAAACAAAAGTAATATCCGGGCTTAGGAGAGGGCGATCGGGCTCATTCTCGACTATTTCTTCCACCACCTCAAAATTAAGTTTAAACAACGCATCAGGCAAAAAACATCATGCGACTCAATAAACTCAACCTCCTCCAAAACCGGCACCATAACTCCATCATCCTCACAAAGAGCTAGTAAGCTCGAATCTCCAATATCCTCTGGGCCCTCCTCATGAAGAATCGATAGCTCTGGTTGACCTGGAAGCTTGTCTTTCTCGTTCGACAATTTTTCTAAAGAAGCCACCAATTGACCCATCATCGTCTCCAAATTCTTCATAATCTTAGAAAGGTCATTTACCTGCACAGTCTATTGCGCAATTCCCTCCCGAGTATGAATGGTCTCAGCTTCTATATTTTGCTGCCACACCAACAATTGATCGCCTGGTTTAACTGAAGTATATTCTTCATAGCTCGAGTAGTAGGGAATTGAGTCGGGAGGGGCATAAGAGTCGTAGCTTGTAGGATAGGAAACACCATAGTCGGGTGGAAAATATGGATCGTCATGGCTCGAATAGTATGAATTTGAAGATGGAGCCCATTCAGGTGAGTAGAACGTCCCCAAGAACCGATCGTACACTTTCTCCCATGTTTTCAAGGAATCGGGCTCCAAATATACAAACCATTTTCTTGCACGATCCTTTTGTGTTCTAAAGAAGAACCGCATCTTCACTTGACCCCTCATACGGCCAAGAAGAGGGAAAGTCCGGGTGATGGTCTCGTACTCTCGGATGAACTTCAGCAGGTCCTCGCTCGGAAGCCCGTGAAAAACTGGTAATTGCTCTAACTAGAAATTGCCAGGATCATAATCCAACATTGCAGTGCTCAATGGAATGGCCCGTTGAGGAACATGATATACGTGCGGGTTAGACATTTTCTCCTTTCTTTTTCTTTTTTGAAAATGGTTTGCTGAATTTCAGACCTTGACCGTTGAGGTACCTTGAATATACAACACTTAACACACGAGATTAAATGCACCGGTGGCAAATAAAAATAACAAACAAAAAGAAAAATCACAAACGAATATTGAACACAAACAAAATAAATAAAAACACGAACAAAGATCACGAAGAGCAAACACAAAAATCACAACATTTAGCTTTCCCCGGCATCGGCGCCAAAATTTTGAATCAAACTTTCCGCACCTACTTTTAAAAATAAGTTTGTCAAGCTTAAAAGTTCGCTTGCAAAAGTACGAGGTCACTTGTAGGTTGGTAAGTTGACTCGAGTCAAATCTCTCGATGAAGACTAATCGAAGTTATTTAAGTGTTTGATTTCACGAACAAGAAAATAATGAAAAAGCTAATCTAAACACTTGGAGTTAAGACGTTGACTCAAACGACGAGCAATGAAATCAAAAACTTTTAAAAGATTGAGAAAACGGGGGTCTAGGGCTCTAGAATCATCTCCACGATCCATTGGCATTTCATCGAACACTTAACCTACGAGCTAAGGTTGTCAATCCCAACTTATAGATTAAACACCCAATAATCCCAGTTGATGGTTCTAAATGATTTAGGCACTAGACCAGTGAATTTTAACCACAAATCATCAAGCAATCTAACAATACAATCTCAAAACAACAAAGAACATGATTAACCATGAAAAGTTTGAAGAAAGCAACAATAGAGTTTTGAATAGCAATAATGATTATCATATGTATTTCTAAGAATTTAACACTTAAGATTATGATAAATTGAAATAAGACTAACTAACTATACAAAAGCTTCATAATCCCATCAAGAAAATGTAAACAACTCATAAAGAAATTCGAATTATAAACGCTAGGAAATTGAAAACTTACTAATTACCGGAGATGAATAACATCGTTCGAATGAGGAATTAAACTAATATCTACTAATTAATCAATCTAAGATCTACGGAAACTAAGAAATTATCTAAGATATACTAAAAATAAGAAATTAGGATTTGAGATGGAAATGTAGAAGAAAGAAAACAAAGAACACTCTTGGGTTGTCAATCCAAGAGGTTCGGAAAGAAAGGGTTCTCGTCCTTGGTCACGTATGCCTCCCTATGAATGCTGGCAGCTCTCCTTTTAAAGGCACTGAAGTGAGCCTGTTCGTTTTATGGGTCGAGGGCTCTAAACTTCCGAATTTATGTTGGCACTGGGTAACCCAGTGTGGACAGTATACCCAGTGTCAGCGGTAACACATCAAATCGGAGCCAAATTTCGTTAAAACTCCACTCGCGGGCCCACACTCGTACATCTTAAAACCAAAATACTTCAAAATCCCTTAAATAAGTATAAAACTCAATATTGAAGTATCATAGATCAATTACGATTAAAACACGGTAAAATAAGCCGGAGATACATAAATACAAAAATATGCTCAAAAAATCTAACCTATACCAAAATTAATAACAAATATAACTAAAATACCACCTAAATGTATACAAAAATCACGACAAATTCATGCTAATCATGTTTTCTTAGGCCTCAGTCATCAACACTTTGTTAGCCAGAATATAATTTTTGATCTGCCTCTTGTGTTTTCTGATGATGAACCAAATGAGGAAATAGATAGTGGTCCTTATGCTCCTTCTACACCTGATGTTGTTGACAGTACTGCTAGCATTTATGTGGATATTCATCCATACGTATCTTTGACTGATGCTCTTTTTGTTGTTTTTAATTGTTCTGATTTGCAGGGACATCTTGTCGTGATTGAACATCAAATCCAAGGTGCTCGGGCTCAGCTCACCGGGCTTCTTGCCTTGCATGACTTTTACAAGGTTGCTCTCTCTTCACATTTTGGTCGGGGGCGAGTCAGAGCTAGCTGCTGCGAAGGCTGATGTTGGCGCTAATGATGTTAGTATTGGAGAGTCTTGAGGCTGATGCTGCTACAACTACTATCCGCAAGAGCAAAGATATGGTGGTTGAATATAGTGTTGTTACTCCTAGAAGCTCTAATATGAGGTCTTCTGGTGCTAATTCAAGTGGAACCAGTGGTTGAAGATGGGTTGGGAAATATTCCATGGATTTATTATTTTATCATTTTGTTAATATTTTAGTATTTGTTCTTGTTGTGTTTGTTTGGTGTTTAATTATGCTAATCTTTCCTAATTGGTTTTCATGTTAGTGTTAGTAGCATTGTTCTCACTCACGTACTAACATGTTAGTGTTAGTAGCATTGTTCTCACTCACGTACTAACATCTACAACAGGGTTCTTATATTCAAGTGGAGTTCATTTTCAGACTCAGGGTTCTTATATTCAAGTGGAGTTCATTTTCAGACTCAGGGAGAGTTGTGTGTTTTGTCCAGAAAAATAAAAGAGGGAGATTAATGGGAATTTTAGTTCGGTCAGTTTTTTTCCGTCTTATTAATTTAATTTATTATAGTTATTATTCGTCATCTAGACTTATTTATTGAATATGACGCTTTATTTGTGTATATAATGTTTTGTAATGTAGGTTATTTATCAAGGGTAAGAATCTTTTAGTAGTAGGAAAGTACTATTTTCATAACTACTCCCTCCATTTCATATTAAATGTCGTTTTCGAAGTTAAATTTTGTTTTAAATTAATTATCGTTTTAGAACTTTTTACCAATTTTTCCCAACTTTATCCCTACTCACTTAAAGAAACAAAATAAATTTATGGTAATAAGATAATTGTGAATAAATAGTTAAAAGAGTTTAATTAGGAACATTATTAATTAATTAATGGTGTATTAATCAAATTTAGGCTAAAATGTAGAATTCGTCCATTAAGTTATTGGACTTGGCAAAAATGGTCCATAAATGAAAAGGGGAGTACTGATTATAGTATCATCTCATAAATATGAGTCAGGAATATAATATATGGATATATCCATTTCATACCGAAAAAGATTCTTTATTTGCACATTGAGCCCTTAGAGTGATAGCCAGTCTGATTATCCTTAACATTGTTTATGTCTCGGGTTGGAACAAATTACTAGAGGGAAGTTATGAGCATTACATTCATGCATAACTTCCATACCAAGGTTAGCGCGGTTGATGATATCAGCCCAAGTATTAATTACACGGCCTTGACTATCAACTACAGATTGGTTGAAATTGAAACCGTTTAGGTTGAAAACCATAGTGCTGATAGCAAAAGCGGTGAACCAGATACCCACTACAGGCCACGCAGTTAGGAAGAAGTGTAACGAATGAGAGTTGTTGAAACTAGAATAAGAGTTGTAGGCTGTGTTCGGGGGGAGTTATTGTCTATTGTTGGCCTCTATGGTAGAATCAGTCGGGGGGCATGAGAGGCGGTGGTTTACCCTGCGGCGGATATCAGCGGTTCGAGTCCGCTTATCTCCAACTCATAAACTTAGCCGATACAAAGCTATATGATAGCACCCAATTTTTCCGATTCGGAAGTTCGATCTATGATTTATCATTCATGGATGTTGATAAGATCCATCCATTTAGCAGCACCTCTAAATATTTGTTGTACATTTAGTCTAATTTTTTGGATTTTGACCGAAAGATCGCTAGTCGAAATCTAGGGGGTGGCAGATTTAGTCCATCAATTAAATTTTTGTTACACATTTAGTCCAAATTCTGGAGTCATGTGCAATTTCTAACAAGAATTCCATTTTCAGGTTAAAATTGGACTATATATGGGGCCAAAAATTAATTGGTGGACTAAATTTGCCACCCCTGTATTTTTTGGACTATTTTTGCCAAGTGCAAATAGTTAATGGGCGAATTCTACATTTTATCCATCAAGTTTATATGTTATTTAATTCCAAATATAAATTCTAAAACCACATTTAATAAAAAATAGAGTGAGTATCTTATTTCTAAATATCAAGATATTGCTTAAAACTACTCTTGATATTTTTAGAACTCTTCAAAAAGATGGAAATAAGCATTTTATATAAAACCTAAGTCTTGATAATTCATTTCCACATTTTGAGAATATAGAACGTGCAATCATGAGAGACAAACACCAAGGAAGATTGTCGTCGGTAGTTGCTAGTATACTTCAAGATCAGACGTTATTATTTTGAAGGTTTTTCGGAAAACTCAAGCTGATATGCAGCGATCTACTTGTGAATGAGTTTTCATACATTACAAGATGTTTTATTGTTTTACTATATCTTTTCTAAAATAATCAGATTTTCCATTAATATTCTTGATTACGTCCTATGAATTGTTAACTTATAGGCTAAATTTATACGTATTTCTTTTAATTTTCGCTATCCTATACTAAATGTTAGTGCGAGTGTTACCACCATATTCACTAACATTCATTCTCTGATGATTATTATTGAACATTTGTAGTGTAGAAAACTTTCGTAGTCCGACCCAAAACTGTCGTAGTTATATCTTACGAGAGAGTATAACATGCACCCAGGTGCACCTTGCAAGCAGCACCCTATAATTTAATTTATCATCGTATATAACTGATATATATTATCACATATAACTGTTACATATCATCACATATAACTGATACATATCATCACAAATAATTGAAATTCTAAATCTAAAATTCTAAAATAAAAAAAAAACCTAAAACAAAAACCTAAAGCCAATTGAAAATTAATCTCTAAAATGAAAAACTCCCCAAAATTGAATATTAAAGTCTAAATCCTAAATTTCTATCATATATCATCACATATAACTGGCAGAATGATAGATTTTTGTCGGGACCCTAAAATGGAAAATAAATAAAAAACTAAACCTTAAAATAAAAAATTAAACCCTAAAAATGGAAAACTAAACTTTAAAATGAAAAAGTAAACCCTAAACTCTAAATTTTTGTCACATATCATCACTTATAATTATCATATATCATCACTTATATATAATAAATTTTTATAGGTGCACCTATCAATAGTCATATCTTCCAATATATCTCCCTATTCTTGGTAAGAAATAAAAATAAAATAAACCTTCCAATCGCATATTTACAAGTCCATCTTTCAATATCAATTCCCAAGTCCTTATCAGAGTTAAGGGTCTAATAATAAGTGAGATATTAAAATAATGAGCCAACAAATGAATACATGTTTGGGGAAAATCCCATTTTGTATATTTAAATCTCTAATTAACTATAAGAGATTATTATCATCATCATCATCATCATCAAGTGTGTATAATTTTCATTTATTGCACTCAAATACAAACAATTAAGCTCAAGAAAAAATTCACCCGGTGATTTAAATGCCGGCGAATACGCATCAAGATTCCAGTTTTCAAGAATGTCCATTGAACGTCATAATCATGCTAAAAAGAATTGATTTACACGTTGATTAGCACATGGTCCTAGTTAACAACCATAAACAAATAGGAAGATAGAGATTACTTAGTAAGTTGACCTTTCAATATACGAATAGTTACCTTTATTAGAATGGAATAGAAAATTGACTGCATTCCAAGTAAAAATGACAAAAGGATAAATATTTCAGTACTGGGGATTATTTAAATTAAATTGAACAAGACAACCAATGTTGTGCTAAAAGAACAAGTATGTTTTAGTTCATTAAATGTACACTCCTTTATACCTGCAATTCGGTTCGAGGTCAACACCACTAGTAAACAAGAAAATAAAATAAAATAAAAAATGTGTAAAATATCAAATTGTGTGAACTTGATCCATGTTTGGCTTAATCAAAACTCATCCAAGTTCGATTAAATTAGCAATCAAACTTAACCCAAACACAGTTTCTGAAACTCGATATAAGTTCAAACAAGTTTGAATAATATTGTGTTGAACTCTAAGTATTCGTCTATAATCTTGATGGTGAGAAAAGAATAATTTTCAGCTGCCCACTTGCCGGTTTTAGTGCTAACCCATGTTTGAATGCAAGATTTGTGTACTAACGTATGCAAGTGGAGCTTCAATATATAAGAAAAAAGGTCCATTAAACATGTTTATATCTGTCCATGTAATAACTGCGATAGCCTTTCATTATATTATCCGTACTTATGTGTTATGACATGTTTTCTATGCTAAATGCTAATTTCTAGATTATAATATTGTCAACCTTAATCAGCTCACATGCATTGTCCAAGTTCAATCTCTGCTACCTTGACTTTCACGATTTTACCACGATCTCGTATAGATTTAAAGTAATCCAGCTTCTTGTTCTTGTGGGTCCGATTATATGGAGTACAGGATTTCTGACTTTTTTTTTCCATTGTTTCCACCTATAATGAACACGTGATATTAAATTAGAAGTGTAAAACATATTAATATTCTTCTACCGACGTTAACATACACAACTACGCAATCGCATACACACACATTAAAAAAAAAGTTCATTTTTGTCCATTATATTGACCACATTTTAAAAAAAAATACGTGATGTCGATTATCATTAAACAACGTCTGTTAAATTGGCCAATTTATCAAAAAAAAGTTCAAAAAAATTCGATCGAACTTTTTTGCTGACGTGACGTGATTTAATATTTTCTTATCATTTCTCTTTAATTTTAATCATTAAGTTGAAGGAAAAAATTGGGGGGCAAATTCATTTTGTCCATTATATTGACCAAATTTCAGAAAAACACGTGACATTGACTATTCTCAAACCACATCTACTAAGTTGGTCAGTTGATAAAAAAAAAAGTTCAATAAGAGTCCGATCAAGGGTTTTTGGTGATGTGGTATTATTCTATATATATATATATTTTTTATCAATTTTCTATAATCATAAAAATTAAACTAAAGACAAAAACTTATTTTTACTCTCCCTTTTCTTTTTCGGTTTTTCTTTTATCTTTCTGTTAATCTAATTAATAAAAATTTTAATCAATAAAAAATTAATATAAATCATTTATAAATATAAATACATAATATAAATATTAAAAAATATACAATAAACATAGAAATTTCAAAAATCATTTATAAGAGATTTTCTCATACAAATTTTTATATAAATTTTATTATTTTTTAAAGATTCATTTTATATTTTCATATTTATCACCAAGTTTATTAATTTTTATTAATTAAAATTTTAATAATAAAGAATCATATAAATTATTATATAAATTTTATAATTTTTAAATTTTATCTTATGTTTATATATTTATCAATAATTTTTTCTATTCTTATTAATCAAGATTTATTAATTTGATTAAATCAAAAGAAAATGAAGGCAAAACAGGTTTTTGTCATCAAATTAATATTTCAATTAAAGGAAAATAATAAAATAATATATAATCATGCCACGTCAGCAAAAAAATACGATCAAGCTTTTTTGGACCTTTTTTGATGAATTGGTTAACTTAGCAGATATGATTTGATGATGACCAATTTACGTACCTTTTCTGTAATGTGGCCAATATAATGGACTAAAATGAAAAATTTCCTAATTTTTATTTTCAATTCAATATTTTAAATTAAAGAAAAATGATAAGAAAGTATTTAATCATGCCACATTAGCAAAAAAAACCGATCGTGTTTTTTTAGACCTTTTTATTAATGAATTGACCAACTTAGCAGGCGTTGATTGATAATGACCAACATCACATACCTTTTTTGAAATGTAACCAATATGGTGAACCAAAAATAAAAATTTTCCCACACACATATATATAATTTGGGTTTATAATATATAAAAATAAGATATTTATATTTATAAAAAATAAAAATATTATAAAATATTACAAAATAAAATATATATTCATATTATTATTATTTATTCAAAATCTCCAGATATATCCAAAAGAAATCAAAAAGAAAATCTTATCTAAAATTCACATATTATCTACAAAGCTCATCTATAAATACAAATCAACAGTACGCAATTACATACACCTCTTCATCATCTTATATATTTGTATTATCCTAAAATGATTTAATATATTTAATAAATATATAGAAAAATAGTATTGAAATACAAAAAAACAAATGAAAGTAAATGTTTCAGAGAGGTGGTAAGTTTTGGAGTAGGATTGATAATTGAGATTAAAAGGGAGGAGGAGACACTACAAGAAAACTATTAGAGACGGATTTTTCCGTTACTAATAAAATATTTTCGTTGGTAAACTCAGTTTCCAACAGATTAGCAACAACCAAATTCGTGAAAATAATGCTCGTCGCTAAATATTAGCAATCGAAATAGTGTCTGATGTTAGAATTAGAAACAGATATTCCGTTGTTATTTAGAAACGGAACAATTTTGTTGCTAAATAGCGATAGAAAGATTTGTCTCCATTTGGATGCTATTTAGCAACAGAATAACCCGTCTCTAAATAGAGACACCAGTTTTAACAACAAAATCGATTATTCGTTGCTAATTTTAATGTGTCAAAAAAAAAATCTTCTTAATATATTTTGTTGTTCTTATTTTATTCTTCCCTGTAACAAATATTTAAAAAATATAGACATAAAATGCACCAAATAAACTAGAAATACCCAAGATTACTTTTACAATCAATTAAAAAAACATACAATATTGCACCACATTAATCTAGAAAATACCCAAAATTATTATTTATAAGTATTAGACTCAATCCAAAACACAAAATGACAAATAAAATAATATCAAAAAGTGACAACATCCAGAATGCCAGAAGACAAAATGATAATATCCAAAATGCCAAACGAATGTAATCATACTCTGACAAGATTCATGAGGATCCTCAAGTTGTCCCGTGAGCAAACATATCGAGTCATTACAACCGAATTCGAACGATCCAGCAAGATATCTCCCAACAGCTGAAATAAGTAAATCATAGATTCAGAATTCAGTGTCAAAAGCACATAAAAGCATGTGCAGTATTTTCAGGTATTTTCATTATTGATTTTAATTTTTCTTTTTTCCCCCCATTAAGGGGTGTGGAGGGGCCTCAGCATGAGCGGGCCCATGCATACCCAAAAAGAGACATCGAGATAAGAATTACCTTGATAGCCTGCCTTCTGGTGATGTAATTCGTAGACTCGAGCAACTTCAAGTTAAACTCTGAGAAGAACTGCCAGTGAAAAGATATCAAACAAATCAGAGGAAGCCAAAAAACAAAATTATATATTCCCACAGTGTGATTCTGAATAATAGATTACAAGACATAATACAGTTCTTTTTCTCAGTGTTGAAATATAACATCATGTATGTTCATGCGTATGGTTCAGATGGTCCCATGCACAGCTGAATAGCTGGTTCTCAGCATTTGTCCTGTAGTATAGTTCTTAGCTGTCAAACGGTTCTCATGAATATTATGTCAAATGTAACATCCGTTTTCTAGGTATTTGTGTAGCCAGTTGTAGGCTGACACGTAGTCTGTAATATAAACTTTATGCATAAGAAAGATGTTTGCTCTATTCTTGCTCTTCTTTGCTGATCAAAAACATGGTATCAGAGCAGGTTTTTAAAACCTGTCTCTGATGCAACTGTCCTCAATACATTTATTAGTCTTGTCCGGTTCTAAACATGGCTGATTCATCAACATCTACATCCTCAAATGTCCTACTCAATAATAACAATACAAACCTGCAAGTTGTTCAACCACAATCCCAACTCCTTACTACCAAACTCTCATATTCAAACTATCTCATATGGAAATAACAGATCCTCACAGCTGTGCGTGGTTATGGGCTTGAAGAATATCTAAATGGATCCATTAATGTTCCACAGAAGCTCATCATTAGCCCAGAAAATCCAGATGTTCTAAAGCTTAATCCTGAATTTCTGATCTATCAAAGGTAGGATCAGTTGCTAGCCTCATGGCTATTGTCTTCTCTATCAGAAAGCCTGCTTGTCCTCATGGTTGGAGTAGAGACGTCTCATCAAATGTGGAGATCCCTGGAGACAAATTACTCCAGTCAAGCCCTAGCAAGGCAGATGCAGTACAAACTGCAATTATCCACTGTGAAAAAAGGTAATTTTTCCATAAGAGAGTATCTTAACAAGGTAAAATTATGCTGTGATGCTTTAGCTTCTACTGGTCAAAAGGTTTCTGAAACAGATCGGGTTATTCATATATTCTCTGGCTTTGGTAGTGAGTATGATTCAGTTGTAGTCTCAGTAACTTCTAGACCTGACTTCTGCACTATAAATCAAGTGAGTGCTCTCCTATTGAGCTTTGAAAATAGGATTGAAGCTATTAATCCTGCTGTGATTGATGATAATAGCACCCTTGGAGCTAATATGGCTATTCAAAATAACAAAAGAGAAACATAAAGCTCATATCAGAATGCTAGAGGAAGAGGAACCTATTTTAGAGGAGCTGGCAGACAAACTAGAGGAAGAGGCAGAGACAAGACGAATTTCAGTAAGGTTGCCTATCAGATTTGTCACTACACAAATCATACTGCTGAAAAATGTTACTATAGAGGAGACCTGAACTTTGTACCTAATTCAAGCAATCAAACTCAGAATACAAAGCAGTTCAACAACAGAAACTATAATCCAACTGCTATGCTTGCTGCTCAAAATCAAGATAATACCTCAGTTGCTTTAGATAATTTGAGTTGGTTTCCACATTTAGGAGCCACAAATCATGTGACTTATGACATGTCCAATCTCAACACTATGGTTGAATATCAGGGATCAAATAAGATACACATGAGGAATGGAACAGGTCTGGACATTACACACATTGGTAACACTGAACTCAAATCCTCTTATTGCGCTTCTGTTTTTCAGCTCAAGAACCTTTTACTAGTTCCCTGCATTACAAGAAATCTTATGAGTGTGTCTCAGTTTGCTCAAGATAATGCTGTGTTTTTTGAGTTTCATCCCACTTTTTGTGTTGTTAAGGATCAAGCTACGAGGGTAGCACTACTTCAAGGGAAACTTAAGGATGGATTGTATCAGTTTGAGTTCAAGAACAAGAGAGTTCAAGGAAAAAGAGTTCATGCTGCTGAAATGTCTACTTTTGTCAATAAAGCTACTGCTGGAAATAAGCTGATGATGAATCAACCCTTAGTTAATGTTTCTGTTTTTCAAAAAAAACCAAACATGTGTGTTTGGCATCAGAGATTAGGGCATCCTGCCATTGAGGTTGTTGGTAATGTTCTGAAAAGTCGTAACTTGCCCTTTGATGTTAATGAAAATAATTTGCCCTTATGTGATGCATGCTGCAAAGTCTAAAATACACAAATTGCCTTTTCCTGAATCTCACTCTACTTACACTCATGCTTTTGAGCTTGTTCATAGTGATCTCTGGGGCCCTTCTCCTGTTCACACTTACTCTCAACACAGATACTATATCAGCTTTGTGGATCAATTTACTAGATATACCTGGATTTTCTTTCTAAAAGCTAAGAGTGATGCTCTTTCTTCCTTCATTCAGTTTAATAAGTTAGTATAAAATCAGTTTAAAACCAAAATGAAGACACTTCAGAGTGATGGAGGAACAGAATACCTTACCTTCACTCCTTTCCTGCAGCAACAAGGGATCAAACATAGAGTATCTTGTTCATACACTCCTCAACAGAATGGTCTTGCTGAGAGAAAGCACAGACATATAGTTGAGATGGCCCTTGCTCTTTTAGATCAGTCTGGAGTTCCACATTACTTCTGGATTGATGCATTTAGAACAACTGTTTATGTGATCAATAGGTTGCCTAGTAATGTGTTACAGAATAAGTCTCCTTATCAGAGTTTGTTCAATGCATCTCCTGACTACAATCAGCTCAGAGTGTTTGGATGTCTTTGTTATCCCTATATTAGACATCTAAACAACAATAAACTTCAGTTCAAGTCCTTACCTTCTACTTTCATAGGATATTGTGACAATTACAAAGGGTACAAAGTCCTTCAACCCTCAAGGAAAATGACAATCACCAAACACATATTGTTTGAAGAATCTGTGTTTCCTCGTCTCAGCAAAGTCTCAGCAAAATCATTGCCTCCACACTCAGAATCTTCTACTTTACCTGCTCCACCACTGATAGCTACCTCAAAACAACCTTTTAAGCCACTTACAAGTCAGAGTTCATCATCTTAGAACACTCCTGCTGTAAATCAAAATTCTTCAGGTCATCACTCCTCAAGAGCAGCCTCTCCATTGTCCAGTGCTAGTACCATTCCTCTTGTTGTTGACCTTCAAATTGACAACAACAATAGGTAGTCTTCTACTCCATTTCCCCAACCTAAGCATCATATGGTAACAAGATCTAGAGCTGGCATTTTTAAACCTAAAGCTCTTATTTCAGTCAAATCAGAAATGGAACCTTCAACAAAAACAGAAGCATTTCAACTGAAACACTGGAGGGAGGCTATGCAAGCTGAGTACTCATCTCTTATGGAAAACAAAACTTGGAGCTTAGTGCCTAATCCCTTAAACAAACCTATTGTGGGCTGTAAATGGATTTACAAGATCAAAAGGCACTCAGATGGTTCTCTTGCCAGATACAAAGCCAGATTAGTGGCAAAGGGCTATACTCAGAATCTAGGAGTGGATTACAAAGAAACCTTCAGTCCTGTAATTAAACCTATCACCATCATAATTTTTCTAACCTTGGCTGTGACATTGAATTGGACCAAAGGCAGTTGGATGTTAATAATGCATTCCTTAATGGTGATTTGGAGCAGGATATTTATATGCAGCAACCCTTAGGTTTTGAAAGTCAAGATCATCCAACCTTTGTGTGAAAACTCAGAAAAGCTATTTATGGCTTGAAACAAGCTCCAAGAGCATGGTATTGCAATCTCATACAGGAACTTCTCAACTTACAGTTCCAAGGGTCAAAAGATGGTCCATCCTTGTTTTTCAAAATCAGAGGTCAGAGTTACATACTGGTTCTAGTGTATGTAGATGATATTATTGTCACAGGGAATGCCGACTCTGAAATCAGTAATCTGATCACAGGATTGAATCAAATATTTACCTTAAAGGATTTAGGACAGTTGCATCACTTCATGGGAATTGAGGTAAAAAACAATGGTCAGAATTAACTACATCTATCTCAAAGTCAGTTCATCAAGGGACTTCTTCAGAAATTTGGAATGACAAATGCTAAAGGGATAGAAACAAATATGGATTCTAAGGCTAGGTTCTCAAAGTACATTGGCAAAAACAATGTAAATGCTACTACCTACATAAGCTTAATTGGTGCCTTACAGTATATCACTATAACAAGGCCAGAGATCACCTTTAGTGTTAAGAAATTGAGTCAGTACATGCAAAATCCACTTGAAACCCATTGGAAAGTATTAAAGAGAATAATGAGGTATCTTGCAAGAACTCTTTCATATGGACTCAAGTTTTTCAAATCCCCTCAACTTAACATCATGGCCTACTCAGATTCAGATTGGGCCACTGATATGGATGATAGAAAGTCTGTCTCTGGTTTCTGCATTTACCTAGGCAGGAACCTTGTGACTTGGTGTTCAAAGAAACATCAATACATCTCCAGGTCCAGTACAGAGGCTGAGTTTAGAAGTCTGGCTCATTGCTCCATTGACATCATCTGGATCACTTATCTTATCAAAGAGCTCCTCCTTCCTTTGCAAGCAACACCTGTCATCTGGACTGATAATATAGGTGCTGAAGCACTTGCTGCTAATCCAGTCGTACACTCCAAAGTAAAAAACATTGAACTGGATTTATACTTTGTAAGAGACAAGGTTAATCAAGGGCTGTCCAAAGT
This sequence comes from Phtheirospermum japonicum, assembly GCA_014905375.1. NCBI lineage: Eukaryota > Viridiplantae > Streptophyta > Magnoliopsida > Lamiales > Orobanchaceae > Phtheirospermum > Phtheirospermum japonicum. Next base: position 223,916 of record BMAC01000619.1, on the reverse strand, counting down.
TCAACATGTCCCATTTGTGCATCAAATTGCAGATACATTGACAAAACCCTTACCTGATCAATCCTTCACATGGTTCAGATCCAAACTCAATGTTTTACCTTCTCCAAGCTCGGATTGAGGGAGGCTGTTGAAATATAACATCATGCATGTTCTTGTATATGGTTCAGATTGTCCCATGCACAGCTGAATAGCTGGTTCTCAGCATTTATCCTGTAGTATAGTTCTTAGCTGTCAAACGGTTCTCAAGAATATTCTGTCAAATGTAACGTCCGTTTTCTAGGTATTTGTGTAGCCAGTTATAGGCTGACACGTAGCTAGGGTTGCTCAGCTTTTCCTAAGCTCGCATCCCTATATAAGGATCATGTCAACTTCTCAAAGGAGTAGTCTGTAATATAACCTTTATGCATAAGTGATAGGGAAATATATACGCCACATCTGGTTTGGGGTAGTTCTTACTCAGGGTAGTTAGATACATTAAGGGAGGGCTAGAACAGCTCTGTCTTAGAGAAAGATCTAAATAACCCTCCTACTGACGTCAGGAATATCAGGAAGAGGTGGTTATCGCCCGTGTCCCCTCCTGAACTTTTCTGTCTTGAAGAGATCATTAAAAGCTTGAGGATTATGCCGAACTGAAGTTTCGGGACAGACGTTTAGCCTAGTCTGGGTGGTAGACCTGATTAAGCCCTCTAAGAAATAGAGCTCATCCTCACTATAGCAAGATTTGATCTGTTGAAAAGCAGGAACATAAAAGGCAAGAAGAGCTGGATGACGACAGGTCCGGTTCCTTGAATTCTGCTGGAATCTCAGAGCTGAGATAACGCGGAGTGGAGGAAGACCTGGACAGGGAAGACCTGTTTCTCAAACTCCCTCAGGGAGAGACAAGTGGGACCACCTGTCAGAACTTGTTGCACAACGGCCCGAGATTCACGGCGTGTGCTCCTGAGATCCCGGCTGGGGTCCCCACTAGTAAAAGCTATAAATATCTCAGTCCCAAGGCTAAAAGAGGTATGTTATTCTCTTGAGCATTCTTGCTTTCTTTCTAAAAAAACACCTCAAACGCTTACTGACTTAAGCATCGGAGAGGTTTCCACCGGAAAACCACCGGTGGTCCTTTCTAACTCTTGTTTGTGGTGTAGATCAGGAAGGGGTTCAAGGTTTCAGGCGTTTTCAACGTTGGTCATTTTTCGGGTTGAAACAATTGGCGTCGTTTGTGGGAAGGCGATCAAGCTAAGGCATGAGGTTTTCTTTTTATTGTATGGCTTCAGACGGTCTACGATGGAACTTGGTGGGAGAGCTCGGCAGAACCCCTAGTTCCGCTGCGCCATGAGGAATGCCCAGGTCGATAGATACGTCGACGATGGGGCTAGGAGAGGCAGCCCCGCCGGCAGCGGCCGCGCCGGGCGCTACGTTGCCCCCACTCGGTAGATCTGTGCCACCTACTGGTGGTTCATTTAATGAGTCTTTCCTCTTGCAGCTTTTGGAGCTTATCGGCAAAGCCGTGGAGACGTCGGTGGAAAAGAAGTTTGCGGAGATGTCGGTGCCGCCATCCAACACACCACCGACACGAACCGTCCCGGTGGCGGGAACTGAGCCATTACGAGGCCAGCGCACGGATCAGACTCCTCTGCAGGACGGGGAAGAGCACTTCTCCACCTACGATAGTGAAACCTTAAGCCAGGCTATTCCAGGCCTAGCTGAGCAGATGCAGAGCCTGCAAAAAGAGGTGCGGGAGTTTAAGAAAAAGATGACAAGCACTAGCACAGTCCCGATACGGCGAGGCACCCCATTCACGGAAGAGGTGATGCGCGACGAAGTGTCGGCCTCGTACCGGTCTTTGGGTTTTGAATATAATGGGACCACAGATCCGTGGGACCATTTGAGTAGATTTGAAATTGCGGCAGCCGTACACAAATTTTCAGATGCGGTCATGTGTCGGGTGTTCCCGATGACTTTCACTAAATCAGCTCAGCTCTGGTTCAGCCAGCTGCCGCCGAGATCTATCAGTAACTTTGACGAATTCAGCTCGGCCTTTTTGCACCAGTTCACAAGCTGTAGAAAGTATCAGAAAATGCCACTCGATCTTTTTAGTTTGAAGCATAAAGATAATGAGAGCCTCCGTGCCTACATCAACAGGTTTACAACCACTAAGTTAGAGGTGCCTTCTACGTCTGAATAGCTGTTGGTGAATGCTCTGGCACAGGGTTTGAGAAGAGAAGAATTCTTTCAGTCATTGGTTGTTAAACTAGCGGTGAAGTTTGGAGAGCTTTTAGAGCGACCTGAGAAGTATATCCACTTGGAGGAGGCCTTGAAGATCAAGGACGAGGGAGAGAGGAAGAGAGAGAGGCATGATCGCGAGGAGAGAGGAGCTGTGAAAAAGCTTAGGCCAGACCTGCCTGGAGGGAGGCTTCGCTTTGATAGATACACTCCTTTGGCAACTCCACAGGGCGAAATCTTGCAAGCAATTGAGAAGCATCCAGACCTGAAGTGGCCGAAGACCTACCCGCAGAGGCCCAGGAAAGAAAGATCTGATCGTTTCTGCCGTTTCCACAATGAGTATGGGCACGATACTAACCAGTGCATGCATCTGAAAGACGAGTTGGAGAGAATGGTTCAGGCTGGACATTTGAAGGAGTATGTTCGGATGAGGAGAGAAGAAGCCAGGTCTGGCAGTAAGAATTATGACCGGTCCGTGTCAGATAAGGGAGGCCAGGATAGGGTGCGAACCGTAGTAAGAAGATCTTATCAGGCCCAGGTCATCCATGGAGAAATCCAGATGATTACCGGAGGAGAGTTGGAGGAGCATTCCAAGCGGACGCAGCACAGTTATGTCAGAGCCGCAAGAGATTTAGTTCGAAAATCATGTGACGTGGGACAAATAACCTCTACCCCTAACATCTGTTTCGGGTCAGAAGATGGCGATGGCATTCTATCCCCACACATGGATTCTCTGGTTATAACTGCAACCATCGCTAATTATAATGTCCGGAGAGTTTTCGTGGATACCGGAAGTTCCGCCGACATTTTGTTTTATGATTACTTTAGGCAGTTGGAATTGGACGTTGAGTTGGAAGAGGTCACCACCTCCCTAGTTAGATTTGCAGGGGGAGCCCTGAAGCCCTTGGGAGCGGTGAGGCTCCTCGTAACGTTGGGAAAGGATCCGTATAGGGTGACAAGAACGGTGCGTTTCTTGGTGGTGGATGCACCTTCTTCTTATAATGTCATGTTGGGCCGGCCATCCCTGAGCCAGTTCCAGGCTATTATATCTGTCTTTCATATGAAGATGAAGTTCCCGGCGGAAGATGGAACGGGAGAGGTCAGGGGTGACCAATATGCCTCACGACAGACCTACGTGGAGTGCATCAAGAGGAATGCGGAGGAAGAAAGATAGAGCAAAAAGGCTAGAGTAGAGCTGCCAAAAACAGATCTGGTTAGTAGAGAGGAAGGGCTGATGATGGTCGAGGTAATCCCAGCGGATGAGAGCCGGGTCCTTCGAGTAGGGACAACTCTCAGTCCGGAAATTTTGACAGATCTAGTTGCGCTGTTGAGAAGAAGCTCTGACGTGTTTGCTTGGTCTCCAGAAGACCTGGTAGGGATCGACCCAGAGGTGGCAGAGCACCGCCTCAACATCAGCTCGGACGCAAAGCCGGTAAAGTAAAAGAAACGCAATTTTGGGCCCGAGAAGGAGGTTGTCATAGAAGCCGAGGTGGAAAAATTGTTAAGGGCTAAGCACATCCAGGAAATAAAATTCCATGAATGGCTTTCCAATGCTGTCCTGGTTTCCAAGACTCAGGAGGATTGGCGCATGTGTATCGATTCCAGGGACCTCAACCGTGCTTGCCCGAAAGATCACTACCCTTTACCTAGAATTGACCAGCTCGTCGACTCTACTGCTGGATGTGAGCTCTTGAGTATGATGGATGCATCCCAAGGGTATCACCAGATTAGATTAGCATAAGATGATTGGAAGCGGGTCAGCTTTATTACCCCGAAGGGGACATATTGCTATGTTGTGATGCCTTTTGGTTTGAAAAATGCAGGGGCCACTTATCAGCGTTTGGTTGATAAAATGTTTAAGAAACAACTTGGGCGAAATATGGAAGTTTACGTGGACGATATGCTGGTCAAGCGCGTAAAAGAAACGTCGCACGTGGAGGACCTACGAGAGACCTTTGATACTCTGCGACGGTACAGGATGAAGCTTAATCCCAAGAAATGCGCGTTCGGGGTTGGAGCTGGTAAATTCCTGGGCTATATTGTCACAGAAAAGGGTATCGAGGTAAATCCCAAGAAGGTCAGAGCAATTATGGACATGCAGGCGCCTAGGAATGTGAAAGAAATGCAATGCTTAGCAGGACGAATTAACGCCCTAAGCAGATTTGTGTCCATGTCTGCAGAGAAGAGCTTACCATTCTTTCAAGCTCTGAGGAAGAAAGTTAAATTTCAATTGAACGATGAGTGTGAGGCGGCATTTAAATTGTTGAAGGAGCATTTGGCTGGCATGACCTTGCTCACGAATCCCGTTCAAGGAGAACCGTTGATCTTATACTTATCTGTAGGACAGCAGGCGGTCAGCTCTGTCTTAATCAGAGAGGAACGTAAAACACAGAGACCGGTCTACTTCTGGAGCAAGGTCTTGCATGCGGCAGAGGTTAGATATGTAGAGGTAGAGAAGGCGATGCTAGCACTAATCGGGACTGCCCGTAAGTTGCGGCCGTATTTCCTCTCTCATGGAGTAATTGTGCGAACTAACCTCCCACTGAAAGCCATAAGGGACAAACTAGAGGCATCTGGAAGGCTCGTCAAGTGGATAATAGAGCTCAATGAGTTTGACATCACATTCGAGGTTAAGACAGCAATAAAAGCCCAGGCCTTAGCCGATTTTATGCAGGAAATGATCGGTCCTCCTGGTACACTTAAAGAATGGACCATTTTTACGGATGGCTCAGTTTGTAACCAGGGCTGTGGAGCCGGGATCGTCTTGATAGACCCAGCAGGTGTATCGACCGAATTTGCTGTACGCTTGAATCATGCATTTTCCAATAACGCCGCTAAATACGAGGCCCTCCTGCGAGGAATCCAAATGGCGAAGGATTTGGGTGCAGAGCTGGTGTGTGCTAAAGTGGATTCCCAGCTAGTTTGCAAGCAGATAAGCGGTGATTTTGAAACCAGGGAAGAGAACATGCAAAAATATCTGGCTAAATTTAGAGAGCTGGTTAAGGGCATGAAGGGCTGCACGGTACTCCAGATTTCTCGGGAAGAGAATGACAGAGCTGATTATTTAGCAAGGTTAGCCAGCTCGACTATAAATTGTGAAAAGAGGACGATAACATTACTCGGAGTAGATGCGGAGTTTGGCACTGAGCAGGTCTGTTCGGTATATGAAGATGATGATTGGCGTTCCCCTATTACAGCTTATTTACAACACGAAGAACTGCCAAAGGATCAAAGAGAAAGAGCTAAGGTAAAAACTAGATCTGCTCGTTTTTGCTTGGTTGGAGGAGTCCTATTTCGGCGTGGGTTTGGAAGACCTTTGTTGCGGTTCCTGGGCGCAGTAGAGGGCACCCATGTCCTCAGAGAAATCCATGAGGGCTGCTGCGGCAATCACATGGGGGCCAGAGCTCTAGCTAGCAAGGTGTTAAGAGCTGGTTATTTCTGGCCTTCTTTGAGGAAAGAAGCCGAAGCCTTTGTCAGAGAGTGTGAAAAATGTCAGAAGATGGCCCCTCTGATTCATCAGCCAGCGGAGGAGCTGATGACAATGAGCTCCCCTTGCCCCTTTTCGAAATGGGGGATTGATCTGGTTGGTCCATTCCCGATGGCCCCTGCCCAAAAGAGATTTTTGATTGTGGCCATAGACTATTTTAGCCAATGGGTCGAGGCAGAAGCTCTGACCAGGATAACGGAAGAAGCGGTGATGGGATTCCTTTGGAAGAACGTTGTTTGTCGCTTTGGTGTGCCAAGGATATTGATATCACACAATGGAACCCAATTTATGGGAGCTAAAATCAAGGCCTGGTGTACCAAGATGAATATCCAACAACACTTCACATCCGTATATCACCCACAAGCGAATGGTCACGTCGAAGTAACTATTCGCATTCTTGTCCAGGGACTTAGGTCACGTCAAGAAAGATCTGGGGGAAAATGGGTGGAAGAGATGAATGCAGTACTTTGGGCGTATCGCACAAATCCAAAGGAAAGTACAGGTGAAACCCCCTTTAGCCTTGTGTATGGCATGGACGCTGTAGTGCCRGCAGAGATCASCTTAGAGACACACCGGARTCAGAATTTCAATGAAGAACAYAACGAGCTSTTGAGGCAAGATGCTCTGYATTTGATCGAGGAAAAAAGAGAGCAGGCCGCAGCCAGAATGGCGCATATCAAGGGGAGAATAAAGGCCACATATGACAAATCCGTAATTAAGAGGCAATTTCAGGTAGGAGATCTGGTCCTAAGAAGGGCTGACTTAGGAAAGACAAAAGGGAAGCTGGATGCAGCCTGGCAAGGGCCGCTCCGAGTCATCCATGTCTTAGCGGGAGGAGCTTATAAACTGGAAGAGCTGGATGGGACGGAGATCCCTCGCCCTTGGAATATAACTAACTTACGGAATTCCATACGTAGTTGTAATGTTTAAATGTTTGCCTTTTTTGAATAAAATTACAGGTTTCATCTTACACACCGTTCTAGGCATGTTTGAAGCCAGGATTGTCTAAGGACGGATGTCCTTGATTTTACCTGACCTGAATGTCAGTTTAAAGCCAGGATTGGCTAAGGACAGATGGCCTCGATTTTACCTGACCTGATTGTCAGTTTAAAGCCAGGATTGGCTAAGGACGGATGTCCTCGATTTTACCTGACCTGATTGTCAGTTTAAAGCCAGGATTGGCTAAGGACGGATGTCCTCGATTTTACCTGACCTGATTGTCAGTTTAAAGCCAGGATTGGCTAAGGATGGATGTCCTCGATTTTACCTGACCTGATTATCAGTTCAAAGACAGGATTGGCCAAAGGACGGATGTCCTCAATTTTACCTGACCTGATTGTTAGTTTAAAGCCAGGATTGGCTAAGGAACGGGGGTTCTTGATTTTACTTAACCTGATTGTTCATTTAAGCTAGGATTGGCCAGGGCGGCCACCCACGATTCTCCTGACCTGATCGTCAGCTCAAAGTCAAGATGGACCAGAGGCGACTGCCCATGATTTTCATGAACTGACTGTCAGCTTGGGTACGCGAGTAAAGAATGAAAACCCTATGAGGTAAACTCTGAATTGCTAAAACACTGATATAAGCATATGCTAAAATGGCTCGGGCAAGTAAAAGGCTGATTCAAAGTTTGAGCAAAACTGAGAAAATATGTGTGAAAAGCATAAAATTCATATATTTCATTAACTGCTACACAAACGCAAAAAGCAGGTTGCCCATATCCTTCTACGAAGGTTGGCAACTTTGATTACATAAATTTGCAGGAAACAAAAAAGATAAAACCCAGATATTCATCTGGGCGAAGCACGCCAATCTGAAGCCAAACCTCGGCGAGCTCGCCAGAGCTCACGCTCGGTCTCATGCAGGCGGCGGCGATATTTATCAGATCGATCGGCAAGTGTATGAGCTTCGCCGACAGCGACGGTCAGCCGATTCACCGATTCGGCCAGATCCGCCTTCTCCTCCTGGATTTGGCGGTTAACTTGCCGGAGTTCAGCCCACTCTCTTTTGTAGAAACGTTTCTTCTGACGTTTCCTATCCAGAAGCCGATAGAGGTAACCAATTTTTTCCTTGAGCAAGACCAGTTGATCGGAAAGCTTGAATTTCTCCACAACCAGGGAGATGTTTTTTCTCTTTACTGTATTGAGTTCTTCGATCAAAGGGGAAGAAGATATTTTTCAGATGAATGATAAAGAAATGAAGCATGCATATATGTATTTATAAAGAAGACAAGCACGTGCCAGGGAATAAAAAGTACTAGGGTTTCCGGAAATCCAGGAAACCCTAGAAGGCCAAAGGTCACAATAAGACAAAACACATTTTTCATTGATAACAGAGAGTTCAGTACAAAGGTATTCTGGTAAACAAAATAGAACAGACCAGCCACACAGGTTACAACTACAGATCTGTCCCTAAGAAAACATAAGGAGAGTTAAGCAGACAGGCTTCCTGGGCTGACCCACCCTCTTCCTCACGCTTGATCTGGAGCTTGAGACACCTCTGTAAAATCTTTCGCAAACTGCGTAGACTCTTCCAAGTCACTTAAATTGGCAAAGGTTGGGGAATTGGCCACCACCATCGCCAACGTTGGGTTTGGGGGAGGAGAAGACGCCGAGGAAGAGGAACAAAAGGTCTGGCGAATGTGGTCAGCGAAAGTCAGATCATCCAGCAGATGGAGGCGGTCGTCTTCATCAGCGTAGGTAAAGGAGGTAGGCTCAGACGCGCCAGTGATAGGGGCAGCTCGGTTAAAAGGCAGAGAAGGATTCTCGGATACCCATTTGGCATGAGCGTCCACGCCGAGAAGGAATAATGCCTCCGCCTCGGGAACCAGCAGGTCATAAAGCTCGAGCGATCCTAGAAAGGCCTGGCGCGTGGTAGCCCGAGTTAATTGGATCAGGCGCAGACCTTCCTCAGAGTTCAGGAATCCGAGCCTCCCTTTTGCTTCTCCTTCCGTGAGACCTTTTGCTTCTCCATCGGCTTCACCTTCGGCTCTGGCCTTCTTGGCTCTCTCCTTGAGCTTCTTGAGCTCTTCCTCGTGCAAAATGGCCTGAGCACAGGCCCTGCCCTCCGCCTCCTGCTGCGCCTTCTTCGACTCCGATAGCTCCTCCTTAATCGTAGCCAGCTCTGCTTTGGGCATCTTCGCCTTGCCGTCAAGGCTATGACACTTGGCCAATAACTCCCTCCTCTGTTTCTTCAAGAGCTCGATCTCCGCTTTCAGATCTGTTTGCAGTGAAGAACTGCGCGTCCGGGCTAGCAGAGAAGCTCTGAACACCACCGTCTAGAGGGGATAGAGCAGAGGAAAGTTAGCCAAAAACTTATAAAAAGGGGATAAGAGACATATGGTGAGTGCTTTACCTGTGCCTCGGACTGGCAGAAGGCTTCTACCAATTCGGGATTGGACATCTTGTCCGCGGTCCAGCGATCAGCGGTAGGAGCTAAGCCCATCATGAACTGCCTAGCAACTTCACCTGGGCAGTTTAGGACAGACCTGTTGAAGAAGATCTGGTTAGGGTTAGAGGGGACCTAGAAGGCCTGAGGGGTTACCTCAGGGATGACTTCTTGCTCAGACCTCTTTCGTTTTTGCTTCTGCAGCTTCTCTTCCTCAGGATCTTCAGAAAACGGGATCCCTTGGATTGGGGCTCCCAGCTCAGGCACGGCTCTCCTGGCCGGCTCTGGATTTTTTCTCACTGTCCCAGAGGGAGGAACAGTAATGGGAATGGCCTGGGTCTGCCCCTGGGCTGAATCTACAGGGAGTGCTGCCAAGGTAACCTCCTCCAAGGTGGGAGAAGCTCGGGAGGATTCTCCTAGTAGGCTTTTCTGACCTGCCCTGGTGGCTTTCGCTACCTTGGCTTTCAAGTGTGCCTGCAACATATTCACTGGAACAGGAAGATAGAGCTGTTAGTACTCATAAATGATGAAATTACAAAGATAAACGAACAGGCAGCATGAAATAATACCAATGCGATCTGGTAGGGGACCGCTCTGTTGTTGGGTTATGAAGATATTTAGGAGGTCAGGTTTGAGGACTTTAGTGATGTCCATGGGCTTGGAGTTGAGGGTTTCTATTTTTTGGGCTACGTGAGGGGGCCTCTCACCCCGGGGTAGGGAGGCCTGCTGCGGCAAGAGATCGATAGAGACAGGAGAAAAACCCCAATCTCCAGAACACTGGACGAAGAAGAACTTCTTCCTCCAGGCCTTATGGGATGTAGGCAGACCAAACAAGAAATGGACGTCTGGTCTGGTAAAAAGATAGAAAAAGCCTGAGGAACTCTTAGCCAAGAAGAGAGAGTAAAAGAGTTGGGTCGTGGGAGTTATCACGGAATATTGACCTGCCAGATGAAAACCCGCTATTACCCAGAAAGCATTAGGGAGAAATTGATGTACCGGAATCTGGTACATCCGGGAAACAGCAAGGATAAAAGGGTGTACAGGAAGGCTTAAGCCGGCGTGGAATTGATCCACATAGAAGGTTAAATGTTGCGGCGGGGGAGCGGAGGCTCTCTCGTCCGGTGAAGGACTGGTAAAAATAAAATCGTTGGTAATATTAAAGGTGGCACGGATGTCTCGCAAGGTTTGATTACTAACTATGGAAGAGATATTATCAGCAGGGGGGTTTGGGGGAATTACTGGGGGTCTCCCTAAGGGTACCGGAAACCCCTCCTGTGGAGCCGCCGGAGGCGACTCGGAAGAAGAAAAATGTACAGTAGAGGTAGAGTTCTCCGGTGCGGCGGATGAACTCCCCCCGGTGGAATCAGATTGAGAAGGAACTACTGACATGATTAAAAAGGGGATGAGAGGGTACCTGGTTATAAGATAGCGAAGGCTGGACGGAAGTAGAGCGGAGTTGTAAAAATCGCCGGGATTTTGGAGAGGGAGAGAAATTCAGGATGCTGAAAAGATAGAATTTGAAAAGTGAAGAGAAAGAAGGAATATGGAGGGACAAAAAGAAAGTTAATGAATTTGAAAATCGGAAATTGAGGAGGGCGGGATTTGATGGGATCCCCGCATTTAATGCAAACAGTACTTTACGTGGTGAACTGGAGCGTCAACCGCCCTAGGTCAAATCACACGCCACCAAGTTGTCAGTTACGGAAAAGACGCGTGGGAACGAGGACCTTTCGGTAAGGCAAACCGACACCACTAATGCCAATAATTAGGACTATTTGACAGGCGGATATCTCGGGATTCTCCCAGTACGAGAATCCATAAAGGACAGAACGACCTCATTTATTTCAAAAAGAGCCTTAGAATATTACAGATCTACCCCAACTGTTCGGGGGGAGGAGTTGATAGGGCAATATATACGCCAGATCTGGTTTGGGGTAGCTCTTACTCAGGGTAGTTAGATACATTAAGGGAGGGCTAGAACAACCCTGTCTTAGAGAAAGATCTAAATAACCCTCCTACTGACGTCAGGAATATCAGGAAGAGGTGGTTATCGCCCGTGTCCCCTCCTGAACTTATCTGTCTTGAAGAGATCATTAAAAGCTTGAGGATTATGCCGAACTGAAGTTTCGGGACTGACGTTTAGCCTAGTCTGGGTGGTAGACCTGATTAAACCCTCTAAGAAATAGAGCTCATCCTCACTATAGCAAGATTTGATCTGTTGAAAAGCAGGAACATAAAAGGCAAGAAGAGCTGGATGACGACAGGTCCAGTTCCTTGAATTCTGCTGGAATCTCAGAGCTGAGATAATGCGGAGTGGAGGAAGACCTGGACAGGGAAGACCTGTTTCTCAGACTCCCTCAGGGAGAGACAAGTGGGACTACCTGTCAAAATTTGTTGCACAACGGCCCGAGATTCGCGGCGTGTGCTCCTGAGATCCCGGCTGGGGTCCCCACTAGGAAAAGTTATAAATATCTCAGCCCCAAGGCTGAAAGAGGTATGTCATTCTCTTGAGAATTCTTGCTTTCTTTCTAAAAAAAACACCTCAAACGCTTACTGACTTAAGTATCGGAGAGGTTTCCACCGGAAAACCACCGGTGGTCCTTTCTAACTCTTGTTTGTGGTGCAGATCAGGAAGGAGTTCAAGGTTTCAGGCGTTTTCAACGTTGGTCATTTTTCGGGTTGAAATAATAAGAAAGATGTTTGATCTATTCTTGCTCTTCTTTGCTTATCAAAAACACTCAGAAATGATCAAAATTTTAAAAAAGCCTACATAAACCACTAGGAAATAGGGATCTCTATGAAAATCACTGCAGAAAATAAAGCGGACAGAGGCTATCAAAACAAAAGCACTTACCTAGTCGTAGTTGCTAGAAAGAAATTCAGCTACTGTTGACTAATGCCTAGTCAATAGTTCCTACAACAAGATATGAATCTTGTTAATAACTTTACAATGCCTGAACACACGGTATAACGCAGCCCAAAAAAAAACAGAAATTACTAAAGAGCACGATATTGCTATCCCCAACTCCAAGCCTATGTTTTAGGTTCAGTCGGCTATATCAGAAGTATGCAAGGAAATATTTCATGCTTAAGGTTTCACATTAAAAAGCCTCTCCATACATCAAGATAATATATAAATGAGCACCAAGAAATAAAGATTCTCAGACAACTCAATGCCAAAGCTTATTCTTTAGTTGATACGAGGAGATAAGTCTACATACCAGAAATTGTATGAATATCTCATTAGCAAACTAGAAAAGAGATATGTATGTCTCCGTGAAATATACACCCACCCAACCAAAGACTCTCTTTCTATAAAGCGAAGATAATGCAGCATAGTGAAGACCAAGAAACAAGTTTTTAACAGACAAGGATTAATTCGAGAAAAAGAAAAAAGAAACTCGACCTTGAAAGTTGCAGCAGCATCGGAAGCGATGTCAAAATTCGGGAGTTGTATACAATCAAAGAATTTCTCCATATGCTCCGATTCGAATACATAATTGTAGACCCAAGTAGAGTATAGAGATAGTAAATAAAAACTTAACATCTGTAGTAATTCAACATCGCTTAGAACATGCACCATGAGGAAACAAAAAGCATATAACACAGTAAGTTTCCAACTAAATGATGCATAATTGCCTTATCTTCTGTATTCAGACAAATGTCGAGATACTAATGCTGCAGCGAGTTAACCATGATATATCTATTAGTATAAGGCAACTACGTTACATAAAGAAAGTAGAGTAGTCACTAAGAAGAATATATATATACACCTTGTATACGTATCTTAAAACTAGATCCTCGTCGATGTATTTATCGGTGCAGACTCCATTCAGAACAAGACTTTTATGAAAAAAAAAAAACTTTATCACTAAGAAAACTCACTTCAGCTCTGTTGAGTGATTAGAGTAGATTTGTCCTTATTTTTATTAGTATTTTAGTACGTTTTTCTATTTGTTTTTGGTATAAGTTGGACGATTTAAGCATAATTCCGTATTTTTATAGTTCTGACTTATTTTACCGTATTTTATTCGTAATTGATGCAAATAGGTGATATTTCGTTGTTTTCACCTTACAGCTAAGTAACCGGAAGAGTTCAGCGCGTAATAGACGAAGTTTGATGTTCAAGCATAGGAGAACGAGCTTTCAGGCGAAACGAGTAGCAAAAGATAGAGAGAGACGGAGGCAGACGCGCAGTCGCGTCGACTGACGCGACCGTTGACGCGAGCCATGATCCGCGTCAGTCAATGCAGCATCGACGCACTGTCGACGCAACTTGTTGAAGCATCGATCTCGACGCAACTTGCTGAAGCGTCAATGTGGACGCACCCACCCAACCGATGCGCACGCCCAGGCAGCACCGACACCGAGCACCAGCGAGCGTCAGTCGACGCACCGTCTACGCGACGGCCCAGAATTCAGATTTTAGGGTTTCTTGTGCGCCAAGACTTACAATATCTATATAAACGCTCCTTATTTCGGATTTTTGGGAGAACACACGACTACCTAGGGTTTCCTAACTTATAATAAACATAATCCCACATCTCATAACGAGATTTGAAGACGGAGATCAAGGATCGAAGAACAACGCGTCCAAAACATCGAATTCGCGTTCGGGATTCAATCTTCGCCCAAGATCGACGTGCAACTCTGGAATAGCTGGAGCTTTCTACTGCTTTTATTAGTTACAATAAGTTTTCTAAACTCTTAGTCAATTTAGTAGTTAATTTCTAGTTTAATTGTTAGTTAATCTCTTAGTTAATTCTAGTTTAATTAGTTTAATCGTTTTATGCTTGGATATTGGTTAATTTAGTTTACTTATACGATTGATTTATGCTTAATTATTTGTTGTTAGATTCGTATGATGCGATTGTTTGATGGTAGTTATTATATTTCTGCTTTAGATTCGTTGCTATTGATTCTTAGTTCTTGAGTTCAAGTAGTTTAATTATTGCTCGTAGTTGATAATATAGTTAGAACAATTAGTTTAAATAGCTTTAGTTTAATTATTGCTTTAGTTATAATGATCAACTCAATTTCTTTTAAAACCCCAATTGTACATGTATTTTACTTTAATTCGTAAATTGAGAAAAACATCCAAAAGACCGAACAGTTGTTTCCTCGAGAGATACGACTCGAGTCAAACTCATCACCCTACAAGTACCTCGTACTCTTGCGAGCAAACTGACGAGTTTTAAATTAATTTATTAAAAATGGGTGCACAAAAGTTTGAGTAAAAAATTTGGCGCCGTTGCCGAGGAAGCAACGAGTAGGAATTTAAGATGTTTTTCGTTTTATTTTCTTTTTGATTTATTAGTTTATTTTTATGTTTTTTTTCACTTGGTCTTGCCATTTGGTACGTTGATGTATTGTTGAGTTTATGCAAGGAAGGCGATCACTTCAACTTGACCTTATTCCATTCATTGACAACATCCACCGTTCAAATCCACCGAGACCAAGACCCGTTTTTATTCCTGAGGACGATTCCTCAACAGCAACTGATTTCACTTGCGATCAAGTTTCCGACATTATGTTAGAAGCAAATCCAATTCGAAACGGCGATTCACCACCTAGATCACCACCACGCCCCATTATTGTGAGATAAGACGTGGGGAGAAACGAAGGAGTCGACCAGCAGCAAAACGTAATCGGTCACCAACCCAACATGGCGAATATGAGGCACAACGAAGAGATGAACAAAAATGCTATTCGCCAACACAACATCGAGAACGTGGCAATTAGGAACGAAGATTTTCTGCATCATAACGCGTATGTTAACAATCAAGGGCACGTGAATGATTGGTTGGAGAATCAAGATCATGGTTACGAGCAAAATAATTTCGGAAGGAGATACGAGCGCGAGCACCATTACGCYCATGACGACCACTATGAGAGAGCTAATGACCGAGTTAGGGAACCAAGGGGAGATCGAGCGCCTCGACAACGAGATTTGGCACGCCCGAAGGTTGTGCTTTATGGGTCTGCTATTGTACTTGGCCCGACTGCAAGGGAAGTAGAGATTAAACCGCATCAAATTAATTTGCTTCTGACTTTTCACGGAAATGCCCACGAAGACCCTTTAGTAGGCAGATTTGTAGGTCATGGCCTAAACCGGGAGGAGATGCAAATGATTTGTTTCCCTTATAGCATGAAAGACAAGGCGAAGACATGGTTACTGTCCTTAGAACCAAGGTCATTAACTGATTGGGAGATGATAAGCGAGAAGTTCCTAAATCAATACTATTCGGCACAAACAACGGGGCAAATTCGGAGGCAGATTGCTAACTTCGAACAAGTGGAGGGAGAATTATTTCATGAAACATGGGAGCGTTACAAATCACTTTTACAAGCATGCCCCCATCATAGCTATTCCCCCGAGATAATTAATCAGTTTTTCTTTGATGGTTTGTCGCCCATGGGGAAAAGCCAAGTTGAAATAGCACCAGGAGGAGATTTTGGTGATTTAACGGCCTGCGAGGCAAAATGAGTATTGGAGAAACTGAGTGAAACATCTAGATAAACCAACTCTCGGCCTCGTAAATTGAAAGTTAATGAGATTTCCATCCCTGATCCTGACTTAGATGATAGCAGATTAGTCAAAGCAAAGTGCGAAGAGATATTTGAGGAGAAATTGGCAGCTTGGAAGGCCGAGTGGGCAAGCAAGGCCTCTTTGAAGAAGACTAATGCGATGTGTCACCAATGCGGATCCCCAGAACATTTAGCCGATATATGACCGTTCAACAATGAAAAACGAGGGGACGTCAACGCCATCCAGCACTATTCGAATCAACAACATTCGAGGCAGAGACCACCACACATGCAAACACCTGCTAAAGTTCAGTCGACTGATCAACTTTTCGTCTGGCAACAGAACCAATTTGCCGAAACTATTCGGAACCGAGATGGCCTCACACATGTTCAGGAGGAAATGAAGGGAGTTCGAGATGATATGAAAGAATTGAGAACGATGATGACTGAAATGGCCAAAAGCACTCTTAAAAATTCGTCAGGACTAAGAAGATTGGAGATAATGGTAGGACAATTGGCAACTGACATGGCATCATTGAAGAAGGAGAAAAATACTCTTCCAATCCAAACGGAATAATCCTCGGCTATTCATGTGCTGAGAAGCGGAAAAGTAGTGGATAACGGCATCGAGCTAGAAAAGGAGGGAGACAAGAGGGAGGCCAAAACCCAACCACAAGCAGATGCAATCAATTCGGCCGATCTAATGCATAAATCTTCAAATCCAAATATTTCGAGGCCGACAGCAGCTGAAGACCCATTGATTCCTTAAATTCTCCGCCAAGAAGTTGACAGTTTATGATCATATTCCATTCCCAAGTCGCCTACGTCCAGCAAAGGAGAATAAAAAATTCATGGAGCTATAAAATTTATTGAAAGATGTTAATATTAACCTCCCCCTGATAGAGGTGATAAAGACAATGCCGGCGTTTTTGAAGTTTTTCAAAGATCTAGCATCAAAGGAAAGGCGTTTTGCTACAAATCAACATGTGTCTTTGATAAGAGAGGTGAGTGATATGTTTAAGCAACCATTGCCACCTAAAGAGAAGGATCTCGGGAGTTTTTGTATAACTATCTCTCTCGGGAATGGACTAACGGCAAGAGGGATGCTCGATCTTGGCGCTAGCATAAATTTGATGCCCCACTCAATTTACAAGGAGTTTGACCTATGACCGCTAAATCCAACCACGATGAGATTACAATTGGCGGATAGGACGAAAATGCTACCCTTGGGGATTGTGGAGGATGTCTTAGTACAAGTAGACAAGCTAGTAGTTCCGGTCGATTTTGTCATTATGGGTGTTGGTGACGTACAAAGCGAGAACCGGGAACACACCATTTTATTAGGATATCCGTTCATGTCTACAACGCGTACGGTGATCGATGTAAACGAGGGGAGGGTGACTATGTCCGTATTGGGCAAAACGGTGACGTTTTCACTTCAAGATTTTCACAAGAGTCCTGCATCGTTTGTTAAGAACTATTGTTCTACTATTGATTTAGTAGATTCTTGCGCGAATGAGCTCTTGAGCATCGGCATGATTGAAGAGTTTGATGATGTAGAGGCATTTGATGATGGATTGCCCATGCGGTCTGACGTGCCTCAAAATGAGCCAAAAGTGGAGTTGAGACCACAACGAGATCGTTTGAAGTTTGAGCCAAGAGAAGAGATGAAGCCACCGCACAATCGTTCAAGAAGTGCTTCCCTCGACCACTACAATAATTTTAAACGTACGAAGAAAAAGGGCGAGGCTAATAGCAAGGATCGGACAACGAAGAAGAAGAATTCGAATAAAGTTTTTAACGAGAAGTTCAAGGTTGGTCAACTAGTGTTATACAATTCCGATCGTAAGTTTGATCCAACCAATTTTGAAGTTGCATGGAGTGGACCGTTTTTAATAAAGGAGGTGGATGAGTATGGAGTCGCCACTATTTACTATGAGAGTGCAAAGACGGGATTCCAAGTCCACAAACATCGACTTAAGCCTTATTTAAAGGATTATATGAAGAATCGTGATCGTACCAGGAAGGAGTTCGTGGACCCACCACGAGCTAGAATTTGATCAAGTAATTGCGTCGAGCATATGACATTAAATATTGCGCTTCTTGGGAGGCAACCCAAACGTTAGTTAGTTTTTGGTTTTATTTTCTTTTATTTTATTTCTGTCTTTTTATATTATGTCAATTGCCGTGGTACGTTTATGTGTGTGTTGATGTGCAGAAAATACGATAAATTGCCTATTCTGGACAACGGTTATATAGCGGAAGCTCACTACCACAAGGCCTTACCGCTAGTTCCACTCGAGGCGTTAATGATGACGATCAACCACTGAACCTACCGCTTACCGCAACAATCAGGGAAAATGATGATTTCATCGATCGAGGTCGCAATCCGACCCAAGTTAGCCGCAGTCCGGCATCCTTTTGATGAGCTGCAGCCCAGCCATTTACGACGTTGGCCGCAATCCGGCCATTTCAAATCCAAAAAGATGTGCCACCGGGTACTTGCGCGTCGCAATTGATCACAATCATGTTTTGTTTGTTTGTTTTTGTTTATAGGTTTGTTCGAGATAATCTAGTCACGTGATCTAAGATGAAGGATAATTGCACATGCGTTTTTAGAGAGACTCGGCCATCGAATTTTTAGGGATGTTTTCTTATCTCCCATACTCTTATTTTCTTTAATATTTATGACAATCAGGAGATTGCCAAGTTTTAAGGGAGGGGGGTGGTTGAGTATGGTTTATATTTAAAGTGCAATTTGATGTCTTTGTTTTGAAATGCATTAATTTGTAAGCGTGATTGATCGCTATTTCTACGCTTAATTGTGTTTGTATGGCATGCCTGTCGAAGTTGACTATGTATGATTATTTGTTTTCGTCTTTGAGCGTGCATAAGTGCATAATCTTTCAAAATTTATTATTATATATTGTAAAATGGTACTTGGACGCAAACCGTTGCTGGGCATGGTAAACGCCGCGGACCTGTCAGTAGTACAGTACTCGAAGAGGCGTGCAGATATGGCAACCGTTCCTGGATATTGACCGTTACCAATAATGCCAATGATTAGCTCTGGTCAAAAAGTGGATTTTTCGGGATCTGAATAGATACGGAAATTAAGAAGGACGTATGGGACTCTAATTACTCCCGAAAAGAAGTCCTAACACTCTTAAAGATCTACCCCAACCATTTTGGGGGGAGGAGTTGATGTGGCCTGAGTAGACAAACCTGGATTTTGGGGTAGACCTGATCCAGGATCGTTAAGAAAAGAACCAACGGGCCTGACCAGCCCTACCCTTGAGAAGACCTGAGCTGACTCTCCCAGAGAAGGCCAGGAAGAAGGCCGGGGAGTTAAGTTAAGATAGGAAAGGAATTACCCCAGCTCAGGATAATCCTGATCTGAGAAGGATTCCTCGAGAGAATTATAAGAGGATGGGTCTATGGGAGCCCAGGTGCTCTGGCTTCCCAGAAGGGAACAGGTGGGACCACCTGTCGTGACTATTTGCGTAAAGGCTCGAGATTCGCGGTCTTTGCTTCTGAAATCCCGGAAGGGGTCCCCACTAGGGAAAATTATAAATAGCTCAGCCTCACGGCTGAGAGAGTATGACATTCTTGTGCATTCCTTTCATTACTCACTAAGATACACGATCCGCTTATCTGACTTAAGCATCGGAGAGGTTTCCACCGGAAAACCTCCGGTGGTTCCTTTCTAACGTGTTTTTTGGGTGCAGGTCAGGCTTGCTCTCAGGCGTGGTCATATTCTCGGGTGAAACAGAAACCTAAAGACTGGTAAGAAGCTGGTAGATCGTCTATCATAATGTTCTCGGTGAATGGGGTGCTTTGACGCATTAGTCCCGCCATGTTACCTACCATTTTTTGCTTCACTTCCTTAACCTCTTTCTGTAGATTGTGCATCATTTTAGTAAGGTCGGGCGTGTTTTGGCTTAAAGTATCGCTGTCTGAACCAAAAGTACTCTCTTCTTCCTCTCGAGCAGGGGTTCTTGCTGCGACCTTGGGAGCCTTGGTGGTTCCTACTCCTGCCGGCACATCCTCTTTAGGAAGGGGTGGTGACGGCTCTGCCCACTTCTTGTCCACCGCCTGTGCTACTACTTTACCGATTAGACTGGATATTTGTTGTAGAAATGAATTTCCAAATGATCCTCCATCCTCACTTAGGGGGTAAAGGTTTGGGGTCACCATGGGGGGAGGTGTTGGCTCGCCTTCCTCCGTACATGCTTCTTAGGACGCCAATACCCCTCCTGGAGTTACCGTTAGTACGGCAAAACTTGGTATATCATTCAGATCTAACGCTAGATTTTGCCTAATCCCATCCGTCTCTGCCATCTTCTACCTCACATCTTAGCTTATTTGATTCCAACAGACGACGCCAATTGACTCAGTCCAAAATATTGACCACCGTGTTCTGCTACACACCGCCCACTTCTTAGATGACATACACAAAGAAAGGTTAGAAAGGGACCACCGGGGGGATTTCGCCAAACCCTCTCCGATGCTTAAGTTAGTTTTTGGGAATACGAATTTTAGGAAAAAATAAAAATTAAGTAGGATGACTTTTAATGTTACCTCTCTAGTTATACTACAAATCAGTTGGGATTTTTTGGGATCTGGGAGAAATTCCCCACGAATCTCGGGCCGTTACAGCTTATCTAAATATTTTGTAATACTCGGCTCTGCTATACATACCATTTGTTAAAAACAGAGCTGAGCCGACCACACTATCTCTTCTGTTCAAGAAACAATTGCAGCTCTCCTTTTTTCCTACATTATTTTAACATTTTCTCATTTAGCTAAGCTTTTCCTCCTATTGGTTTCGGTTGAATTGATGCACTTCATGTTTAGTTCAGTCCCAACAACTGACCTTTATTCGTGTGCGACGATTGGGGGCGCCTTTTCATACCTCTCTAGAAGCTTCACAAAGCTAGTTTCTTTAGAACGGCTTTGCTACCAGATCGACTTTTTCCACCATATCTTAGTCTCCTTTGGGTTGCCTCAGCTCAAGTCTGCCAATGATATTCTTAGGCCGTATCAATATACGACTTATTTATATTATTATATTAGGAGATTAAAAAAAATATTGAATTAGGCAAGAAATAATAAAAGAAAAATTAACTAAATATAATATAATAAAAGAAAAAGATTAAGTTAAGTAAGATACATTAAAGTAAAGTATTAAATTAGTTTAATATTAGTTCGTATGACACATAAGCAACTGAAACACCAAAAATCTTTATTTATCGAACGAAACTTACAAAGTAAACACGTAAGTTAGGACGGTCTTACATTAATATATAGAAGTGATATCGAGTAAAATAAAATAAAAGAACAAGCAGGTAAAGCCTGCCCCAAGCGCAGAGACCAATTTCCTCTTGAAGTGAACTTCCTGCTCAAGCAGATAAATAATCTTATAGATAAAGTACCTGCCCCAAGCGCAGAGACCAATTTCCTCTTGAAGTGAACTTCCTGCTCAAGCAGATAAATAATCTTATAGATAAATAATTTGCTGCTATTTTCTATGATCTTTTGATGCCTTACAAGACTGCTACTCTATTACTTACATAGATAAATAATCTTAACCTACGGCCCAAGCCCATCAATTATTTAAATAGGCACAATTAAATTAAATATGAAAAATCAATTTCTATATAACAACACTCCAGATCGGAGAGAGCTCAAAGATTGTCATTCCCCCATGAGTTTCTAGAAAAGTCCTACAACTAGATCGCCTAAATATGGTTCATAATCCTTGTGAATCAGAAAATGAGAACTAATTGATTTCTATCCCTTGATTTTAGGAGATCTTATCTTATCTTGATAAGGAATCTTTGCTTGAATGGCAAGCCTACATAAACTATTCTCATTAAGAATTACCCTAAAACTATTTCAAATGGCAACACCACAGACACGCCGGTGCCTAAACTAGAGAAGAGACAACATCGGGCGAAGCGCAGTAACAAAGGATGGCTTGTTAATCGCCGCTCGATAATCTTCCTTACACATTGACGATGTGAATTTAAAAGCCAGTAACATGTGGTCCCGATCCGACTGGGCCGTCTCCTTCGCAGTGGTCTTACATGGTGGTATGGAGGTGGGTTACGAATTGGGAAGAAGATGGAAGGCAAGGGTATTCTGATATTTTTCTCTCTTTTAGTTATCAAAAAATATAAGGGAGAGTGCCATAAATGGTATACATATATATGAGAACTTTTACGGTCTTTTGAATATTGGGTTACAGCAATAAAACCACGGGATTAGAGTAGGGATAATTCGAATTAATAGAATAATAACAAATAGCAAGAACAGAAAATTAAATCAAATTAGAACCGTCGAGGCGAGCGAACTCTCTCCTTAAGATTCTTATTGCCTCGGACTACGTCCTCGCGGTTGAATAGCAATGAACCTCCCAAGATACAACGACGAACGGAGTTGGACGGAGCAGTCGAACCAGCACCCTGGCGAACGAGAACTGGGCAGACAACTGAGCAAAATCATAATTGCAAACTATATGATGCGTGAGGCAAGTAGGATGATTATGAGATACTTTATGATTTTCGGATACAGAAATACACTGCAGGAGGGGGGTATTTATAGTTGTAAAAAGATCATAATTAAGGTAGGAAATCGCAGGAATTAGGATTCCTTATACAAGTCTAATTCCTATTCTTTCTCTCCAAGAAAGACTGGAATATTCTGGAACTGGTCCAAAACTAAAGCCCAGGCCCAGCTAGACTATAGAACCACGAACCACAAACCACATGCGCGAAAAATTGCGAGTATGGACGCGGAACGCGAGCCGCGAGCCACGGCCTCGGGCAACGGGCCCGAGCCCGAGCCGAGCCGAGCCGTGCCGTGCCGAGCCGAGCCCGCGGGCGGGCGGGTGGTGGCGCGCGTGTGGGGGTTCCCCACCCCACTCAACTTGTAACCAATCCCCATTTCACTTCATTTAATAAAGCCTCTCTTAAATAGGTCTCCTTCCTATGTGGGACTTTCCATATACCAAATGTAAATCCCACTCCCTTTTCAACTTCCATATTTACTTATTAAATGTCCAACTTTGAATATTGATTACTCACTCATCCCAACATGGATTTGTGAAAGTAAATATACCAAGTTCATCTACTCACAACGTAGATTAAGAATATGAAGCTCGTTTTCGAAAATAATAACGAACTTACCACATTTGGAGTAATGGTCCAAAGTTACCAAAAATAACCTCCAATATCCAAATCCCCAACAATCCCCACATGAGTGTAGATCAATGTTATGATGCATGTGACTCAATTGCTCAGTTTCCAACATGAAACGTTACCCACATCTGGACAGGTAGCTTTTTGACTTTGAACCTTTCCGTAGTGAAATACCA
>BMAC01000619.1:123863-185589 GCA_014905375.1 Phtheirospermum japonicum | reverse complement strand
GGACGCGGATCGGTGACGTGGCATTTGGCAGACTTTCTACGGAGGTTTTAATAGAACCGCCGTTAAATATCATCACATTTACGGCGGTTCTAATAGAACCGACGTTAAATCTACTGCAATAATTAACTCATGAACTAATTAACGTCGGTTTTTCAGGAACCGCCGTGAATACTTGTTAGTTCACGGCGCTTTCTTAAAAACTGCCGTTAATTAGTTCAGTTTTAACGTCAGTTTTCATAAAAATCTCCGTAAAATGTACGATTCTACGGCGGTTTTATGAAAACCGCCGTTAAATGACCGATTTAACGGCAGTTTTTTGGAAAACCGCCGTAAAAAAGTATTTAACGGCGGTTTTTCCAGAACCGCCGTTAATCAGCCGCCTTCGTATCCTGTTTCTGCATTAAGTGGAGTAGCCTGAGTGTTTATCATCTTTGCATGTGCTTGAATAAGTTTCAGTCTTGATATCTCTTGAAACCGCTATGTGTAGTCGACTTTGAACATGAAGTTAAGGCACATATAAAAACCCTATTCCGGCCATATCCATATACTTTTAGCCACTATAAATTCCGAATACACCGTCGACGCGACGGCCCAGAATTCGGATTTTAGGGTTTCTTGTGCGCCAAGACTTACAATATCTATATAAACCCTCCTTATTTCGGATTTTTGGGAGAACACACGACTACCTAGGGTTTCCTAGCTTATAATAAACATAATCCCACATCTCATAACGAGATTTGAAGACGGAGATCGAGGATCGAAGAACAACGCGTCCAAAACATCGAATTCGCGTTCGGGATTCAATCTTCGCCCAAGATCGACGTGCAACTCCGGAATAGCTGGAGATTTCTACTGATTTTATTAGTTACAATAAGTTTTCTAAACTCTTAGTTAATTTAGTAGTTAATTTCTAGTTTAATTGTTAGTTTAATTCTTAGTTAATCTCTTAGTTAATTCTAGTTTAATTAGTTTAATCATTTTATGCTTGGATATTGGATATTGGTTAATTTAGTTTACTTATACGATTGATTTATGCTTAATTATTCGTTGTTATATTCGTATGATGTGATTGTTTGATGGTAGTTATTATATTTATGCTTTAGATTCGTTGATATTGATTCTTAGTTCTTGAGTTCAAGTAGTTTAATTATTGCTCGTAGTTGATAATATAGTTAGAACAATTAGTTTAAATAGCTTTAGTTTAATTATTGCTTTAGTTATAATGATCAACTCAATTTCTTTTAAAACCCCAATTGTACATGTATTTTACTTTAATTCGTAAATTGAGAAAAACATCCAAAAGACCGAACAGTTGTTTCCTCGAGAGATACGACTCGAGTCAAACTCATCACCCTACAAGTACCTCGTACTCTTGCGAGCAAACTGACGTATTTTAAATTAATTTATTAAAAAGGGGTGCACAAAAGTTTGAGTCATTGAGGAATTTATTCTTGGCAATAATTTCTTTTTTGTTATTTGCCTTTCTTTGGCACAAAATAAGTTAGGAAACTAGATTTAGGAGTATATTGTATTTCCTACTATGTGTACAAGACTTTAATTATTCCTAGATTATGTTTAGGATTTATTTTAGGTATTTACCAAGTTTAGGATTCTAGGTTTGTCTATTTAAGACAAGGAGATTCCTAAAGCTTGGCATCGATCTTTACGCACGGGATTTTGGAGAGGAGATCGACGCAATGCAAGACGCAAGACGCACGGCTAGGACTGAAGAACACGAAGACTACTTGGAGCCATTAATCGAAATCGACAAGTTATTCGAAGTTGCGTGACCAACGGAAAAGAGCTTGTTCAACCTAGGCGACAAGTATTTAGTATCATGTTTATGATATTCTAGTTTTCATATATTGCTTAATATTTTTGTATTGATCGAAAAATAAGGAAGCAATATAGTTTTTGGGTTTGTACACCCAAGTTCACAAGTACTTTTACGTGTGAACTGAATTTGTTTAAACCGTGTTCTTGAATTTATTTTCCGCTGCATATTATTATTGTACTCTGGTCGATATTGTTAACAAGTGTTGTTAAATATTGATAACAACATCGTAAATCTGAGACTTATTTTTAAAACCATAGACCTTCAAATTCTACAATTGGCATCTAGAGATATTGATCCTTATTGTTTAGGTGCTATGGACGCTCAAGGCAACCCAAGGACACCGATTCTCAACGGAGAAAATTATTCTCTCTGGAAGAAGAAGATGCGTTGGCATTTAAAAAGCATTGATGAACGAGCATGGAGAACCATCCTCGTTGGATGGGAAAAGCCACGTGTCACTGATGGTGAAGGCGACACCATCCCCAAGAAAGAGGAAGACTGGACTGCTGACGAAGTGGCTGCTGCGAACTGGAATTCTAAATGCATCAACGCCTTGTGTGGTTATGTAGATGGAAGCTACTACAGAGTCATCAAGAATTGCAATTCAGCAAAGGACGCATGGGACGCACTCCAGAGGGTGTGTGAAGGAACTGCGAGATTGAAGAAATCAAGGCTGAGAATGTTGTTGTCCACGTTTGAAGCGATGAGAATGGATGAGAAGGAGTCGATCATAGACTACTCCATGAGATTATCAGACATCACAAACGAGTGCAGAGAACTTGATGAGGCAATAACTAACTCTCGTTTGTAGGAAAACTGCTGAGGTTTATTTCGAAAAAATATAATATGAAGGTGGTTGCCATAGAAGAGTCTAAAGATGTTGATAATATTGATTTCAACACCTTAGTTGGAAACCTTAAGTAGTATGAGATGGAACACCTTGGTTCCAACTCAAAGGAGAAGAATGTTGCTTTTTCATCCGATGTGAATCCAGTTAACGATGACGATGATGAGGAGTTTGATTTCAATTGAATATTGAAGAATATGTAATCTACTACGCTTGGTGAAGACGAATTGTCATTTTTTGCCCAACGTTTCAACAGTTTCTTGAAGAAGAAGAATATCCTTGTAGGTTCAACTACGAAGAACAGGCCACAGGTGTCCACGCCAAAATTCACTTGACGCGCTCTTCCCAGATCCTAGTCCACATCTTCAATTCCAAACGCATCCAATCCCACGAGACCACTCAGTGAGGTGCAATGTCATGAATGTAAAGGTTGGGGACACTACAAAAATGAGTGCCCTAACACTCTTAGGAAGAAAAGCATGGTTGCTACTGATTTCACTGAGGATGTCAATGATTCCGAGTCAACTGAACCTATTCCATCCTTATTTACCCATGTTGTTTGGGACGGTGACATCCATGTTGATATCCTTGAAACCAACATCGTTTGCTTGAATGTTGAAACCCCTGATTATCATAAGGAGTATGAACTACTGAGTGTAGAGCACCAGCAACTGTTTGTCAGCTGGGGAAAATAGGTACTCAAGGTCAAAGATCTCGTGAAAGAAGTAGAACCAAAGAAAAGGAGGATCAGCTTGACATAATTGTTCATCTGGAAACATCTCTTACCAAGAAGGATGCTGAGCTAGAAAAGGTGAGAACCGAACTGACAAAGGTCCAAGGAACCATATCAAATCTGAACCAAGGAAAGGCGAAGCTTGATGAAATCTTGGAGATCAGCTTTCCTAGAACCTCGAAGCAAGGAATAGGATTTAAACCAAATCAGCCACCACAAGTGCCAAGTCAGGAGCAAGAATTGCCCAAGCGACATAAGAAGAGAAGGAGACAGTTCGTGTGCCATCATTGTGGCGAGCCCGGACACATTCGGCCTTTTTGCTGGAAATTCATAGGCGAAAGAAGGCAATTTCAGAGAACTAATGCGACTGCTAAATTCAATGTTGGTTTCCGTCATAACAACATCAATACCAACACCAGTTTCAAACAAGTGTGGGTCAAGAAGAATAACGTCGAGTGTAACATGATCCATACCTCACTGAAGTCCCATGTCCCTGGAGCCTGGTATTTTGATAGTGGATGCTCCAAGCATATGACTGGGTCCGAGGAGATGCTTTCCAACATTGTCAGATTTCGAGGTGGAAAAGTAAAGTACGGTGGAGGCAAAAATGGCCAAATTATTGGCCAAGGAACTCTCCATGTTCCAGGCATTGTGACTCTTGAAAATGTCCTGCTGGTAGAAGGACTTACTGCAAATTTGATTAGCATAAGTCAACTGTGTGATGGAGGTTTCAGTGTCAAATTCAACCGAGAGGAGTGTGAAGTCTACGAGGAGAATGGACCATGTATTCTCACTGGTCAAAGGACTTCAGATAATTTCTACCAAATCCAAAGTGATGCTTTTTCCAGACTGTCCCAATTAAGTGATGCTGAGTTGTGGCATCAAAAGCTTGGACACGTGAATTACAAGATGATGGACAGGTTGGCCAAAGAAGAAGCTGTGAGTGGACTGCCTAAGCTCAACACCAAGATCATTCTTGTGTGCGAGGCATGCCAAAAAGGAAAGCAAGTAAGGGTGCCTCATCCGGTCCAGCAAAGTCTCACTACATCATCTTTCTTTGAACTTCTACATATGGATCTCATGGGACCACTTGAGGTTGAGAGCCTTGGTGGTAAGAGGTATGTGTTAGTTATTGTTGATGATTTTTCTAGATTTACTTGGGTAGAATTTCTAAAAAAAAAAATTCTGAAACTTTTGAGGCTTTCAAAAAACTTGCAAAGAAGCTGTGTGTAAGGTTTAATGTGAACATTGGTAGGAGTAGAACTGATCACGGAAAAGAGTTTAAAAATGCATCTTTCTCTAAATACTGCATTTCTGAGGGCATAAGTCATGAATTTTCTTCACCTATTACTCCACAACAAAATGGCATAGCCGAACGTAAGAATAAGACTCTTGCTGAGATGACTAGAACTATGCTTATTTCTAATGGCATTGCAAAACGTTTTTGGGCTGAAGCAATGAACACAGCATGTCATATTACAAATAGGGTTTATTTTAGACCAGGGTCATGTGCTACTCCATATGAGTTGTTGATGGGAAAGAAACCGAACTTGAGCTATTTTCATGTTTTTGGATGTATATGTTATGTTCTCAATGACAGAAATCATATAGCTAAACTAGAATCAAAAAGTGATAAGTGCATTTTCATGGGTTATTCCCAAAACAGTCATGCATATAGATTATTTAACCTTAGAACCAGAAGCATGTTTGAGTCAGTTAATGTCAAGTTCGACGATCTAACTAGTGCAGTCAAACCTACCGAGGATAATGATCTGGTTTATGATCAAAATCCTCAAGAAAATGTCACTTCTCCTTCAGTTGATAGTGCAGGTATTGAGAACAAAGATGCAGGTGCTGAACCCAGAGAATTGAGTGATGTTGATACCAATGTTGTTACTGGGATACCAACATCAGAACCAACATCGAGCCAAGTCGCAGAATTTGATTCTGATTCAAAAGAAGAAGAAGAAGATCCAGCTGATCCCATTGATCTTCATCAAAGGTATATTCCATCCAGAATCCAGAAAAACCACCCTGTGGGCCAAATTATCGGTGATTTAGACGAAAAGAGTACAAGACGAAGACAGATTAATTTCAAGGAGATAGTAAGGTACGTATGTCTGTCTACTAATTGTTATAAGATTCGTTAGTCTTTGTCTCTTTATAAAATAGAGCCCAAGCGAGTGGAGGATGCACTCAAGGATGAGTTCTGGATTCGAGCAATGCAAGAAGAGCTGGACCAGTTCGCCAAAAATGATGTTTGGGATTTAGTGCCACGACCAGAAAATTCCCACGTGACGGGAACAAATTGGACATTCAAGAATAAGACTGATGAGGCTGGCAACATTATGAGGAACAAAGCTCGACTTGTTGCACAAGGGTATATGCAAATTGAAGGAATCGATTTCGATGAAACTTTTGCCCCAGTTGCCCGCATAGAGTCGGTAAGGCTTTTGCTTTTTGTTGCTTGTTATATGAAAATTTCATTGCATCAAATGGACATTAAGAGTGCTTTTTTAAACGGAGTCTTGAATGAAGAAGTGTATGTTGAGCAGCCTAAAGGATTTGTGAATCCAAAAAAACCAAATTTTGTTTTAAAACTGAAAAAGGCGCTTTATGGTTTAAAACAAGCTCCAAGAGCTTGATATGAAAGGCTAACTCAACATTTGCTTTATTTGAACTTTAGACGAGGGGAAGTTGATAAAACTTTATTCCTTCTTAAATCCAATAAGCACATCTTAATCGTCCAAATTTATATGGATGATATTATTTTTGGATCCACTAACGAGCAGATGGTCAAGGAGTTTGTTACTCGGATGTCCGATACATTCGAGATGAGCATGGAAGGTAACCTCTCATACTTTCTTGGTTTACAAATCAAACAGCTTGATTAAGGTATTTTCCTTTCCCAGGCTAAATATGCTAAGAACTTTGTTAAAAAGTTTGGTTTAGAAAGTGAAACTCACAAGAAAACGCCGCTGGGAAAAAACTGTGAAGCTGTCGAGAGACGACGTTGGTAAGGGTGTTGATAACACCATGTATAGAAGTATGATAGGGAGTTTGTTGTATTTGACAGCAAGTAGACCAGATATTATGTATAGTGTGTGCTTGTGTGCTAGATATCAGTCTAATCCAAAAGAGTCACACTTAAAAGCAGTCAAAAGAATAATTAGGTATATTGCTGGTATAACTGAACTAGGTGTGTGGTACACAAAAGATACGGGTACTAAACTTGTAGGGTACACTGATTCGGATTTGGCTGGAGATGTGGTAGATAGAAAGAGTACTAATGGGGGGGTTTTTTTTCTGGGTAACAATTTAATCTCTTGGTACAGCAAGAAGCAAAATTGTATTTCTCTTTCTACAGCTGAAGCCGAGTACATTGCAGTTGGAAGTGCCTGCACACAATTACTGTGGATGAACCAGATGATAGAGGACTACGGTCTGCACAGTAGTATCTTGACCGTGCTGTGTGACAATTCTAGTGCCATTGACATCTCCAAAAATCCAGTCCAGCATTCTCGAATCAAACACATTGACATAAGGTACCACTTTATTCGAGACCTACTTGAGAGGAAGATTGTTAGCCTTGAGCATATTGGAACAGATAATGAGCTTGCTGACATCTTCACTAAGGCATTAGATTTCGAGACCTTCTCGCGTTTGAGAAGAGATCTCGGTATGTACATTGTCTGAACCAATGTTGGTTTCTGATGTTGTGACACCTATTATCAACATCAGTCACAACATCTGTATACTTTTTCATGCATTTTTATCTTTCTTTTCATACATAATCCTAATGCATTGAGTTTGATTGAAAGTGCAATAAGGTCCTGTGTTGCAATAAAAGTGATGACAAAAAGAACCAACCCCTTCAATTAGTTGATTGTGGGATTTACCCGCAGAAACTAGTTTTCTCCCAGGTCCAAAAACAAGAGGTTTTTAACAGCAATTGCTGAAGATTAAAAGATTCAAATCCCTTCAAGGATGAAGAAAATCTGGATACAAAATAATCCAATCTTTAAATACCACCTTCTCGAGAGATATTGACGTAGTCATTAACTTGGGTTAAGGGGTAAGTTTCCATTGACTTCACCTAAGGCAATGTTGGTTTATAATGTTGTCAGTAATAAAAAGCAACATTGGATCAAATCACTAAAATCTTAATATGTTTTTGTGTATTCTTTTAGGTCATACTTTTTATGCATCTCATAGGACATTCTGTAACATCCATACATCCAATGCATATTTATTTAATTATTTATTTATCATCATGCATTAAAAATATAATTCTAGTCCCAAGCTCGTCGCCATAAATAAATTCGTATTTTAGTTTTAAATAATCTAAGAATTCTATTTAAATGAATTTATAGTTCGTTTTCAAATAAAATTATATTATCAACTTTTAAGAAATTATTATAATTATTTAGTAATTTATTTATTTAAATTACTTTTCGAGTCGTTTATGAAATAATTTCGATTTCTAAAATTATTATAATTTATTTATATTATAGTTATTTTAATAATTGGGTTGTCAACTGAATTATTTGTTTTAAGACTTAAGTCGATTATTGGATCGATTATTTATTTATTTTTCGGACTTAGAAACGAGCCCAATAACTAGCCCGAGTCCACTAAACCTCAGCCCTAACCTTCCATAATTAAATCCTAAGCTTGGTTTATAAAGAAAAATCCAAAACGCCATCAACTTTTACAAGCATTCTGCATACGGCGGCATTAGGTAAATTACTTTTGTTTTTCAGACTTTTCTCAATGAACACCAACAATCAAAATTAAGTTCTCGATCGACAGCCAATTTCCAACCATCCCTGCTGCCGATTCCAACCACAACATCACAAAACCATCAACTCCGATTACAGCCAATTTGCAACTATCCCTGCCACCAATTTCCCAAATCAACCGTCATTATTTTTCAGCCACTGACGAAGAAGAACCAAACCAGCAACACCGACAGCCACAGCAACATCGCCCAAATTGGCCGAGTCCCGAATTTTGGCGAGACCCAACAACCCATCGTTTCTCAATCCCCAGCCCGACTTTTCTGCGACGAATCGCCCCACACCAGCGGCCCACAATTTCAATACCACCACAGCCACGTCAAACCACGGGATCACCGAACCAACTCCACGCCAGCTGTCCAACACCCTCCAATTCAAATCGCCACTCCACACCTCCGATTTCGCAACCACCGGACGAATCAACACCAGTGGCCACGATCTCAACGCCGCCATCATCCTTTCCAGTCGCTGGGTCCCATCCGCCGGTCCGCCACCATCGAAATCGAGAGTAGTCACCGGAAATGCCACCGTCTACACTTTCGGCTGCCGGCGACGACTAAGGAAGAGAGAGGGATTTTCACCCTACGAATCGGACCTAGCCCCACCGCGTGGCGTTGCCGCCAGAAAATGCTACCGGTAGTCCCATCGCCGCCGTTTCACCGGGGCTGCGCCACTTGCCGCTTGTCGTTTGCCTTGCTGGCCGATTTTTGTTTTGTTTTGGGAGAAAGATTTTAAGGAGAGACGTGATTGAGGAGTAAAAGGTACTGGGTGTGGTTATTTATACCCATCAAGTTCCCAGAAATCCCAGATTGACCCCAGCCTTTTTCCCATCCCTCCAATTAAACCCCCAGCCTTTGCCAACCTTCCAATTCAACCCCCAGCTTGCCAAAAACCTCAATCCAGCCCCAAAACATTTTATAAAACAGCAACCCAGTCCATTTTCATTATTATTATCATTATTTTTATTATTATTATTATTATTATTATTATTATTATTATTATTATTATTATTATTATTATTATTATAAATTTTAAAGATGAAAATACAAATTAAATATATTTTCTAATTGATTAGGTGACGAGCAATACGGAACTTAGGACTTCAACTACGTACATCTCACCCGATTTTCCACGATATTTTTACGAGTTAGGGACCACCGACTTGTATTATGTTAAATTCTATATGCTCAAATCTATGTGCAATGTATATCATGAAATTCGATGTTTATAAATTAGCCGTGGACCGCAAAAGTTGTCCGTAACCAGGAAAAAGGGTCATCAGGTTTATCCCGACGTGCTATATCCAATGATTAAAACCAGGGGCCTAATGTGCCTATGACCGGGGAAAAGGGTCATCGGGGAAACCCGCCGCGTTTTAGCTGCAGTCAACTGTCTTCCATGAGGTATGTCGGTGTAACTATTGAGTTGTATAGTTTTGCATGAGGTATGTCGATGTAACTATTGAGTACGTTGAGCTCATCCCAAATCAACGACGTGTTTTTCAGGTACAAATGAAGATATCGAATGAAAGGGAAACGAGGAGGGGAATGAAAACTCTTGATGTTGGTTTTATGTTTTAAATCTCATTTCATTGTTTTAAATAAGGGTTGAACTAGACATAAAGAAGTGTTTTTGATTATAAATTACTTTTGATGGTGATTTGGGTTATTTATATTATGATTATTTCCGCTGCGAAATTCTGGAACGTTTTGAAAATGTGAATCTTTTATGTTAAATTCGTGAAAATTAGATATTTATTGTGACGCCAAGATTTTTCCATTCGATTATTTAAAAATATAAATCCTTTTACAACTAAAGTGAAATTTGGGCGTTACACATTCATACTTTGTGAAGATGCCTTCTTGCTGTGCGTGTGTTACTTGTGTTCTTATCTTTCTTGAAATCTCTTAATTTGGTTTTGAGTTGAGCTAACTAAGTGTTTCAGTGGAGTTAAAATTGGACGGCTGGACAGGTAATAACGAGGTGAATTTGGTCAGTGAAAATTAATAGTGCACAAGATTGGTACTATTGGGCTGATGGTTCATAAATTTCAGCTTTGTATTTTCGGCCGATTTTGTAAAATGGGTTGTGCAATTTTATTTTATTTTTTTAAAAAGGATATAATGGGTTTGTTGTGTGATCAGGTAGCCTGATCTAAGGGGGAGTGGCGCTTTTTAAATGGAAATAAAAATCGTGCTTTAAAACCTAAAATCCGCAAGTAGTGAAAATTAGGGATTTTTCCTTTCTCTCTCCTTATGCAACGGTCACTTTTTGGGCATAAAAATCTGAAACTTTTTTTTTCCGTTTGATCACAACTTAAACCCTCTGAGAATTGAACTCTCAAACTTCCTTATCTTTCTCCAATTCTCTCGATTTTCTTATTTTTCCTCGTGTGCTTTTGAGAATTTGCAGGATGTCAAACCCGATGTCGCCTTCGTCTGTCCCAGAATTACTGGCAGAACTCCGCCGCACCAGCGAACAGGTCCCTGCACCCTATGTGCGAGTTGGTGGCCTGGATATTCGCGACAAAATCGGTGGTGGTACCTCTTCCATCCCACCACCGCTATCAACATCGCCACCACCCTCGCTGGCAAAAGATTCCAGCACTGCTGTTCCAATTTTGCCGCCGATTGACGCCGTTCCTATTTCGCAAGTGTTCCCAGGACAGCCTGAGAACGAAATTGATGTTGATGATCCCCCCAACTTGGCGTTTGTTGCTGAAACTTTTAGGCGCGTGGGGAATCCTACTTTGAAAAGGTCCAGGCATCTGCGCAATATTCCTCCCGGCGTTGTTTCGCCTGTCATTCCGAAAAGCAAGGCTGGACCGCGCCGCCATGTGCCTATTGAACATATGAACCTCCAGGAAGATGTCACTGTGATGTCCGACCCTGGTGATGAAGATTTTGTTCCTGCTGCTCCGGTTGAAGGATTTTAGCCGCCTCTTTCTTCTGCCCCGAGTTTGCCGGCGAAGAAGTTTACTCGCCGAAAACAACTTGTGAGCAAGGCCGACAAGAGATCAGTTCATCCAAAAGTCAAAGTTTCCCCTGCTTCTACTGCGACAGAGTATTCTTCACCTCCCTACACTATTTTGGATTTTATCACCGGCGAAGTCACCAGCTCCGCCAAACCGCCTGTCAATGTTCCCCCTTCATCTCCAGTTCATGATGATCAACTTGAGTTTGATACAGGTTTGTTTGAACATTCCCCTGATTCCTCCCTTGATATACCTCTGCATGATATTCTTGAAGCATGCAAGAAGGATAAGAAGAAAAAGAAAGCTTCTCTGAAGGATGATGTTGGTATTCATGTTGATACCCCCTTACCAACATCACATCCTTCTCCGACTATGTCGTCCTCCCGTACTGCCTCTGTTCCCCTTGCTTCTCATGCTCCCACACCATCCACTTCCGATGCCTGTGCACACTCCCAGTCCTCCACAGACACTCCTACTCCGATCCTTGAACTTGAGGATATGAATCCTTTTTCGGAGAAGTTTATTACTACTGAGGCTGCCGAGTTGTTTGCCACTTACCAGACTCGCCACATGATCACCGAGCATCGTGTCCCTGTTGAGCTTTTTGAGAAGCACAACCTCATCGCCTATCTTCAACACAAAGGTATGTACTCCACGGTTTCAACTGTTATGCCTTTTGTCCGGGATGTTGTGGTCGAGTTTTATGCCAATCTCTTGCCGTCTATTATTGATTTGGAGTCTGTGAATTATGGCAAAAATTTTGTGCGTGGCAAATTATTTTCTTTCACCCCGGCTTTGTTTGATGAATTATTTGGCACTGAGCCATACCGGGGTGACTCGACAGTAGATGATATGAATGAGGTCATTTCTTTTTTGTCTGGGGGGGATGGTTGCTGCGTGGTTTGAAGAGCTTCCTAGTATTCGCTTGTCTTCTCTTTATTCTATTCTGCATAAGCTTGCTATTTGCAACTGAGTCCCCTCCAAGAACATGACGTGTGTTACGCGGCCTCAGGCCCAGTTCTTGTTTAGGCTTGGGAGGGGAATTCCTTTTAGTTTTAGCCAGCATGTTTTTGACACTATTGCTAAGTTTGCCACCACGAAGTCTACGGCCTCGTTGTGTTTTCCATCTTTAATTTTCAGCTTGCTCAAGAA
The DNA here is from genome assembly GCA_014905375.1 of Phtheirospermum japonicum. Classification (NCBI taxonomy): domain Eukaryota; kingdom Viridiplantae; phylum Streptophyta; class Magnoliopsida; order Lamiales; family Orobanchaceae; genus Phtheirospermum; species Phtheirospermum japonicum. The sequence continues at coordinate 173,247 of BMAC01000619.1, read as the reverse complement.
CCAAGGGTTGACGCTTCATCCCGATGATGTGCTCACGGGTGAGGCTGATTGGTTTGCTTTGAGAGGTCAGCATGTTACTGGTGCCAGAGTTATTGATCTGCCATGGCAAGCGCCGCTTCAAGCTGATGTTGCTAGTGATGTTGGGAGGGGCGATCCCAACATGGTTCACATTTCCGCACAGGTCCTTTGTGCCCATGTCGCTTCCATTGATTTGCAGATGACTCAGCTGAAGGCTCTTCGTAGCTCTCTCTTGAAGGCCCTTTCGCTTTCTGGTCAAAAAGGGGGAGAAGATAACGCTGCTGCTGAAGGTAATGTTGCTGGAGATGAAGCTGATGGAGAAGATGTCGTTACTGTCGAAGCCTTGGCTAGTCTTGCTCAGGAAAAGCGAAGGAAGCGAATTCGCTCTCGCGATAAGGCTTTGAGGAGAATGATGCGAATGTAGAAGAGGAAGGAAAGGGGTGAAGGAACTTCGACATCCCCTCATCGTTCGAAGAGGGTTCAAAGTCAATAAGTTCTTTTATTTTGTTTTGTGTTGTTAAGTGTTATTTTGAACAATGTTGGTATGTAATGTTGGTTTGAATTTTAACAACATTGGGTGTTTTATTTAGGGGGAGTTTTCTAACTTAGGGGGAGTTAGAATTTTTATTTTCATTTGTGTTTGCGTCGTAGTGTTTGTCCAGAAAGGCAAAAGGGGGAGATTGTTGAGGAATTTATTCTTGGCAATAATTCCTTTTTTGTTATTTGCCTTTCTTGGGCACAAAATAAGTTAGGAAACTAGATTTAGGAGTATATTGTGTTTCTTAGTATGTGTACAAGACTTTATTTTATTCCTAGATTATGTTTATGATTTGTTTTAGATATTTACCAAGTTTAGGATTCTAGGTTAGTCTATTTAAGACAAGGAGATTCCTAAAGCTTGGCATCGATCTTTACGCAAGGGATTTCGGAGAGGAAATCGACGCAACGCAAGGCGCAAGACGCACGGCTAGGACTGAAGAACACAAGGACTACTTGGAGCCATTGATCGAGATCGACAAGTTATTCGAAGTTGCATGACCAAAGGAGAAGAGCTTGTTCAACCAAGGCGACAAGTATTTAGTATCATGTTTATGATATTCTAGTTTTCATATATTGCTTAATATTTTTGTATTGATCAAAAAACAAGGAAACAATATAGTTTCCGGGTTTGTAAACCCAAGTTCAAAAGTACTTTTACTTGTGAACTGAATTTATTTAAACCGTGTTCTTGAATTTATTTTCCGCTGCATATTATTATTGTACTCTGGTCGATGTTGTTAACCAGTGTTGTTAAACATTTATAATAACATCGTAAATCTGAGACTTATTTTTAAAACCATAGAACTTCAAATTCTACAAGCTCCTCTTCTTCTTCCTCTTTCTCCTCGAACAAAATGTCACCGAGAGGGAATCTAAAAAATGCTCTTAGCTGCAGCACTAAAAAGTTAATTTAAAATTCATTAAATTACTAAAGGTAAAAGTATTAAATTCAAATTAAGGTATTGAAATGCTGAATAATTCTGACCATTACATAGATGGAACAGTAGATGACAATTCAAATTTGTAAGGTGAACCTGCAAGATCTAAAACCACTGAGAGCTCCCCTTCTCAAGCCTAAAACTAAAAATGAAAACATTGTAAGCAAACAATCATGAATCGTATAAGCATCGTATAAAATAAACACAATAGCCAGTGCAACAAATGAAACATTTTTTTTAATTTTTTTCCCAAATACCTTGAAATGTCTAATTATTTCAAATTAGCAAATTCTTTAATTGATTTGAACTTGTGACAGATTTTTTTTCCATTGCTCATAAACAATTGATGAGAGTGGCAAGAAGTGTACGTACGATTTTGTAGTCAAACTTAGAAGGCTTATGTGGTTCGGTCAAGAGTATTTTGATAAATACTAAGGCCCTATTTGTACAAATGCTCTTGAGTCCCAAAATGGGATTTACACTTGTGAAAACATGATTCTCAAAATCCCAATATCGAACCATACCTATTAAACCTACTCAATTAAAAATCATTAAAACAATACTATTAAGATTCTACCTGAAAGAAAGTAAAGAACTCATATTTGGAAAATATTTTGCATTCAACTTTTCTCAGGTTTCATTTAATCATATCTCAATATTACATCAGGGAATGTCGCCACTATTTATAGTAAATGTAACCCTAAAATATGTGGCTAAGATTGCTACAGTACATTATTTCAAATCGTGTGGTCGCTATTGCTATAGTACATCCTAACAGTTGGAAGATTAGGGCTGACATCATCAGTAGACGTCAGGTAGGTTGTCCTCATCTGAGGCCCATTGCTAGTAGTACATTCGACACCTCTCTCACGACCTGAGAGGTCGCCAACCTTGCGACCTGGCATTCCACTCATCTTCAGGTCTCCAGGCAATAGGTCGCCAACCTTGCGACCTGGTACTGCACTCATCTTCGGGTAGCCAAGCATTATATGACCAGGCGACCTGATCTGATCAGGTCGCTCTCTATTATCCCCCCTCAATTCGAGTGCGGCAATAGGAAGAACAGAGAGCTTGTTCTGGAGCCGAGTGAGCCGAACTTTTGTGTTCCTTTCAAAATTAATTACCGGTTAACTAGTACGCGTATACGTTTAAAAAGGGGTTTAAGTTCGTCCGCAAGAGAATGGGGTCACTTGTAGATTAGTGAGTTAACTCGGGTCAATCTCTCGAGGAATGGAAATCAGATTTAACGATGCTTATTATACTAATATCACAAGTTTATCTAAAACACACGGTCAATTGGAGTTTTGAAAATGATTTTATATCAATAACTTAAGAAGTGAACTCTTCTTGTCTCGAGGGCGTCAACCTCTCGACAAGTTATAAGAAAAGCAAATATTGTAATTCAAATTCAAACTAGTAGACATAATTCTAGCTATTGTAAACAACGATTACGACTATCAATCGAATCACTTAACAATTCTATCACCACACAGCATGCTAAATCATTTCAAATACCAAACAAGTTCTAAAATAATTCAAATACTTAAGATGCTTCAAGAGTGTAACTAAATCAATCACGATTTGATTCTCAATCCAAAATAATTGTTCGAACAATATCAATATATCCAAAATACGATAACAAAACTACGAATAAGAAATACTCTAACTAGCGATCAACGAAACATCATCCAACATGTTTTCCAACTATTCATAACAAATTCCAAATTAAACTATTACGAAAGCATCAGAGTTATGAGTTCAGAAATTACTAATCGTTGAACTATTTTCAACGAGCAAAAATGACAAACGAGTGCACTCCAAGAGTTGCGTAGAATCCCAAGACTTATCACGAACCCAGAATCCTAGCGACGAATGATGGTTGCTGCGAATCGAACCTTGAAACGGCGTTGTACAGATTTATACTAGAGGTGTGAGAGATGTGTCAAATCTCTCAACCTTTTTGGTGTTCTAGGATGTCTCTAACCTCCAAAAGGTCTCCAGAGCGGAATCATACTGAGCCCTAGCTTCCTCTAGCGTTTTTAAGCAAGCTTTGGCCGTTTCGTAACTGAAAATTTCCAAAAATCTGCATGCGTAACGTACATGTCCGATCGGACGAAGGTCTTGTCCGATCAGACAAAGGCTACTGTTTGCTGCTTCGATTGGTGCGCCATTTCGTTCGGCCGGTGTGCTCATCATCAGTTGGTCCGATCAGAGACGTACACTGTCCGATCGGTGGGTGTCCTTTAAGGCTACTTTTGAGCGTCGCTTCTTCTATGTTTGTGCCTTGGATCCACCGGACGCTCTAGCTGTATGAGAGAAACATAGAATTACTCTCATTTGGACCGATTAGCGATCAACAAGTCGGAAAATTAAGTAAGGAAACAAAAAGTGCAAAACAATGCAATTCATCCTAGTCTTAACCCAAAAAAGATAATAAAAAGACTAAAACAAGACTCGATTATGTACAGATTCGTAACAAAAACGTACGAATCAACCACCCCATGCTTAATTAGTTTGTTCATGCTCGAACAAATGAAAGGATCAAAATCAAGAAAAGTGAAAGTAGTTAGAGCTATGAGTCATGTTGTGCATATAGTTTAGTTTTGCAATTATAAACACTTTTGTCGAAACCATAAAGCTAATTTGTATTACCTTTTCACCTTGAAATCGAAAGAATGCATCCTCTCAAAAGGGTAATATATCATGATGCACTCATTCACTCGTGTTTTCAATAGGTAAGTGTATATGCTCGGATCATCATAATCATGCATTCAACGACTCGTGAAAATCAAAGACTCATACATCGCATAAGTGTGCACATGCAATCAAGAATCGGATTAGCGCTTTTAAGGGTTGTAATATCGGCTCTTTGGTAAGGTATATCATATATAGAGATGTGTGGCTAACTTGCGGACAAACGCAACCTATAACTCACTCAATCCACCCTTTAAAGCATAGAGCATAATTTTTTATTTTTTTTGCTCCTCATCCTTCCCAAACAACCATATACATTTATTTTTAGCCTTTTATAGCTAAGGCTCTTTTCAACCCCCGAACCCGAATACTTGCTTTAACCAAGAGGCTTATTTTTATTTTCTAGGTGCCCTTTTGAACTTAAGCACCCTTATTAATTATTTATTATTATTTTATTTATTTTTTTAATTGTGCTCTCTCCCTTTTTAGAGAATCCCACTAATTTCCACCCTGCATTCGTCATATCTCATTAAACCAATGGTAAATAAAAGTCTCATCTCGTGGATAACAAAGAAATGGAATTAAGGCTCGAAGGGGCTCATTAGGATTTTTAGTGGTTTTTATTTATGAGTAAGGCCGGAACGGGTTTTATATGTGCCTATCGTTATTTTCAAGACCCGATGTACACATGCGATTAAGAGACCTTTCAAAACACTTATCGAATCACAACATGAAATGAAGATAAACACACAAGACTTCTCACTAAGGTTTAATTCAAACTTTGAAAACAAGGTGATCGAGCTTTTGAAGTTTTGCAGAATTGGTAACGACAAAATGTTGTTTTAAATATATATGTAAGTAGTTTTTGAAAATTTGCACTTAAACAAGCTCAAAAGACTTTAAACATCATACCACATAATACTTGATTCCGACAGGCATGCCAGTACAAACACAATAAGCATGGGCAAATACTCAACAAAAGTTGACGTAATCAATTGGTTGACTAGCATTTTGTTACGAAAATGTGACTATGTTATTAAATAATGTTTTGAACTAAGCATGCAATGGACTCTTAAACAATTACTCGAAGACTACGCAGTTGTCCGACCGGTCATAGATCTCGACCGATCGGACTGGAGTCCAGTGGAAATTGTCCGATCGGTCGTCTCTGTGTTACCGATCGGACGGTACCGTCTCCTCCCCCTATCAAGAAAACACAGCAACCTCCTGGTTGCTAAATCACTAACATGAACCTAGGGAATTGAAAAGTGTCAAGAACCGACACATGCAAATGAATAAAACCATGAGTTAACAACAGTCATCCAAATACGAACATAAAAGAAATAATAATACATTAAATAAATCCGAATAAAAAGTTGATAGAGTGGTGATACAGATAGTGGGGATTGGGCCCGCCTACTGGTCCATGTCGTCCGGGGGTGGAGGTGGGTAACGTTGCTCGAGATGGGAGAGGCACTCGTCAAATTGAACGAGGTATCCATGATTCGCCTCGACGCTTCTGGACAACCGGGTAGGATGCTGATTGGTTTCCGCCCAGTTTTTTCTCATCGTCGTCAATGTGCTCCGGAAATAACTAGCCTCCTCCCGAGCCTCCTCACGCGTAGCCCAGGCGTCCTGTCGGGCGTTTATCGCGTGTTCCTCTTGATGAATGCGCAACTACCCCATTTGGTCCATCATACGCGCTTGGAAATCCTGCTGCTGCTGCTGCTACCACTGCTCGTCTGAAAATACACGCCATCCCCATACTCTCCATGATCACGAGTTTGGGAACCAGTGTTCCCATCTCCTCCCTCGGTTGCATTTTCTTCCCCGCCGTCCTCCGCATTCTCGTCGTCATTCGCCTCCTCCTCATCTATATCTTCATCGTCGTTGTTGGTGTCCTCGATTTCCTCATCTATTAGCCTCTTCGAAGTCAACATAAATGTTGGAATAGCAATGTTCCGGCCATTAACCGTCCGACTCTCAACCACCATTGAGACGCTCGGGTATACAATGTCGTCGTCATAAGGATCACAACCGTGGCGCCGGGCTAGCTCGGTAATAAAGGCTCCCAGAGTGAGCTTCGCCGTTTTCTTTTCCCTCACTTGTTGAATGTTCTCGATTGCAACAATCAAGAGTGGGTAGATGTTCACATTTCCTCGGTGGTAGGCCATCCATAATGCCTTTAACTCGGTGGATGATATCCGTGTAGCATCCTCCTTACCTAGGAATACTTGCATGAAGAATTTGTATGTGAGGTAGACGACATTTCACCTTAAAGACGTTGGATTGAAATGGCACTCGGGCTCCGGTGGCGAGCCGGAAAGCTTGATCCACCACGCCTTCTTATCGTAGTCATCGAGTTGGAAGTTTTGGTTCGTTTTCTCTTTCGCTATCGATCCCAAAGATGGCATCGAGGTCCTCTTGGTCGGTGTGGAGCATTCGGTTGCGGAGACGACACTTGAAGGACCCATCAGCGAGTGCTTCGAATGTAGTGAAAAACTCAGGCATAAGGGTGCGATAACCCGGTTGATTCACCCCGGCCCACTTCATTAGGTCGAGAGCCGTGAGTCCCTTGATGAATTTCTCGGCGTCTTATCACCGATTGTAACCTTCTCTTCCCGAAATTCGATATTGATGAAACGGGGGTGATAGACATCCCGTTTAACAAGGGACTTGTAAAGCGTAACCTCATGTTCGTCCTTGAGGTCAAAAGGAGCCAACCCTCCCCGGGTGTTCGGGACTCGGATAGTAGTCTTTCCACGTCTCGGACGAGAACCGGATGCCATGGCGGATGCAAAGATTCGAAAGAAGCAATAGTAGTTCTCTCAGGATTTTTATCGAGCACGTGCTGTGCGCCTTAAGAACTTAACCAATTCAAGCCCAACTTGAACAAACCCAACTCCAGTTCCCACAAGACCTGCAATTCAATCTCCCAAACAATTCAATAAGCTTGAGTTTCAGCCATTATACCTTGAGTTTTTTCGTGTTTGGGGCGTTGGCAAAACTTCGTGAGATATGAAGCTATTACGTTTAATTCCACAATATCTCCGGGCGGGTGTAATTGGGTATTTTTAATCTCCGATCGGACTCATTGATGGTCTTGATTTTCCGAGTTATGAAATTGTAAGGGATGAATTCGTGATGCTTGCTCTGCAAAGGAAAGGGGTTTTGAGTTTTAGGTTAAAAGTTCGCGTCTGAAATAACAGCCTTATTGTAAACTGGGCCGTCGTCCGATCGGTATGTGTCGTGGTCCGATCGGACTAAGGTCCAATGGGTTTTGTGCGATCGGTCGAGATGCTTGACCGGCCGGTCTTCACTGTTCTCCAGTTTATTATTTTTTTATTATTTTTTTATATAAATTATTATAACTATTATTATTGTGGTGCCCTGCAAAAATTCAAAACTGAAAATCTGGTATGAGCAATTTAATCCACATAATAAATCATTTATTCAATAATTCGAGCAAAATTGCTCGTCATTCGGATAACAAGAACATCATAATAGCTTAAACATTATTTAATTAATTTCTCTTGCTCAACAGCCTATTGGACTAGTTAGGGGGTGGAATGTGCCCAAATGTCAGTTCGTAAAGTTCTTCCACTTGTTTCTCAAGGGCAATGACCCTACCCTTCAGACGTATGATCTCGGCGTTAGCGTCGTCCAGGATGTTGTGGAGGCGCTCGATGTTTTTAGTTAGAGCGACCTCCTCGGTAAGAAATTTATGGAGATCGTTTTGAATTTTGTGGATCTTCTCACGGTATTCCTCTAACTCTTCTTCCAGCTTCTCGACTGTATCCTCGTACTTCTTCCTCGACACCCAACCATAAGCATTGTTATTATGATGATTCATGGTGTTGGGTGTTGGACAATGCTTGGAAATATCAAAGATGAGAGGAATGATTGGTGTGGAGGTTAAGGGCTTGAGGTGGGTTTATATAGGGTTGAGAGTGGAGGGGAGAGGATTTTCAGAATCAAGATAAAATCAAGAGTAGGGGAAAGAAAATATTTACTCAACCTTTTATAAAAATCAACCCCTCAAATAAAGATTCTCTTACCTCAGAAGATACTGCCGAAATATCTTACCCAATCGGCTTCCTTTGCATGGTGATACTCCTTCCAAAAATAGGCTCTCGCACCTATCGTCCGATCGGTGACATTACTCTTCCGATCGGACACCTCAACAATGAGTAGTCCGATCGGTTCCCTGCTGGTTTCCGATCGGTCTGTTCTGTAAATTCGAAATTCGCTTTGGAATTCTGCAGTGATACCTGCCAAATACTCTACCCGACGGATAAACACAAATATATACATGAAACAAAGAAAAAGATAGAAAAGAAAAGCTTGGGTTACCTCCCAAGAAGTGCAACGTTTAACGTCTTATGCTTGACGATACCTCAGACGTGCTTCAAATCTCTTGAGGGGGATCATTGAGTATCACTACTTCGTGATCTTTCTGTGAAATTGGTCCCCCATGATACATTTTAACGCGGTGGCCGTTGACTTGGGAAGTGGAATTGCTCTTTTCATCAAGCAATGTTACAGCCCCAAACTCATTGATGTTGGTGATCAAAAATGGACCACTCCACTTCGACCTCAATTTTCCTGGGAAGAGTTTGAAACGAGAGTTAAAGAGTAAGGTTAGCTTACCGACTTCCAAGCTTTTGTGGACAAGTTTTTTGTCATGTGCTTCCTTCATTTTTTATTTGCTCGCCCACGCCGTCTCGTATGACTCGTTCCGCATTTCCTCCAATTCACTCAGCTCAAGCTTCTAATATTCTCCTGCCTCGTTTAAATCAAGGTTCAATGTGCGAATTGCCCATTCCGCTCGATGATCCAATTCTACGGGAAGGTGATAAGCTTTTCCATAAACCAACCGAAATGTGCTCATGCCCAACACCATTTTGTAGGCTGTACGGTAAGCCCACAATGCATCAACCAGCTTTGCTACCCAGTATTTTCGGTTTGGTTTCACGGTCTTTTCCAAAATGGCCTTGATCTGCCTATTGCTTGTCTCTACTTGCCCCGAGGTTTGTGGTTGGTAAGGGGTTGCCACCTTGTGACGCACCCCATACTTGCTCATAAGTCGATTAAAAGCTCCGTTGTAGAAATGGCTACCCCCGTCGCTTATGATTGTCCTCAGCACTCTGAATCTACTGAAGATGTTCTCTTGGATGAATTTGAGAACGATCTCAGAGTTAGCCTTTCTTGTGGGAATCGCCTCCACCCATTTCGATACGTAATCAAATCCTACGAGTATATACTCGTACTCTCCACTCCTCGGAAAAGGACCTATGAAATCGATGCCCCATATGTCGAATATCTCAATCGCTTGATTGGGTATTAAGGGCATCTTGTCCTTCCTCCCTATAGTTCCCGACCGTTGGCATTTATCGCATGTCTTGCAATATTGGTGTGCGTCGGTGAAAAGTGGGGGCCAGTAAAATCCGGCTTGAAGGACCTTGAAGGCCGTTTTCTGGCTTCCGAAGTGTCCTCCCTAGTCATGGCAAAATCTTAGCACACCTATTTTCTCTTCATCCGGTATGCATCTCCGAAAAAGCCCATCCTTGCAACGCTTGAAAAGATATGGATAGTCCCAAAAGAAACTCCTGTATTTAAACAGAAATCTCTTTCTTTCTAGCGAAGAAAGATGGTTAGGGATAATCTTACAAGCAAGGAAATTCACAAAATCAGCATTCCATGGTTTGTTGATTTCTTCGATGGCATTTGCGCTTTCATAAGGGAACACATCATCTACAAACCTAATTTTATTCGGCTCTCCTTCCACTAGCATGCGGGACAGGTGATCAGCAACCACAATTTTGCTCCCTTTCCTATCCTTAATTTCGACGTCGAATTCTTGCAAGAGAAGAATCCAACGAATCAATCTAGGTTTGCTTTGCATTTTGGCGAATAAGTGATGAAGTGCTGCATGATTAGTGTGCACGATGACCTTGGAACCGACGATGTAAGAACGGAACTTATCTAAGGAGAACACAACTTCAAATATAGTTGCGTTGGGCACTATTCAACATATAACTGACATAGTAAATGATCCTCAGCATTTTATCCACTCGTTGGCCCAAGACTGCCCCGACTGCCTCGTTCGAAGCGTCACACATTATCTCAAAAGGAAGAGACCAATCCGGTGCAACTACAACTGGTGCTTATGTCAATTTTTCTTTCAAAGCACTAAGACACTCACCATTGAATTCGAAAGGTACATCTTTCCCAAGCAATTTACATAACGGGCGACAAATTTTTGAAAGATCTTTAATGAAACGCCTGTAAAAGCCCGCATGTCCCAAAAAGTTCCTAACTCCTTTGAAATCCTTAGGGGGTGTAAGATTTTCAATAACGTTGATTTTCGCTTTATCAACTTCCAACCCCTTACTCGACACTACATGCCCCAACACAATCCCGCTTTTCACCATAAAATTGGATTTCTCCCAACTCAAAGTTAAATACAACTCGACACAGCATTCAAGTACTTTTGTTAAATTTTTCAAATAATGAGAGAAGGAAGAGCCAAATACCGAGAAGTCGTCCATGAAGACTTCGAGGAAGTCGTTGATGAACTCGGTGAAGATAGAAATCATACATCTCTGAAAAGTTGCAGGGGCATTGCATAAGCCAAAGGGCATTCTCCGGTAAGCAAATGTGCCAAAGGGGCACGTGAATGTAGTCTTTTTCTGGTCTTCCGGGGCTATTGCAATTTGGTAGTAACCAGAAAGTCCAATTAGAAAGCAATAGTATTCATGCCCTGCTAGCTTGTCGAGTAGTTGGTCCATGAACGGGAGTGGAAAGTGGTCTTTCCTCATCGCTGCATTGAGCTTCCGATAGTCAATGCACATGCACCACCCGGTGGTTAAGCGTGTTGAAACGATTTCTCCCTTTTCATTTTCCAAGATTTTGATGCCTCCTTTCTTTGGAACAACGTGTACTGGGCTAACCCACTCGCTATCGGAAACGGCATATTTAATCCCTTCGTCGATTAGCTTGAAGATCTCCTTCTTGGTTATCTCTTTAAGCGCAGGGTTCAAACGTCGCTGCCCCTCTCGTATCGGTTTCGCTCCTTCTTCTAGATTAATCCGGTGCATGCACGTGACCGGACTTATCCCCTTGATGTCACTGATACTCCATCCTATTGCTTGCTTGTATTTTTTTAGAACCTCGATGAGTTCTCTTTCTTCATGTTCCACCAATTCCGCAAAGATGATTACGGGCTTCCTCTCGTTAGACTCGAGAAACACGTACTTGAGATAGCTTAGAAGCGGTTTTAGTTCCAACTTGGGCTCCAAAGTGGGTCCAATGGGTGGCTCAATCGTGGGCTCCTCATTAATCTCGAAAAGAGTGACCACCCCCTCCGCGTTCGAATCATACCTGTCGTCCTCGATGTCATTGTTCTCGACTGGTACAACTCCAAATAGTTCGCTCACGCATTTGTCCATCGAGTCAGGGTAAGAGCAATTGGGACCAATCATAGGTGAAGGAATTTTCTGAATATCCTTGAGCAAGAACGTCACTGATTCACCTAGCACGGAAAGTGTCATTTTTCCCCGTCCAACATCGATTAAGGTGTGCGATGTTGCCATGAAAGGTCTCCCCAAGAGGATGGTATGCTCCTTGCTTGTTTCGTCCACTTCCCCAACATCCAATATGACAAAGTCCACAGGGACTACCAACGACCCGACCTTCACTAGAACGTCCTCGACCACTCCCAAAAGATATCTTAATGAACGATCCGCCAATTGAAGCCGTAAACTCATTGGCTTCATTCCTCCAAGGTTTTATTGCTTGTACAGGGCGTAGGGCATCAAATTGATCCCCGCTCCTAAATCGAGCATTCCACATGCTTTTAGGCCATCTCCAAGAGTTATCGTAATGCAGAAACTCCCTGGATCCTATGCCTTGGGTGGCAATGTATGGTGGAAAATTGTGCTCACTTCCTTGGATAATACCATTCGTTCATTCCCTTCCATTTTCCTCTCTTTGGTCGCAAGTTCCTTGAAAAACTTGACGTAGGCAGGCATTGCCTTAATCACGTTGAATAGTGGGAGGTTCACGTTCACATCTTTCAGCATATTGTAAAGTTCCATGAACTTTTTGCTCTCCTTTGCTGGTTTGAGGCGATTGGGAAACGGTACGGCATCCCTTATTACTCATTGTGGTCTTTGTTCTTCATCAGCCTTCTTGTCCGGTCGGTTAGGCTTACTCAACCAATTGGTCAATGCCTCCGGCCCTCTACTCCGATTGGACTTTGGTTCATTCCGATTGGACAATGTACATTGTTCTCTATTCCGGTCGCTCCTGGATCATTTCGATCGGAAAGAGTCTCCTGTTCTCCAGTCTGATCGGTCGGTTGTGTAGTCCAATTGAAAATGTTGTCAGTTGCATTCTTTTGAGTTATTTCAGTGTGTTTTGGATGAAAAAACCCCGTTAGTGAGCCTGGAACGTATGGGTTACGTGATTTGTGCATTCTCCCCACTGTTCCTTGCTCACCGCTTGGGCTAGATTCTCCCTTATCTCCACCACTCATACTTGGCTCGTCCGTGGAATCTTCACCTTCGATTCCACGTACTCCATTATCTACTTGCTTCCCTCCGCGTAACACATGTACCGCCATTGATTATTCGGTTTGGCTTGGTAGCTTCCCCGGATCACTTGCCATCTTTGCCATAAAAGTCGATGGTTGTCCTATCATCATCTCTAACTTCTCCAGTAGCTTCCTCATCCGCTTGTCTTCCTCGATTGTACGAAGTGTTTCCTCCCGATTTCGTAGAGTCTCATGCTCTAGTTGTTGACGCCATAGTCGGAGTGCATCGTCGGGATTGATTGGAAGCGGCATTTGCTGCTGTGGTGGTACTTGCTGATATTGTGGTTGTGGCGCTTGTTGGTATGGTCGCTATGGTGTTTAATATTGTTGCGGAGTGTGTTGTGAATAGCTATTTTGCCCTTTACCTTGATAAGAGTTGTATCCACTCGGCTCTCCTTGATTCTTGTTCGGGGGTGGTTGTTGGTCTGTTTGCTTGGAGTTTGGCACGTAATTCGAGCTTCTAGGGGTGTAGTTCGAACTTGAGTTGTATTGTCAGGTAAACTTCTTCTCATACTTGTTATTGGGTTGATAGCTTTGGACGGCATTCACTTCCCCTTCCTCTTCGTTGTCGAACACCACGTTACAAGTGTCGGCTTCATGTCCCACTGCTCCACATTTTTCACACATCTTAGGCGGAGGTGTCGAAGGTTCCTCTTCTCCTTTCATTTTGCTCGTTAATAGTGCGACTTGCTTTATCAACTCCTCGATTTGGATTGTTGGGACTTTGTATTTCCTCGGTCAGAAACTTGTTTATTCCGATTTTTTGCTCATAAGCTCGAACAATTCCCAAGCCTCCGTAGCAGTCAATTCCCCAAAATCCCCGGCCTTCACCTCTACTTGTTGTTTGTACACTGGAAATAGCCCTTCATGGAAGTAATTGTTAACCATCTCGGCACACTATTGTTGTGGTGTGGACATTTCTGTAAAAGCCCTTTGTATCGTTCCCATGCGTCATAGAACGACTCCCCATCCATTTGTTCAAAGTTTAAGATTTCTCTTCGCAATTTGGCAGTTATTTGAGCGGAATAGAACCTACTCAAAAACTTTTTATACACCATTTCCCAATTAGTCAAAGAATTGGGCTGCAATGATAAAGCCAATGCTTCGCCTTGTCCTTCAAGGTCTTCGGAAAGCATTTCATCCTCAATTGATCCTCATGTAGTCCAAGATGCGGAATTCTGCTCACCACGAGGTAAAATTCCCTAATAAAATTCAGAGGGTCTTCATTGGGCATGCCGTGAAAAGTAGGAAATTGGTTTACGCTGCCCGCTTTTAAATCATAGTCTCTCGCCGCGGGGCCTAAGACTATTGCACTGCTGTATGAACCAATCGTTGTGAAGAGGAGATCTCCTTGACGGCGTTCATTAGGGTACCGGCGCCCTCTCCTTCCTCCGAAGTTAGTTCGTGTGCCAAAATTCCTTTCCTCTACGTACTCCTCGTAGTACCCATAATCACGCTCCTCCTCGAAATTCCCATGGTCTTCATAGTCATCATTTCGGTAATCCCTCCTTTGCCAAGCGTTGAACAGTCGCCCCTCTCTCTTATTTTGGTTATGATTCCGTTCTTGCTCGAATTATCTGAATCCTTGGTGGTTTCGTTGGTTGTTTTGGGGCTGGGGCCCGCCATGACCATCATTATTTTGTTCGAACTCTCAATTTGCATGAGCGTTGTAAGCCCGAGCTTCTTCGCAGTTTCGAAACCGTTGAGGAGGTTGTTGGTAAGTAGGGTTCTCTTGCATCATGATTTGGTGGTTATCCCTAGGTAGTGTCTCCCCGTTGTTAGCTTGGTCCGGTTCTATTGGTTCATTGTTATGTAGTAGAGGTGGATTTTTTGGTTCTTCTTCCTCATTGTTATCTGTTTGCTCTTGTACATGCACATCATCGATTGGTGGCACGCCATATGGATAATCACGAGGAGGGGTTTGGTTATTTCATCCTCTTGAACCAAACTTTTGTGCACCCCAATTATAGATATTTAAATTTGCTCGCAAGAGTACGAGGAACTTGTAGGGTGATGAGTTTGACTCGAGTCGTATCTCTCGAGGAAACAACTATTCGGTCTTTCGGATGTCTTTCTCAATTTACGAACTAAAATAAAATATATGTACATTTGGGGTTTTAAAAGATTTTGAATTGATCATTATAGTTAAAGCAATAATTAAACTAAGGATGATTAAACTAATTATTCTAAACTATATTATCAACTACGAGCAATAATTAAATTATCAATAAAATGCTACGAAGATTTAAATCTAATTAACGAATCTAAGAACATGAATATAAGAAATTACCACTAAGCAATGTATCATATGAATCTAAGAACGAACAATTAACATGAATCATTCGCATAAATAAACTAAAGTAATCTAATATCCAATATCCAGCATAAAACGATTAAACTAATTATTAAAACTAGAATTAACTAAGAAATTAACTAAGCAATTAACTATGAAATTAACTAAGAGTTTAGAGTACTTATTGTAACTAATAAAAGCAATGAAAAGCTCCAGCTATTCCGGAGTTGCACGTCGATCTTGGGCGAAGATTTAATCCCGAACGCGAATTCGATGTTTTGGACGCGTTGTTCTTCGATCCTTGATCTCCGTCTTCAAATCTCGTTATGAGATGCGGAATTATGTTTATTATAAGCTAAGATACCCTAGGAGGTCGTGTGTTTTCTGAAAATCCGAAATATGGAGGGTATTTATAGATATAACACGTCTTGGAGCGCAAGAAACCCTAAAATCGCGAAACTGGGCCGTTGCGTCGACCGACGCAGGCTGGGTCTCGGCGTCGACGTGGTCTGGGTGCTCGCGTCGCTCGGCGGTTGCGTCGACTAACGCTTGCTTGGATCGATGCTTCAGAAAGTTGCGTCGACCTTACATCGACCAACGTCTCTAGAATCGACGCTTCAGAATATCACGTCGACGGTGCGTCGATCATCGCGGATCATGACTCGTGTCGATGGAGCATCGACGCTCACGTCGATCAATGTGACAGAGCGTCTGTCTCCTTTTCTCGATCTTTTTTCTACTCGTTCACCGGAAAGCTCGTTCTCCATTTCTTGATCATCAACCTCATCTAATTACGCGCTGAACTATTCCGGTTACTTAGCTGTAAGGTGAAAAATAACGAAATATCACCTATTTACATCAATTACGATTAAAATACGGTAAAATAAGCTGAAACTATAAAAGTACGGAATTACGCTTAAATCATCCAACTTATACCAAAAAAAAAATAGAAAAATGAACTGAAAGCCTAATAAAAATAAGGACAAATCTACGTAAATCAACTACCCCACGCTTAGTTGGTTTGTTCGTCCTCGAAGAAACGATAGATTCAAAGTATAATTAGAATGAAAATAAGTTCAAGCAAGAGTCGTGCTATGCTACATAGATAATTTTGAAAATATAGGCATTAGTCACGCAACGTCAAACACTTGACCATTATTACATTGTCGCTTCAAAATAAAATCATGCTTCCTCACGAAGGATAATATATATGTATACGCTCAAAGCACTCAAGTATTTCTGCATGGGATGTGTATACACTCAAATCATACAATTACAAGCACAGTAAATAAGCACAGAAAATCAATCTCTTTTCAATCGCAAATTAAGTGTGCTGTCATTACTAAGAATTAGAAAAAGGTCTTCGCGGGTTGTAATGTAAGGCTCTTTGGACGGGTATGGAATATATAAGTCGTGTGGCTAACTCATGATCAACCATTATCAATAACTCACTCAACCTAACCTAAACACGAAGCAATAGCTTCACCTTGTACAAAAGAAAAACCTCACTAAACACTCATAACGTAGCCTTTAAAATATAGGCTATTTCTCAACTCGATACTCTAAAACCGACTTGAAGCTCATAAACCACTTAATCACAACTCTTTTTCCTCTTAAATGTAAGGCCTCATAAAATAAACAATTAGACTCAAGCCTTTACAAGCGCGTAGGCAATTAATCAACACTATCCACCATCCTATTATTTTTTTATTTCCCCTTTTATTATTATTTTTTTATTTTTTATGGGGTATTATTCTTTTTTTTTTTTTTTTTGTGGATGGTGGTCCTAAAAATCATAAATTCCTAAACAACATCTCCAAAACACTAATAACCAAGAAAATAGCGAACTCCTACCCCACGCTTTTAGTAAGTAGGGGTCGACTCAAAAATAAAATCACTCATGGCTATAGGCATGGATTATTTGGCTATGATTGGCTCATTCAAATTTATAGTGGCTAAGAATATATGGATATGGCCGGAATAGGGTTTTATATGTGCCTTAACTTCATTTTCAAAGTCGACTACACACAGCGGTTTCAAAGAGATATCAAGACTGAAACTTATTCAAGCACATGCAAAGATGATAATCACTCAGGCTACTCACTGGCTTTTTGCATGAAAAAGTTTTGAATTGACGCTGCTTTTAAAGTTTTGTGAAATCAATTACGTCCAAGTACCATTTTACAATATATAAATAATAATTTTGAAAAACTTATGCACTTATGCACGCTCAAAGACGAAAACAAATAATCATACATAGTTAACTTCGACAGGCAAGCCATACAAACACAATTATCGCGCAGGAATAGCAATTAATCGCACTTAAGCATATAATTATTACAGGCCAAGTATTAAATAAAATTACACAATTAATCAATATAATTCACACTCGACCACCCCCCTCTCTAAAAATCCCGGCAATCTCTGGATTGCCACAAATACATCCAAAAGTCAAAAAGAGGAAGGAAAAAGAAAACATCCCTGAAATAATAGTAGTCGAACAACTACTCGTCGATTTGTGCAATTTGGCCTTGCTTCCATGTGCGCGAAATGAATTGTCCTAAGAAAACAAAACAAGTAAAAACAAACAAAATAACAATATATTTGGATTTTTTATATTTTTCCCTTTTTTTTTAAATAAATAAAGCGTAATAATAAAAATAAAGATACAAGATTAGAACTCGTAGGAATCATCATCCTCGGGGTTCTCGTCGATGTACATGCTAGGTGTGGGGTATGCCGCCTCAAATCGTTCCTCGAGCTTTGAAATGCGAGCTCGCATCTTCCTTAAGCTCCGACGGTTTTGCTCGTGATTCGTATCAATCTTCTCGTCGATGATTTGGAGCTTATCAAACATCTTCAATTGGAATGCTCGGTTTTCTTTGAAAAATTGGCTCCAATCGGGACTCGGGCCCGAAGTAGAACGGCGGGCTTGCTCCATATCCGTGTCACCATCGTCGTCGTCCGGTCGAGACGAAGATCCTCCTTGAGTCGTAGACCTCCCTCGGGGTGCAGGGGCACGCGTAAGAGATAGTGAAGTAGTCCCGAGTGGATGAAAACCGCTTTCGGCCGGATCGAACCTGAAGCAACGGGCGAGGCCGGTAATGTACGGCGTGAAGGAGAGAAGTGGCGTCTTTCTTCCCGGCATAACCTTAGTAACATTATAGAGACCTTGCAAGACCAATGGGAAAAGCTGGATTCGACGACCATCGAGAAGACATTGAAGAACATAGAGCTCGGACTTGGTTGCGTAGGTGGCCTCGTTTTTGCATAAAATGATGTGGCCGAGGATCTTGTAGGCGACATAAAYGGCATCGTCTTGAATCTTCGAGCAAGGAAATCGCTTGTAATCGCCCGTGTTTCCCCCGGTGATCATCCCCCAAAAAGAGGCTAAGTCGAAGCCTTGAACTCCAACCGGGTGGTCCTCTTCGGTCGGGAAACCAAAGATGTTGCCAAAAATCTCCTCGTTAACAAAAACATCATTCCCACCTAGCCTACATGTGAACGTATCGTCGTTCCGGATTACCAAAGTTGAGAAAAATTCGAGCATAAGCTCGCTAAATCCGGGCAAGTGCATTTGGGCAAAGTACCCACAACCGAGGCCATCGACATAGCGGGAAAGGTCGGTATGGTGTTCCGATCCATTCGAGGCCTCCTCTTCAATTCCGTTGATGTTCAAAATCCGATGAGTGGCGAACCCCCATTTTCTAATACTTTTAAAAACGTCCCCTTCCTTTTTTTCGTAAATTGGGAACGGTGCGCCATATTTCCCCAAGATATCCTTTCGTTTACCCGCTCGAGACATAATCAAACAATACGAAAGCGAACGGGAACGAAAATTCTTGAAAAATAAAACTTTTTGTTCTTTGGGGAATTTTGTCGAACACTTGGCGTGCGTGTTCAACCAACAAAATTCTTGAGAAATTCTTGCACCAACAACTTCCCAACACAACCAAACAACAATTATGATGGTCCCAAGATAAGTATAAGCGAAGTACCTCGTCGATTTCCTTTGAAACGAATGAATTGCCCGGAATTTTGAAACTTGGCCCGTATTTGCTCCAACCCTTTGTAGCTTGTTTTGGGGATTTTGTTTGAATGTGAGATGGTGGGCGTGTTTTTCTGGGCAATGTGGATGGTGAGATGAATTGTTGCGATATTCAGCCTCGGTGCTGGACCTCGAAACGGAGGTCTGCTTCTTAGAACACCAAGAGACAATATTGCGACCTAGAAAAATAAAAAAACCTGTCAGAGTAAAGAATGAGTTTTTACTATAGGTGAGTGATTAGCACGAATTTGTCTTGATTTTTATTAGTATTTTAGTTTATTTTTGCTATTTGTTTTTGGTATACGTTGGATAATTTAAGCTTAAATTTCGTATTTTTATAGTTCTGACTTATTTTACCGTATTTTAATCGTAATTGATGCAAATAAGTAATTATTTGTGATTTTTCACTTTACAGCTAAGTAACCGGAAGAGTTTAGCACGTAAAAGACGAAGTTCAATGTTCAAGAATATAAGAACAAGCTTTCCGGCGAAACGAGTAGCAGAAGATAGAGAGAGACGGAGGCAGATGCGCAGTCGCGTCGACTGACACGACCGACGATGCCCCGTCGACGTGAGCCATGATCCGTGTCAGTCGACGCAGCATCGACGCACCGATGTTGATGAAACATCGACGCACCGATGTCGACATCGACGCACCGATGTCGACGCAACGTCGATGCAACTTGCTGAAACGTCGATGTCGACACACCCGCCCAGTCGACGTGCACACCCAGGCAGTAGCGACGCCGAGCATCAGCACGTGTCATTCAACGCACCGTCAATGCATCGTCGACGTGACGGCCCAGTTTTGTGATTTTTAGGGTTTCTTGTGCGCCAAGTCATGAAATAACTATATAAACCCTTCATAATTTGGATTAAACACACAACCACGACCCAAAACACTTACCTAGGGTTGAGAAACCTATTTTCAACACCCTACAATATATTTCAAAGATCTACGTCGAAGATTCAAGATCCGAAGCACCGAGACGAAGACGTTCGTTCAAGCTCCAATTTCATCGACCAAGATCAACCGTTCGTAGTCCGTATCTACAGCAATCCTTCAGCACTTTTTAGACATTAATAAGTTCTCTAAACTTTAGTTATTTCTTTTAGATTAATTCTTAGTTAATTTATGTTTTTAAGTATTTATTGCTTTCCGTTTGATAATTAAAATCGTTTGAACCATTGAATCGCTGAAGCTTTGAACCTTAGATTTTGTTTTTAATATTAAATTAGTTGCTGCGTTTTACCTTCGTTCATGCTTGGTGATGAGATTGTTCATGCTTAGCTCATTTATTGCTTGGTTAATTAGTTTATGATATGCAATTGCTTGGGAATTTTAGAATTAATTTTGTTCTTGAGAATTCATATGCTTGATAGTCGTAATCGTAGTTCAATCCATGCTAGTTAATTATAGTTGGTTAATTAGTTTAATTTAATTAGTTCAAGATAGTTAGTTATTGCTTTTTAATCTCGTAGTTATAATTTTCACAAACCAAATTTATACAAGTTCTCGTGTTAAACATTATGATTAAACAAACATTAAACATTCCGAACGTCAGTCCTTGAGAGACGACTCGAGTTAAGCTTGCCAAACCTACACGCGATCCTGTTATTTTGTGGGCGAGCTATTAAATTTCTGATAATTATTTATAAAGTAGGCACACGCAAAAGCTCAAATCAGTGAGCCCATAAGAAGTGGTACCAGCAAGATATCGCAGAATTCTCTTGACAGCTCGCCAGTGTGTGCTGAGAGGATAGTGCATATTGGCACACTTTTTTGACACTGTAAGAAATATCAGGTCGAGTAATTGTGATATACTGAAGAGCTCCAACAATACTCCTGATGGGGCGTAAATAGGTCAGACCCAGATTAGGGTAGACCTGGGCTTAAGTATCCCCAGAAGGGACCTCAGTTTAGCATACACTTGGTAAGGGTTGACCTGGTTTTCTTAAAAACTGAACAAGAGGAGAGCAGTGTCACCCCAGCCCAGGTGTTGTTACGAGCTGATAGAAGACCTCCTATGCGATAAACCTGGGCAATATAAAGGCAGGTTTGCCGACAGAAGGGAGACCAGGAAGTTTCCTGGGTCTATAAGGGAGCCCACGTGGGGTAATCTTGAAATATGGCGACCAGGCAGACTTGCCAATAACAAGGAGAGCAGGACCAGGGGAGACCTGATCTCTTGACCCTCCCGCGTTGGTAGGCTTGCCAGTAAGAGGGAGAGCAGGGATAAGAGAGACCTAATTTCTTGACCCCGCTGGGGGGTCAAGTGGGACCACTTGTCAGAGTTTGTTATTTCAACGGCCCTTGATTCGCGGCCTTTGTTTTCGAGATCTCGGAAAGGGTCCCCACTAGGAAAAACTATAAATACCTCAGCCCCAAGGCTGAGAAAGGTATGTCATTCTTTGTGCATTCCTTCTTTGCTTGCTAAGAGAAACCTCATACGCTTTACTGACTTAAGCATCGGAGAGGTTTCCACCGGAAAACCACTGGTGGTCCTTTCTAACGTGTTTCTGTGTGCAGATCAGAAGGGTATTCAAGGTTCCAGGCATTATTATTAACGTTGGTCATATTTTGGGTCGAAACAACTCCTGTAAAAGGTTGGATCAACAGTGGGTTCTCCTTGGGACTTAGAGAGGACATGAGAGACAACCATCGGTGTAGGGGTGACTTTAGCTCCAGACATACCTGTTTTTTCAAGAAGAGTTAAAATATAATTGCCTTGATTCAAATGTAGACCCTGAGCGGTGTGCGAGACCTCAATGCCAAGGAAATGGAGTAGTTCACCTAGATTCTTTAAAGAGAAGGTGGAATCAAGGTTATTAATAAGTCGCGAAATTCCGACCTTGTTGCTGCCAGTGACAAAAATGTTGTTAACATACACTAAGACCCATATGCAGCCTAAGGAAGTGTTAGAGTAGAAGAGAGAGCTATCAGCCTGGGAAGCAGAGAAACTAAAACTAATAAGAACAGCTCGCAATTTTCCAAACCAGGCGCAAGGAGCCTGTTTAAGCCCGTAAATAGCTTTCGACAATCTGCACACCTGAAGACTGGTACCCTCCTGTTCAAAACCAGGTGGTTGAGCTATGAAGATTTCTCGGTCCAACTCGCCATGCAAAAAGGCATTACTGACATCCAATTATTTGACCGACCAATTACAGTTGACTGCAATGGAGAGCACAACCCAGATAGTTGCAGCTTTAAGAATTGGGCTGAAAGTGTCAGAAAAATCAAAACCGGGCACCTGACTGTATCCCTTGGTGACCAGTCTGGCTTTATAACGAGCAACAGATCCATTAGCATGAGTTTTTAGTTTGAACACCCACTTTCAATCGATCAATGACTTTCCCGGAGGTAGCTCAAAGAGAGACCATGTCTGGTTCTTAAGGAGAGCTGCATACTCCTCACACATAGCCGCTTTCCACTCGGGATGTGTTAATGCCTCAATATAAGAGGAGGGCTCCTTGAAATCGAGAAGCTACGCACGGAGCACCTTGGGCTTGTAAATTCCTGCCTTAGCTCGTGTGACCATGTGGTGTTTACCTGCAGGAGGGTTAGTACGAGGAAAAGGAGAAGCATGTGGAGAGCTCATAATTGGTAATTAAACAGTAAGAGGAATAGTAGCGGGACTAGATTGGTTGGAGGATAGTGGGATTGGTTGATGGGGAGAACTGGGAGATTGGACCATTTGAGGTGGTGGTGAGGTCGCGCGGTATGGATTTTGGGGTACCTATATGAGAAGAGGCAGACCAAGTATGGAGGGCTGAATATGAGACTGTGGTGAGGTCGCATGTGGTTGTGTGGAGGTCGTTGGTACACGTGGCGAGGTCGCTGGCACATGTGGCGAGGTCGCATGTGGTATAAGAGGTGGAGGACCAAGAATTGATGGTTGAACTTTGGAGCAGGAGTGAGGTTCACAATTTTTAGAGAAGGGAAATTTGAGCTCATCAAATATCACATGTCTGGTGATTATAACTTTGTTATCTGGAAGTAGGACTTTGAAACCCTTATAGTGTTCACTGTAACCAAGAAATGTACTAGGAAGCGACCTGAACTGAAGCTTGTGTTTATTGAGCGGTCTAAGATGAGGGTAACAGAGACACCCAAAGGGTTTAAGATGAGTGTAGCTGGGAACTTGATTTAGTAGGAGCTGATGAGGACTTTTGTACTGAGTGGTTTTGGAAGGTAATTGATTAACGAGATAGACAGCAGTGGTAAAGGCATCATCCCAGTATTTGATAAGTAGATGAGAATGAGAGAGGTCGATGGGGTTAATGACGAGCTGGGGTTGTTGGCGAGCTGGATGTCAAATTTGTAAAGGTCATTCCTAAGAGAGCCTCAGAGAAGAATTTGATGTGTAACCTGGTCCTTTACATAACAAGAAGTAGGATGGAATTCAAAGTAAACAGAGTTTTCTTGAGCAAATTGAGAGACACTAATGAGGTTCTTAGTGATGTGCAGAACATGAAGAAGTTTTTTGAGTAAAATGGATTTGTTGCTGGAATGAAACTGAGAATTACCAATATGAGAAATACACAGACCTGATCCATTCCCTACTTGAACCTTGTTGTTTCCTTGGAATTCTGAGGCGATATTGAGATTAGCAAGGTCATTTTTGACATGATTAGAGGCTCCAGAGTCTTCATACCAGCTCGCATCGCTGCCTGAATCTGACATCAGTGATAAGGCAGAGGGATCAATGCACTGAGTCACGGGATAAGCGCAGTAGGAGCTCGCTGAAGTGTTAAGACTATTCTGTGCATTGGACTGTGTGGTGTAAGCTGTATCAAATCGATAATAGCACTTGTCAGCAGAGTGGTTAGAGTAACCACAGATTTGACAAGGAGACCTGTTTCCTGGTCTGAAACCTCTTCAACCTCGTCCTCTGTAGCTGTTGTTCCTTCCTCTGCCACCTCTTCCAAGGTGGCGACCTCTTCCTCTGTTTGCTCCTACACCAGTCTAGGTGTCCTTTTTCTGACCAGAGTACTGATTGGCGACGTTGATAGTAGGGCTTGATCCTTCTTTGTTGATGAAGTTGGATGCATTTCTAGCTTCCAGTCTGTTCTCAAAGCTTAATAACATAGGTAGAATGTTCCTGAGGGTGAGTGAGTCACTCCGGGATGTATCTGCTACCACCACCGGGTCAAAATCACCTCCAAGTCCGGTGAGAACATGCATTTCTTGATCTTCTTCTGAAACAGGTTGACCAGTTGAAGCTAGCATGTCACAGCAAGTTTTGACTTTGTTAACATATTCTCTGATGCTCATGGTTCCTTTCTTGATAGAGGAAAGCTGCATCTTGTACTGCATCTTCCTAGCTGCAGTTTGATTGGAAAAGTTGGCTTCCAGAGTTTGCCAGATTTCTCTTGAGGATGCAAGTCCAACCATCATGGTAAGTAGACTTTCAGAAAGAGATGAGAGAAGCCAGGATGCTAACAACTGATCTTGCCGAACCCAGAGCAGAAATTCCGGGTTTACTGATCCTTTGGCGATCTGAGATGGAGGTCTGATTTCTCCAGTGAGATAGCCTTCAAGCCCGTATCCTCTGACGACTGTGTAAACTTGCATTTTCCAAATTAGATAATTTGAGTAATTTAGTTTGATTGAGATGAGCTGATTTTGCAGTTGGATAGCTGAGTTTGAGCTTTGAGAAGAAGGAGAAGTATTCTGAATTACTGAGTGAGAGCTCGCTTGAGCCTCATGATATGGAGGTGTGTTACCCTCCATGACATATAAGGGAAGGAAGGAAGGAGACGAGAGAAGAGGTGTTCAGAGTCAGGTTAAAACCCGCTCTGATACGATGAAAGAAAGTAAAGAACTCATATTTGGGAGATATTTTGTATTCAACTTTTCTCAGATTTCATTCAATCATATCTCAATATTACATCAGGGAATGTCGCCACTACTTATAGTAAATGTAACCCTAAAATATGTGGCTAAGATTGCTATAGTACATTATTTCAAATCGTGTGGTCGATATTGCTATAGTACATCCTAACAGCTGGATGTACTAGATTAGGGCTGACATCATCAACAGATTATCCTCATCTGAGGCCCGTTGCTAGTAGTACGTTTGACCTCTGGGCGACCTCTTTCACGACCTGAGAGGTCGCCAACCTTGCGACCTGGTATTCCACTCATCTTCAGGTCACCAGGCAATAGGTCACCAACCTTGCGACCTGGTACTGCACTCATCTTCAGGTTGCCATGCATTATATGACCAGGCGACTTGAACTGATCAGGTCGCTCTCTATTACTATCTTCTACTATTTAGTAAAATGTGTAGATGTCGGCCAACAAATGCCCACACACTTGTCTACATACATACATACATACATACATACATACATAAATATATATATATATATATATACACACACACACACATATATATTATTTGAGAACCTGAGAACTTGTGCTTTTATTATATACTAGATAAGGAAAAATACAAAAAAAACTCATTCATCCACTTAATTAGATCTAAGACCCATAATTGGCCTTAGGTTCTTAGAATCCTCGAAAATCCTTGAACTAACGCAGATTTGAAGAATACTCACAAAGACGAAATAGAAATCAAGCATTAACCAATATTTAGTAACCAAACATTCGCAATTATACTTATAAATACAAGACCTCTAATCTATAATCAAATGGATTTATAATGCCTTTGTTTATTGATCGAAGATTCTTAGCACTCTAAGAAGTCGTCTTCGCAATAATACGGAGTCGATTGTAGAGTGGTAAGTTGAATCCCGAGTCGTGTCTCTCGAGGATTGATGTTATCGGCAATCGGTGTTTCTAGTTAATCTCTTGTTAATCTAAATTACACTAATTTACTCTAAGCCCACCTCCCAAGCCCACCCTCTTTTTTCCCTCCTAACCCACAACCCTTTCAGCCCACTCTCCTCTAAACCTCTAACCCCCACCAAATCGGTCCAGCCCGCCTCAAACCAGCCCACCCTGTCCAACCCAACCCGGACCTACCAGCCCAGCCTGACCCGGCCGAACAGGCCCGCTCTGCCACCTTTTTTAATATTTTTTTTTTCACTTTAAAATAAAGCCTATGAGTAGTATGAGTTTTTATCATCTTTGCATGTATTTGAGTATTTTATGTCTTGAGATCTCTTTGAAATTGCAGTGTGTAATTAACTTTGAATATGACGATTTGTAACGCCCCGATTTCACTTTAGTCAAATAGGATTTATATTTAAGAAAAATATGACGAAACCTTGGCGTCACAATAAATGTCAAGACTTTCAAACTTTACGCAGCGGAAATAATCATAATATAAATAATCAAATCACCATCAAGGGGAGTTTATAATTTAAAACCGCATTTTTATGTCTAGTTCAACGTTTATTTAAAACAATAAAACAAGTTTTAAAGAAAAACAAAACCAACATTAACATTTTTATTCCTCTACTCGTCTCCCATCCGATCGACATCTTCGTTTGTACCTGAAAAATGTTGTTGATTTGGGATGAGCTCAACGTACTCAATAGTTACACTGACTTAACCAATGCAAAATCATACAACTCACAAATAGTACAATTGACCATAGAATTCATAGTTTTATCGTAGAAAATAAGTTGACTGCAGCTAAAACGCGGCGGGATATACCCGATGACCCTTTTCCCCGGTCACAGACACATTAGGCCCCTGGTTTTAATTCAGTGGTTATAGCACGCTGGGATAAACCCAATGACCCTTTTCCCCGGTCACAGACAACATTTGGTCTACGGCTATATTAGTTTTTGGAAATATAGAATCGCATGATACACATAGCACATAAATTTGAGTACATAAAATTTAACATAGGTAAGTCAGTGGTCCCTACCTCGTAAAATGTCGTGGAAAGTCGAGTGAATGCACGTATTGAATCCTAAGTCCCCTTAATGCTCGTCACCTAATAAATTAGAAAAAATCATTTAATTAGTATTTTCCTATTTAAAATAGATATCATAATAATAATATAATAATAATAATAATATAGATAATAATAATAATAATAATAATAACAATAATAATAATGTTAATAATAATAATATAATAAATAATAATAATAATAAAATTAATAAATTGGACTGAAAGTATTTTATAAAATGTGTTTAGGGGCTGGATTGAGGTTATTGGTAATCTGGGGGTTCAATCGAAAGGATGGCTAAAGTCTGGGGGTCAATCTGGGAATTTTTGGATAATGGGTGGATTAAAATCCCTAATTCTCCTCTCAAAACCCGTCTCCCTTTCTTTCTCCTCCTCAAATCAAACTCGGCCAGCCCCTTTCCCCTTCCTCGGCCAACGGCGACAGCACCCGGCGACGGCAACTGGGCGAGACACCGGCGGCGGCGTCTGGCAACAAGGATCGGCCGTCCTCTTCTTTCTCTCCGGGCTGGTCGAATTTGGAGGGTGCAAATCCCTCGCTGTCCCCTTCGAAGATTGACGGCGTCGGTCGGCCTGAAAGGCTGGAAAGTCGGCGGGGTTTGGCGAGGCGGCGGCGCACGCTGGTGATTGTAGGTGGCGGCGGTGGTTTCAATTGCCGATGGGCTGCTGGAATTGGGGGTGATGTTGATGGTTGGGCGATGGGGAGGCGCTGCGATTCGAGTGCGTGGGGTTGTTTGGTGGTTTTTGTCGTGGCGGTTTACGGCATGGCGTGGGTTCGGGCCGGGATTGGTGTTCATGTTGGTTGGTGGGTGGTGGGGGCTCGGCGATCCAGAAGTCGGGCCGTGGCGACGTCGGCTTGGGCTGCGGCTTCTGGTTGGGTTTTGTGGGTGATTTGTCGATGGATTTCTTCGGGTCTCGGGTGGTGTTCGGCTGGGAATCGCCGGGACGTTGACGATTTGGTGATTTGGTAGGGGGTTGGCTGGTGGCGACGATGATGTGACTCGGCTGCGTGGGCTTAATGGTGGTGGCAGGTTCGATGTGGGGCTGTGGGGTTTGTTGTCGACGGCAGTCGGGTTTGGGTTGACGTGGGTTGAAACGGGTTGAGGCGGTTGTGATGTTTGGCTATGGCGAAGATGAAATCGTGGCCACTGGTGTTGGTGTGACGATGGACAGTTGTTCGTGGTGGCATCACGTCGGCGAGACGTCGAGCGGCGTACAGGTTTACAGCATGGGTTTGGTGGCGGTGGTTCGGCGTTGGAGGCTGCCGTGGGGGTTTGTTGGGATGGTTTCGGGTCTGAGTTGCTGAGGTGATGGGTTGGTTTGCCCGGTTCCATTTGATGTTAAAGATGTCGTGATGTTGGTATGGTTGATGATAGAAATCGGCAGCCGTTTCGGTTGCGATGGCTGCCGGAACAGGGGACTGAGATCGTTGGTGTGTGTTTGAGAAAAAGAAAAAAAAAATATCAGAATAAGAAGAAGAAAGAAACAGTAGCAATTTACCTAGTGCGGCCGATTGGTAGAGTTGTGAAAAAAAAACTGAACTTGGTTGGATTCCTTATAAACTAAAGATGGTCTTTAATTTAGGAAAGTTAGGGTAGGGTCTTGTTGGGCTAGGGCTAGTATTTGGGCTTCGATTGGGCTCGTTTTCATGTCCAAAATAAAAACGATCCACTAGACGACTTAAATTTAAAACTAAAATAATTCCGTGAACGACCCAATAGTATTTTAAATTAATAAAATAATTATAATATAAATAAATTATAATAATCTTAGTAATCGAGATTATTTCATAGACGACTTAATAGTAATTTAAATAAATAATTAAATTACTAAATAATTATAATATTTCTTAGAAATTGATAATATAATTTTATTTGAAAACGAACTATAATTTTCGCTTAATTAGAGTTCTTAGATTATTTAAACTAAAATCTATTAATTTGATTATAATAAGATTTTAAAATAATTTTTAGATAATTTATATAGAATACAACTATAATATAATAGTCTCTAAAATTTAGGTATAATATATTAAACAATCGCACTAGAAATTCTTATTATATAGAGTTTATTAAATCATTTAGAACTAAAGTATAAAATAATTTATAGTGACGAGTTTGGGGCTAAGATTATTTTTTTAAATGCATGATTGTAATTAAATAAAAAAAATATATGCATTGGATGTATGGATGTTACAACCTACCCCCCTTAGAAAAATTTTGTCCTCAAAATTCCGCACTTACCCGAAATGCCGAAATTTGGATACTTCGCTTTGAATTCRTCCTCCTGTTCCCAAGTGGCCTCGTTCATCCCYTGACGTCTCCATTGCACCTTGATCAATGCTACTTCCTTATTTCTTAGTTGGTGTACCTTACGATCCAAAATCACTTCCGGAGCCTCTTCATAAGTTAAATCCTTATTAACCTCCAATTCTTCGTAACTTACGATATGGTGTGGATCGTAGACATACTTTCTTAGCATCGACACATGGAAGACGTTGTGAATGCTCGATAAACTAGGTGGTAGTGCAAGCTCGTAAGCCAACTCCCCGATTCTCCTGAGAATCTCAAACGGCCCTATGAATCTTGGTTTCAACTTCCCCCTTTGACCAAACCTCACTACGCCTCGGACCAGTGCTACTTTCAGAAACACCTTATCGCCTACCTCAAAATGCAGATCTTTTCTTTGACGGTCCGCATAAGATTTTTGTCGATCTTGAGCAGTCCTAATTCGATCTCGGATCATGGCGATGTGTTTAACTGTCTCTTGGACTAGTTCGGGGCCCAAAATCTTTCTCTCCCCTACTTCGTCCCAGTACAAAGGAGATCTACACTTCCTCCCGTACAAAGCCTCGTATGGAGCCATACCAATGGTGGATTGGTAACTGTTGTTGTAAGCAAACTCTACCAATGGTAATAAACCTTCCCATTGACTTCCCAAGTCAAGTATGCAAGTTCTCAGCATATCRTCCATGACTTGGTTAGTCCTCTCGGTTTGACCGTCTGTTTGWGGATGATAAGCCGTACTGAACTTTAATTTAGTGCCCAAAGCACTTTGAAAGCTCTTCCAAAAGTTCGAGGTGAACCTCGTGTCTCTGTCCGAAACAATCGAGACCGGTACTCCGTGCAACTTAACAATTTCCCGAATATAAATTTGGGCATATTGTTCCATGTTGAAGGTCATCTTGACCGGTAAAAAGTGAGCCGACTTGGTTAGACGATCTACTATCACCCAAACTGCCTTGTTACCTCTCGTCGATGGCGGTAAACCTAATACGAAATCCATTGAGATATGTTCCCACTTCCATTCAGGAATCTCTAGTGGTCTAAGCAAACCTGACGGTCGTTGGTGTTCGGCCTTGACTCGCTGGCAAACTAGACACTTTCCCACAAAAGTGGCAATGTCTCTCTTCATGCTCCTCCACCAAAACACTGTCTTCAAGTCCTTATACATCTTGGTACCACCAGGATGTGCAGTGTAGGGAGTACAATGGGCTTCTTCCAGAATTTCTTTCCTTAGATCCTCGTCTTTTGGAACACAAATTCTTCCTTCGAAAAACAAAGTTCCATCGTCTGCTAAAACAAAGCTTTTGATGGTTCCTTTCCACACTTTCTCCTTCATCTTGCCTATGAAAGCATCTTGAGTTTGAGTTTCCTTGATCCTTTCTCTCAAAGTTGGTTGCACCACTAAAGATGCTAAGATCATCTTCGTGTTCCTTGGAGGTATCACCATTTCGATCTTCATCTTGGCGAACTCCTCAACCAACTTATCTTGTTCAAAAGGCAAACTCATCAGTCCTCCTTTACGACTCAACGCATCGGCTACCACATTTGCCTTCCCTGGATGGTAGCTAATGGTACAGTCGTAATCCTTAACCAATTCCAACCATCTTCTTTAACGCATATTCAACTCCTTCTGAGTGAACAAATACTTCAAACTCTTATGGTCGGTGAAAATCTCACACTTGCCTCCATACAAGTAGTGTCTCCAGATCTTAAAAGCATGTACTACGGCCGCGAGTTCCAAATCATACGTAGGGTAGTTCATCTCATGGGTTTTGAGTTGTCGTGATGCATAAGCCACTACTTTCCCATGTTGCATCAGGACGCAACCCAAACCTTGTTTCGACGCATCGCTATAAATAACGAAGTCCTTCGTTGGGTCGGGAATTGTCAAGACGGGTGCGGAAGTGAGCCTTCTCTTCAGCTCTTGGAAACTCTCCTCGCACTTCGTGCTCCAAACAAACTTCTCCCCTTTCCTCGTAAGTCGAGTCATCGGCACAGCTATCTTAGAAAATCCTTCGATAAATCTTCGATAGTAGCCTGCTAGACCCAGAAAACTGCGAACTTCACTCGCATTCGTGGGGGTGGCCCATCCATTTACAGCTTCAACCTTAGATGGATCCACTTCTATCCCTTGAGCAGTGACGATGTGGCCAAGGAACACAACTCGGTCCATCCAAAACTCACACTTACTGAATTTCGCATACAACTTCTCCTTGCGAAGTGTTCCCAACACTATTCGTAAGTGTTCTTCGTGCTCTTCTTGACTCTTTGAAAAGATCAAGATATCGTCGATGAAGGACTATGACGAACTTATCCAAGTAGGGGTGGAAAACCCTATTCATCAAATCCATGAACACTGCTGGAGCATTGCTTAGCCCGAAAGGCATCACAACAAACTCATAGTGTCCATATCTCGTTCTAAAAGCAGTCTTCGGAATGTCACTCTCTTTGATCTTCAACTGATGATACCCCGACCTTAAGTCGATCTTAGAGAAGACACTTGCTCCTTTCAATTGATCGAATAAGTCTTCAATTCGAGGTAACGGGTACTTGTTCTTTATTGTGAGTCGATTAAGTTCTCTATAATCGATACACATTCTCATTGACCCATCTTTCTTCTTAACAAAGAGGACCGGTGCTCCCCACGGTGAAACACTCGGTCGGACAAAACCTAAATCCAACAACTCTTGGATTTGTGCCTTTAGCTCTTGAAGTTCCTTCGGTGCCATCCTGTAAGGTGCCTTTGAGATAGGTGCTGCCCCTGGTGTCAAATCAATTGTGAACTCGACTTGACGACTGGGCGGTAATCCTGGTAACTCTTCCGGAAAAACGTCCTTAAAATCTCGAACGATGGGCACTTCGTGCGGTGTCACCTCGACCGCTGGATTGCTCACCAAATTCACCAGGAAACCTTGGCATCTCTCCTTCTTCAACAACTTCATGGCCTTCATTGCCGTTATCACTTGTGGCACCGTCTTGGTCTTGGCTCCAAAGAACTTGATCTCTCCACCTTCTGGGAGTTAGTTATTTTTGTTGGTTATTAATGTTTTGAAATTTTGATTAGGGATTTATTAAAAGATTGTAATAAGTGTTAAGGACCATCATCCTCCAAATAAATAAATAAAATGATGAATAAAGAGGATGGTGAATCTTGTTGAGTTGTTGCCTATGCTTATAAAGGCTTGTGTTTAATATTGTTGATTTTCTTATGAAGCCTAATGTTTAAGAGGCAAGAGTTTAGTTTGAAAGAAGAAGCGTATCATAAGCTTCTAAATTGTTTAAGTGGTTTGTTCGGGAAAATTTACGTGATGTTGGCCAGCATCAAACCACATCTTCTAAGTTGACTAATTCATCAAAAAAAAGGTCCAAAATTATCATGTTCGGGCCAAATCAGTGACATGGCAGGATAATTTATTTTCTTATCAATTTTTATTTATTTTTAAACATTAAATGCTAAATATTTGCTGGAACTACCTAATTTGCCCTTCTTTTTCCCTTCTTATTTCTTTTTTTTTTTTCAACTTCTTCATCTTCATCCTTACGCTTGCTCAGATCGGCCCCACAATCCTCGACCTGGCAGACCACCCGATTAGGGTTACTATTATTAGCCCCGCCCAATTTGGTCTTGTTTACATGGATAATTTCACAACCAAGACCAGAAAAATCAAAATCTTATTTTTCGATCCAGACGCCACCGATTCATCATCGGACGAGCTCGACCCTTCAGAGAAAAAATTGAGGCGGATAACTCACGAAATTGACCTCATACAGAAAGTGAAAATTAATCCCGTCCCCAAAAAAAACGCCCGTGGAAAAAAAGTAATATTCTGGGGGGAAATACACGGCTGATTAGAGATCCAATCCAGAAAATGCGTGTTTGGATGGGGACGTTCACCACGGCCTAGGAGGCTTCAAGGGCTTATAATTCCAAGAAGTGTTGCGATTGAGTGGGGTGGCGATAAAGAGGTCACCGTCCAATCTCCAATCGTGTGGATCCCATTCCACTGCTCTCAAATCGGTCGGAGGCATACCGTAATATAGCTGAGGTGCTTCGCCTCTGATTGTAGCCTCCATAAATAACTTGAAAAAGGCTTTGAATCGATTTTTAGCTACGGAAGCACAGGTCAGAATCCATGAGCTTCCCAATTCCTGTTAATTTACCTAATCAGCTTCCATACGGCTCCAAAAATCACAAATCTCCATGGTTTCTCAATTAAGAATAATTCTCTTGATTTTCTTAGCCGTCTCCAGGGCCGATCTGAGTAAGGGTAAGGATATAGATGAAGAAGGTGAAAAAAAAATAAATAAGAAATAAGAAAGGAAAAGGAAGGGCAAATTAGGTAGTTCAAGCACATATTTAGCATTTAAATGTTTAAAATAAATAAAAATTGATAAGAAAATAAATTATCCTGCCACGTCACCAATTTTTCCCGAACATGATAATTTTGGACCTTTTTTGATGAATTAGCCAACTTAGCAGATGTGGTTTGATGCTGGTCAACATCACGTACCTTTTTTCCCTCTTTTTTCCCTCTTTTTTTGATGAATTTTGGACCTTTTTTGATGAATTAGCCAACTTAGCAGATGTGGTTTGATGCTGGTCAACATCACGTACCTTTTTTCCCTCTTTTTTTGATGTGGGTTAGGAGGGAAAAAAGAGGGTGGGCTGAAAGGGTTGTGGGTTATACATAAAACTTTCGTAAGTTTACGATGTTCCATGCACGAGGAATTTTGACTCCGTCCAGCTCTTTCAACTTATAAGTGCCACCCGCTAAGACTTGGATTACTCGAAGTGGTCCTTGCCACGCAGCGTCCAGCTTTCCTTTTGTTTTTCCCAAGTCAGCCCTTCTAAATACCATATCTCCAACCTGGAAATGCCTTTTAATCACAGACTTATCGTATGTCGCTTTGATTCTCCCCTTGATGTGTGCCATTCTGACGGCAGCTTTCTCCCTCTTCTCTTCAATCAAGTCCAGAGCATCCTGAATTAATAGCTCATTTTGTTCTTCTATGAAATTCTGGACCCGATGAGTTTCCATACTAATCTCGGTGGGGACCACAGCATCCATACCATAAATCGGGCTAAATGGCGATTCCCCTGTGCTCTCCTTGGGATTAGTTCTATACGCCCATAGAGTTGAATTTAACTTGTCAACCCACCTACCTCCGGCCTTCTCCAAACGTGTCTTTATCCCTGTACCAGTATGCGGTTTGTCACCTCAACTTGACCATTGGCTTGAGGATGGTAGACAGACGTGAAATGCTGATCAATTTTCATTTTCACACACCAGGCTTTGATTCTGGAACCCATGAACTGGGTGCCATTGTCCGAAATAGAAATCCGAGGAACGCCAAATCTGCACACAACGTTTTTCCATAAGAGCTTCATAACCGCATCCTCTGTGATTTTTTCTAAGGCCTCGGCCTCCACCCATTTACTGAAATAATCAATGGCCACTATTAAGAATTTCTTTTGGGCAGGAGCCATGGGAAAGGGGCCAACCAAATCGATTCCCCATTTGGCAAATGGACAAAGAGAGCTCATTGTCATGAGTTCTTTCGCAAGCCTGTGTATCAAGGATGAATTTTTCTGACACTTCTCACAAGTACGCACAAAATCCTCCGCCTCTTTTCTCAGATGTGGCCAGAAATATCCCGCTCGCAAGATCTTGCTTGAGAGAGCTCTAGCTCCCATGTGGTTGCCACAGCATCCCTCGTGGACTTCCTTAAGGGCATGGGCTCCTTCTTCTCGGCTTAGGCATCGTAAGAGGGGCTGCCCAAATCCTCTCCGAAATAGCTCTCCCTTAATCAAGCAAAATCGGGCAGCCCTGGTTCTTACCTTTATCGATTCTTTCTTGTCTTCTGGTAGTGCTCCCTTTTCCAAATACGCTTTTATGGGGGAACGCTAGTCATCTCTCTCAATTACCGAGCACACCTGCTCTGTCCCAAACTCTGTATCTGCTCTCAGTAGGGTGATCACCCTTTCCTGGCAATCCATAGCTGAGCTAGCTGCCTTCGCTAAATAGTCAGCTCTTCCATTCTCTTCTCTGGGGATGTGAAGGACCTCCAGGGCCCTCATTTCCTTAGCAAATTCTCTAAACTTAGTTAGGTACTTCTGCATGCTCTCTTCCCTTGTCTCGAAATCCCCGCTTATTTACTTGCAGACCAGCTGGGAATCCACCCTAGCACATATCTGCTCTGCCCCTAAATCTCTCGCCATCTGGATTCCTCTTAGGAAGGCCTCATACTCAGCTGCGTTGTTGGACAGCGCATAGTTCAAACGTATAGCATACTCGGTGGATACACCCTCCGGGTCTATTAAGATTATTCCTGCCCCCACAGCCCTGGTTTCCTACAGAGCCGTCCGTGAAGATTGTCCATTCTTTCGCCTCTTCAGGAGGACAGGCCATCTCTTGCATAAAGTCAGCCAATTCCTGAGCTTTGATTGCTGTCCGTGCCTCAAAATTAATATCAAACTCACTAAGTTCAATTATCCACCTCACTAGGCGTCCCAAAGCCTCTGGCTTATCCATAATTGCTTTCAAGGGTATGTTAGTTCTAACAATGACACTGTGTGAAAGGAAGTAAGGGCGTAGCTTACGGGTAGTTCCCACTAAAGCGAGCATGGCACGCTCCAATTCTACATATCTCAACTCTGCCTCATGCAAGACCTTGCTCCAGTAATAGATCGTTTTTTGTATCTTACCTTCTTCCCTGATCAAGACCGTGCTAACCTCTTGCTTTCCCACGGACAAGTATAATATTAGAGGCTCCCCTTGAACTGGTTTTGTAAGCAAGGACATGCTGGCCAGATATTCCTTCAACTTTTGAAATGCCTCTTGGCATTTATCATCCCACTGGAATCGTGCTCTTTTCCGCAAATCTTGAAAAAATGGAAGGCTCTTCTCAGCCGAGCGCGAGACAAACCTGCTCAAGGCCGCTATTCGTCCAACCAGGCATTGCATTTCTTTAACATTTTTTGGAGGCTGCATATCCATAATCGCCCTAACCTTTTCAGGATTAGCTTCGATACCCTTCTCTGTCACCATATAGCCTAGGAATTTTCCAGCTCGTACTCCGAACATGCATTTTTTGGGGTTGAGCTTCATTCTGTATCTTCTCAAGGTATCAAAGGTCTCCCTCAGGTCGTCCACATGCGAGCTCACCTTCGCACTCTTTACTAACAGTCATCGACGTAGACCTCCATATTCCTTCCTAGTTGGTTTTTGAACATTTTATCCACCAATCTCTGGTATGTGGCTCCTGCATTCTTAAGCCCGAACGGCATGACCACATAACAATATGTCCCTTTTGGGGTTATAAAACTAACTCGCTTTTGGTCGTCCTTGGCCAAACGGATCTGGTGGTAGCCCTGCGAGGCGTCCATCATACTCAGGAGTTCGCAGCCTAAAGTAGAATCAACCAGCTGGTCTATCCTCAGCAATGGATAATGGTCTTTTGGGCAGGCCCGGTTAAGGTCTCTAAATTCGATGCACATGCGCCAATCGTCCTGGGTTTTTGGGACCAGCACAGTGTTGGAGAGCCACTCAGGAAATTGTATCTCCTGAATGTGCTTAGCCTTCAACAGCTTTTCCACTTCAGCTTCTATGATGGCTTCCTTCTCTGGCCCGAAATTACGCTTCTTTTGTTTGACCGGTTTTACCCCAGGGCTGATGTTGAGGCGGTGTTCAGTCACGTCTGGATCAATCCCCACCAGGTCTTGGGGAGACCAGGCAAACACATCTGCACTGTCCCTTAATAATGACACCAGGTCTGTCAGGACTTCTGGACTGAGAGTTGTTCCTACGCGGAGGACCCGGCTCTCGTCCCCTGGAACCAGCTCTACCATCATCGATCCCTCCTCTCTCTGATTTGATTTAGTCTTGTCTTCCGTTCGGGCTCTCTTAGCCTGTCTTTCCTCTTCGTTTCGTCTGATGCTTTCTACATACGTCTGCCTCGACGCATATTGATCTCCTCTTGCCTCGCCTACTCCATCCTGGGCAGGAAATTTCAGTTTCATGTGGTAGATTGAGACTACTGCCTGAAATTTTCTTAGGGAAGGTCTTCCCAACATCACGTTATAGGAGGAGGCTGCGTCTACTACCAAGAACCTGATCGTCTTGGTCTGTCTAAATGGCTCATCCCCTAATGTAACCAAAAGGTTAACTACTCCAAGGGGTTTCAACACACCCCCTTAAATCCGACCAATGAGGTTGTGACTTCTTCCAGCTCCACGTCCAAGTCCATCTTCTTAAAGCAATCGTAGAACATGATATCTGCTGAGCTACCCGTGTCTACAAAAATACGTCGGACGTTGTAATTGGCTATGATGGCCGTGATTACCAAGGAATCCATATGGGGAGCCAAGATCATGTCCTCATCTTCTAACCCAAAGCAAA
Organism: Phtheirospermum japonicum; assembly: GCA_014905375.1. Classification (NCBI taxonomy): domain Eukaryota; kingdom Viridiplantae; phylum Streptophyta; class Magnoliopsida; order Lamiales; family Orobanchaceae; genus Phtheirospermum; species Phtheirospermum japonicum. The sequence continues at coordinate 135,548 of BMAC01000619.1, read as the reverse complement.
CATTTGGGTTCGGTGCTACTTTCCCAATTTCTCATCCCTTCCTCACCAGGTCTCGTGCCGCATGAGCATAGCCGTTTTGGGTACGTCTGGAATGTTCATCCCATTCACCTCTAGTGATCATTTGAATTTCCCCTTGGATGACCTGGGCTTGGTCATTCTGTCGCCTTCCACTTCGTCCACTATCCTGATCACGCTTATTCTGAAATCGATTATGGCTTTCCTGACCAGACTTGGTCTCTTCCCTTCTCATTCGAACATATTCTTTAAGGTGCCCTGCCTGCACCATCCTTTCCAGTTCGTCTTTTAAATGAGTGCACTGATCTGTGTCGTGCCCGTACTCATTGTGATATCTGCAAAATCGGTCAGACCTTTCCTTTCTCAGCTTCTGGGAATAGGTTTTGGGCCATTTAAGATCTGGATGCCTCTCAATTGCTTGCAAGATCTCCCCCTGAAGGGTCGCCAAGGGAGTATACTTATCAAAACGAGGTCGTCCGCCAATCAGGTCTGCCCTTAATCTCGTCAGCTGTGCTCTCCCTTCTCTTTCATATCTTTCCCTCTTCTTTTATCCCTCGTCTTTGATTTTCAGGGCTTCCTCCAGATGGATGTATTTTTCAGCCCTTTCCAAAAGCCTCCAAATTTCAGGGTTGGCTTCACAACCAGCGACTGAAAAAACTCCCCTCGTCTGAGGCCTTGTGCCAGTGCGTTCACAAGGAGCTCTTCCGATGCAGAAGGCACCTCCAGCTTTGCAGTCGTAAACCTATTTATATAAGCACGCAAGCTCTCGTTCTCTTTCTGTTGTAAGCTAAACAGCTCAAGCGGCATCTTCTGGTATTTCCTGCAGCTAGTGAGCTGGTACAGGAAGGCCGAGCTAAAATCATCAAAATTGCTAATGGAGCGCAGCGGTAGCTGGCTAAACCATAGCTGGGCCGACTTGGTGAAGGTCATCGGAAAGACCCAGCACATGACTACGTCGGAGAACTTATGTACTGTTGCTGCAATTTCGAAGCGTTTGAGGTGGTCCCACGGATCTGTGGTTCCACTATACTCAAAGCCCAAAGACCTGTATGACGCCGGTACATCATCGCGCATGACCTCCTCGATAAACGGCGTGCCTCTCCGTGTGGGCACCACGCTGGTGCTCGCCATCTTCCTTTTGAACTCTCTCACCTCCTTCTGCAAGCTCTGAATCTGCTCAGCCAGACCTGGATTGGCTTGGCTTGACGTCTCGCTATCAGAAGTGGAGAAGTGCTCTTCCCTATCTTGAAGAGGAGTCCGATCAGCGCGTTGATGGTGTAACGGCTCCGTTTCCGCCTATGGGACCATTCGATCTGGCCACGCACCAGACGGCAGCGTTGAGATCTCTGCAAATTTCTTCTCCACATCCGCTTCCACGGCTTTGCCAATGAGCTCAGACAGTTATCTGAGAAGGATGTTGTTCAACAACCCACGAGCAGCAGGCGTATGCCCGCCGGAAGAGGGCGGCACGGTGCCTGATCCAGTGGCCGCTGACGGCTCTGTCTCCTCGGGACTTGCTGTTGATGGTTCTGCCGACCGCGGCATACCCCACGGCGCGGCGGAGCTAGGGGTTCCGCCGAGCTCTCCTACCAAATTCTGTCGTAACCCATCGAAAGCCATTAAAAAACCTCACGTCTTAGCCCAAATTTCCCACAGACGGTGCCAATTGTTTCACCCCAAAATATGACCACATGGAACTGGAATACCTTCCCGACCTGCACAACACAACACGTTAGAAAGGACCACCGGTGGTTTTCTGGTGGAAACCTCTCTAATGCTTAAGTCAGAAAGCGTATGAGGTGTTTTCTAGGAAAGAAAGAAGGAATGCACAAAATGACATACCTCTCTCAGCCTTGGGGCTGAGATATTTATAGTTTTGCCAGTGGGGACCCCAGCCGGGATCCCAGGGGCACAAGCCGCGAATCAGGGGCCGTTTGTGTAACCAATTCTGACAAGTGGTCCCACTTGTCTCCTCCCAGGTGTTTAAGGAATCAGGTCTTCCTTAGTCCTGCTCTTCCCTTACATTTATATCCCAGCTCAAAAAGTCTGCCCTGGTTTAACCCTGTTTTTTGAGAGTATCCCATTTGTCCCCTCAGGAGAGGTCTGGAGACCAGCCCTATCTTAGACTGGCCTTCTGGCGATTGTTCCATAAGGGACTCAGCTCAAATCAAGCTTATCCTGACCTCTTCCAGAAGAAAATACCAGACCTTTCTCCAGGGGTGAGCTAGTTAGAAAGCTACCAGTTACCACAATCCAGGTCTGGCTATGCTCCCCAGTTTTTCTATCGGTAACGTTGAATCAGATCTACCCCAATCCAGGTCTGATTATTTACGCCACATCACATATATATTACCCTTGGTGAGGATGCATGATTTTTTTTTTCGAGCGACAATGTAATAAGGGTCTAGCATTTGAGTTTGCATTGCAATTATCTATATTTTCAAAATTATCTATGTAGCACGACACGGCTCTTTGCTTGAGCTTATTTTTATACTTGTTATTCTTTGAGATTATCGTTCATTCGAGGATGAACAAACCAATAAAGCGTGGGGTAGTTGATTAGCATGCATTTGTCTTGATTTTTATCTATATTTAGGTAGTATTTTAGTTAGATCTTTGATTAATTTCGGTATAGGTTGGATAGATTGAGCATATTTTCATATTTATATATATCCAGTTTATTTTACCGTGTTTTGATCGTAATTGTTACAATTGGGTGATTATTCTTTGTTTTTCCCCATACAGCTAAGTAGCCAAGGAAGCTCAGGACTTAAAAGATGAAGCTTGCAAACCTTTGCGAGAACCGAGAGACGAGAACAAGTGAGTCGGTGAAAAAGTAGCGTAGGAAGCAACCATCGAACGACACCAGCGTCGACGCCTATGAGCTGTCGGTGTCGATCGAACACCTTATCGAAGACCCATCAACGAACTCTCTGTTGTCATGGTCGATTCACCCGTCGATTGACGCCCATCGACGCCGACTCAGAAATACTATTTTTAGAAGGAAGTTCTTATTCTGATTTTTGGGAACTTATCTATATCCTTCCATACTTCAACAAAATCACTTTTTTGGATACTTCTAGGGTTCCAAAACGCAGAGAGATTCACTTTTTGAACCTCTTAGGATTGGAAACCCCAAGAGTGTTCATTGATTTCTTCGCTTATCTTACTTTTCCTATTTAAACTCCAGTTTCTTAGTTTTAGTAGATCTTAGATAGTTTATTAGTTCTAGTAGATCTTAGATTAATTAATTAGTAGATCTTGGTTTAATTTCTCGTTCGAACGATGATATTATTCTCCGTTAATTAGTAAGTTTTTAATTTCTCGCTTTTATAATTCGAATTTCTTATTTGCTTAGATTATGAACTTTTATTGTGGTTGGTAATGTTCTTGATACGTAATTTAGTTTCTTGCGATGTCTTATGGTCTAATTCTTAGAAATTCATATGATAATCATTATTGACATTCAAAACTCCATTTCTGCTCTCTTAGTTATGTGTTTAATATTTACATAATACTTAGTCATGTGTTTCATATTTAATAATATAAAAGATGTATTGACAATATTTATATTTAAAAAGTTATAAATATTAATTGGAAATTTATGGGTTTTTTTAAATTAAAATTATATTGACAAATTTGTGTGTGTGTGTGAGTATAAGATAAAATTTATATATTTTTTTCAAATATAAGATTTTAAAAAAAATTTAATATTTATATTATTTTAATTTACCCCCCAAACTATAAGATTCTTTCACTTGCCCCCCAGCCGCCCGTCGATGGAATCTAGAAGGAATATTCTGCCGGAAATAAAGTTTGGGGGGCAACGTCAAAAATTATTGTACTTCAAAGGGCAAAGTGGAACAAAAAATACTTCGGGGGGCAAAGTGAAAAAAATTACATACATTGGAGGGCAAAAAAAATTATCCCTAAATTAAATAAAGACAAAAATACAGTTTATACGTTTTTCAGAAAAATCAAATGATAAAGAGTATACCAGGGTTTGGTTTTCACAATGATCTCCTAATGTTTTTCCTTTTCAATCAATCAAGTATATTGTGACTAAATTCACTATAAGCCAATCACAATAGTATTCTATTCCTTCTCTCGAATTAATAAATTGTAGATTTGGAGTATGAAATAATGTGTCGGTTTGAAATCATATTAAGAACTCCAAATGGTTTAAAAGATTTGTACGACTTTAAAGATTTGTTTAAAGGGGTGTACGGCTTCACTATTAATCTCAAGTCTCTCAATCTTGTTGATTAAAGTATTTCGTATTTGAAAGCCAATTGATAAACCCTGTCTTTATATCAAGCTATTAGTTTTGAAAAGGTTGGCAATCAATCAACACATAATAAACACAAGCAATTGTTTATCACTCATGATCATGAGTCAAAAGACGAAAATAGCAAGGGGTCATACTTGAATTGAAAGACATGTTCAACAATTCATTCACATAATCACTCAAACACGTGATAAACATAATGAGAAGTAGGAAAAGAAATAACCAGAAATGGTTGATGTTGATCCTTGACTCCAAGTTTTTCTCACTCTCAAACTCACAATTTGATACTAAGAATATTGAAAGATTATACAAAGATTGCTAAGATGATAAGATGGTGAAGACTTCATTCTTAGACATGTTTTGGGCCCCTTTTTATAGTTGAAATCAAATCCCAACTATTAACTCTGATGATTGACTTTTTGTAACCCTGTTGACCTATTATCGACCAGACTATCCATCGCTAACTCGGCCGATAATGGTCTTATTGATAATTGCCCATAGTAGCGACCGAACTATTGACCAATAGTGAGGTGGATAGCTGGTTCGCGGGCTCCGGTGATCCAGTGGTCTAATGTGCTTGCTCCATATTTGGTCCAATAGGCTCTTTCTTTCTTAAACTCTAGCCCAAAACTCCAGTATTATTGTCCTTGAGCCCAAATAAACTTCAAATTCCTTCAAAAACAACAACATATTAAACACATAATAACTTCCAAATAATGTAAAATAAAATTTTAAAAAAGACATTATAAAAGGATAATATATTCAATCCCATAGAAATATACATGGTGCAATAATATTATTAAATGCATAAAAATATACTAATAGACAATTAAAATCTGCAATAGCCGATTTTAATTAAATTTAGAGGGCAAACTAACCGAATGTGCAAATTCAAGGGTTATGATGTTTTGCTTAAAATTAATATTATAGACACTAATTATATTTGGGGGTCCAACCAAAAGTGTGGGCCCATAACATTGCCCTTCAAAACATAGCAAAGGGATAACACTGATCTTTAAGAGGGTAGTTATCCCATATGGTTGTTCTAATAAGTATTAGAGCATCATCATCCACTTGCTCACATTTATTCAATTCTTAATATGTCATATCACTTAAAGTCCCTTTTCTCTTTCACGCAAGTTATATGATGCACTCGAGTTCACATTGAGTTGTGCACCTGATAAAAATGGTTTTAAGCCACCACCAACCCAACTTCACGACTGTCATTTATGGAATGAGGGAAAATGAAAACATCAATAAAAATCCATATAAACCATCAACTAAAATCAAAAAATGATCACAATTGATACTTACCCATCGCAACCCATGCCAAAGAAGATAAAAGGGGGTGTTCAAACCCGGTCTTGGCGGCATTCGAGCTGCTGGATTTCTGTACACGCGTAGGTTGTTCATCATCGATGGTCAAATGTCGTCTGGGCATTTTGGAAATCAAAATTTTGGTGTGATTACCTAGTGGTTTGTTCTTCCGCCAATAGTTACAATGGTGGTCGGTGTTGTATTTTCCAACGAAGAGGAGGAGAGTGGTCATCGCACTACTACAACAAAGGCCTTTTACAATGGTCAATTAACAACGGTTATTAAACAACCATTGTAAAAGAGCAACCCGGCAAAATCTACATCGGTTAGTTTCAAATCCGATGCAAATGGTCTACAACGACAACGGTTAGATATATAACCGTTGTAAATGTTCGTAGTTAAATATATTAACCGATATACTACAACGGTTTATTTACAACCGATGTAGATAAACGTAGTAAAATATATTAGTTTAATTAAGTAAAATTAACTTAATTAAGATTAATCTTAACTAAAATCAAATAAAAAAACATGACACATAAAATAGCCCGCGACCGTTCATTCGCTGATAATACTTACAACACATCCAAAGTGACAAAATCCCAAACCGCCGGCACATCCACTTACGCCACCACCACTAGCAGTTCGACGGCCAAGCCACCACCGTCGACGATCCTAAAGTTACGGCACCTGCAAAACCTAAGGTATGTTTTCTATTAGGGGATTTTTTATGCTTTTATTTCGACCATGAATTTGGGGGTTAGGGTTTTGTTTTTGTTTGATTTGGTCGAATTTGGATTGGGGGACTGGAGGAGGGTAGGGTTAAGTTGAGGTCTCAACTCTCAATTTTATTTTTCATTGATTTTCCTGGCTAAAACTTACGGTCATGGAGGTAATCAAAGTATCGGATGAAAAATTGAGGGGTAAATCAATGTCTGAAGATTAATGAAGAGTATATTGGGGGTTGGGACTTCGTATCTTGCTATTCTAGTGTTGGATTTTTTTATCGATAAAATCACTAAAGTTGTGGTAATGTCTTTGATGTTTGTTTTGTTCTTATTAATTTGCCATGAATGATGTGTTTTATGATATATAATTAGTTATAATCTTAGCTTGATTTTAGTTTGGAAACAAAACTTATATATTATTCATTTTTCTCCTTAAAATCTTGTACCTCATGTGCAAAAGGCGTGTGCCTCGCCTTGAGCCTCAGGCTCAGTTCCAGGCATTGCGCCATTTAAAAATATTTTTGGATGAATTCATAAAGTAAAAATGACCTCAAGCTCAACTCTTTAGCAAATTAACGGATCTAAAGTGGGCTTTTTTGCGCTTGGCCTTAGGGCTTATTCACTCTCAAATAGATGGCTCAAGAGAAGTTATCAATAGGTTCAAAGGCACTGTGAACTATATGAATATATTTCATATCTTGCCAAAACACTTTTTTGCTGACAACTAAGGTTGGTTAAATGTTGATATGTAAAATGAGCTCGCATGTTCACCAAATATTGAAAAATTCATTATTGATGATGATGCACTAAATGCTGAACTTATTCCCTTTTAATGGTAGAGATTCCCAAACATAAAATTTTCACACTCGTCTTGCCCTTATTCTTCTCTTCTGCAAACTCTCTTCTTATCTATCCCTCATTTAAATTTCCTTCATCTAACCATTTTCTCTGAATAAGAGCTTCAACTTTATTTGTGGTTCAAAATAAAGGAATTTTGTGATTTGATTTGGGTAATCTGACTTGATTTAGTTTTTTGTTTTAATCTTTTGTTGGTAATCCTCACCTCTTTAAAGCTGGTCTACTGAATCAGTTTCCATCTCTGTCAAAATCCCATTATATTATTATTTTTATTTATTGCATGACACCATCTATTTTTGTTGAGGATGAGATCATGTGTTTGTCATCTTCATTTGAAGTATTAGGTTTCGAACTGGTTTTTAGATCTTGTTTACGTTGTTTCTCTTTCTATTGAGTTTTTCCAGTGGCATGGTTTTTCTAACTCTGGAAATACTTTGTATTGTAAATAAAATTGGTTCAATCACCACACGTAATCTTGTTTGTAATGACTTTTTATTTTATTTTGTTTTGTTTTTAAATTCACTAAAACTGTGCAATCCTTGTGGAAAAACCAATTACTACGTATGTACTTAATAATGTATTTTCCATTGATTATTAAACATATGTTGAAGTTCTTAAACTGAATTTTTTATGCTTCAGTATTGAATCAAACTTTTTACACCTACTTTTTATTTAAAAATAAAAAGCTCGTCCGCAAGAGAACGGAGTAGCTGTAGGTGGTAAGTTGGACTCGAGTCGAATCACAAGGAAGACTAATCGGAAGTTATTCCGGTGTTTGGTTCTACGAACGAGAAAACGAAGAAAAAGACTAAACTAAACACGCGATCCAATTTAGTTTGGGAAGTTCTAACACCTAATGCAATGAATTAAATAAAATAAAAAAAGCCTTGAAATGATTAAGAAAGCGGGGGTTCTAGTGCACTAAAATCATCTCCACAAGCACTCGGGAATTTCATCGAGCGCCTTACCTACGAGCCAGGGTTGTCAATCCCGACTCGTCGATCGAGCCTCGAATCATCCCGAGAGATGGTTCTAAATGACTCTAGGCACTAGAATGATAAATTTAGCCAAAAAATATTAACATGATCAATAGCATAATATCAACGCAAGCATGAACATAATCGATATTAAAAACGAGAATTAAGCATCGACGGGAATTAAAGGAACGACTACTCTAATAAGCATACAATAAAAAATGAGAAAATGTCTAAACATCGAAACAACTAATCTAACGAGAAATAAAAACTAAACTACTAAAGCAAGTAAACATAAATTAAAAACGAGAAGAACGGAATAACATCAATATTCAAAGATAGCCAAATCTAAAACATAAAACAAATTAACAAAGTGCAGAGAAATTATGATCTAGAAAAGCATCAGCAATCTAATGTGTGTACAGCAACGAAGAACAAACTTGAACAACGAACGGAATAGAAACGACGAAAAAACGAAGTCTTCAACCCGAATCTTGCATGAAATTAAAAGGGGACAAGAACCGAGGGTATTCTGTGATGTGGAACCTTCCCCCCATTCAGGCCACCCGTTTTCTGAAGAAAAGGATGGGTTTATATAGATTTTCCCGAAAATAACCGCTAAAACTACTGGAGCGCCGACCGATGCGGGCGGAGTGTTGGCGTCGACGTGTGCTAGGCGCTCGCGTCGACCAGGCAGTGTGTCGACCGACGCGGGCCAGGATCAACGCAACTGCAAGTTTGTGTCGACCAAGCATCGACGGTACGTCGATCGACGCGGGCGCTAGTTGCGGCGCCTGCAGGGCTTCGGCACATCGCTCGTCCCGTCTTCTTCGTTTTGAGCTGAAACACAAAAATAAAGCAAAATTAGATTATTAGTTATAAGATAAAGTAGAAAAATATTAAACACAATACGAAATGAAAAACATCAAAAAGAAAATAAATGAGAAAAAGACAAACCTAAAACCCCAAAAAATAAACAAAACACAATGCAAAAACACACGAAAAATCACATAAAAAAATGTACAAATCAAGTATCATTTATTTTTCCTAACTAACTCAATTTTCTCAACTCCAAAGTATATCCATGTGCTGTAAAAACACATTTATGTCCAGAGGTGGCTGCATTCTCTCGTAGGTTTTTTTATCCTTTCTTTCCCACTTCATTGTTGTTGATGTTTGAATAGAGGCAAAAGCATTTATTAGCATAGGCCTTGTATGGAAATATATTAACTGCAAATAAACCATGGTTGTGTGTATGTGTCCTTATTTTCATTTACTTGGTTTAGGTCCTCTATTTTTATTATTGTAATATCGATTGTATATCCATGGTATGTTACTGTAATATTGGTTGAAATCCCTCTTTATTGGTTATATACGGCTGTTTGGTATCCCAAAAAAATCAATCGATTCGATGTCGCGCGGGTTATTCGAACTTGACTGTATCTGCATCATAACTTCTTCAAGGTGGTCCTATTTCTAAAAAACTAATACTGGTGAAAATTCAATTTTCCTTAAAATTGTACATATTTCGTTTTATATTTTTGTTTTTTATTGTTGATTTTTTGTTTTATTTTTTGATTTTTTTATGTTTGTGTGATTCTCTGTTTATTGGTTTTTTATTTATTTTTTTAATATTGCCATGTTATTTGAATTTTGTATTTTTGGGGCAATACTTGCTATGAGACTGTTTTGAAAATTTGATTTTCTTTTGCACAACCAATTCTGAGTGGAAAAAAGAGCAAAAATGTCCAACAACAAAGATTCGGCGCTGCACTTGGAGGAATTGAAGCACCTTCAATGCATTGTAATGAGGACTGCTTTGTTTCCTTTTTCAACTGAACGCCGCAACTTGGAAAAGGTATTTCTAAAGAAAAGGGAGATCTGTATTTATTCTTCTATATATATTTGATAGTATTAGCTGATTCATTTTGCAGAAATCCTATGAATAGCCGATCTATGTGCAAGAACTGAGTCTCTGTAATTCAAACTTTGGTTTTCCATTTTTCTATTAGAATTGTTTTTAAATATTTTCCTAAAAAGAGATTCAAGTTGTGTTTAAAGTCGATAAATAGATTAAGGAGAAAATCTCAAAATTATCTATTAGCATGTATGTTGCTTTGCTGTGGGTGATTTGACCTAATCCTGAGTTCTCAAATGGCACTGAGATTTTGGATTCTACCTGAGATGGAATCCGGCTTCTTTTGATTCGCTTAGGTCCAAGTGTTTGATCTGTTGCAGCAGGTTAAATAAGAGCCTGAAAAATAGAAGGAAAAACCTCAGTTCTACCAATGGATATTTGAGGAAAACCTTCTTGGGCGGTTTGAGTTTGGGAAATGGAAGTAGATTATCTCTGACAGCGAGTATGGTGGCAAGCTCCGCTGCTGAAATCGCCTTAATGTACTAACAAATGTTTATGAAGCAAGCGGTTCTTATTAAGAGAGCTGAAATGCCACACAAATACAATAAATAAATGAACAAAATATCGCAAGTCTATATGTAGACTCGTTCATCTGGTTTCAGAATGAGCGTTTCAATTCGTCTCAAATACAATAAATAAACTCATTATCTATTAACTCAAATGGATGAACCCATGATTTAGTTAGCTCAATTCGTCTCTTTTCAGAATGAGCGTTTTCAGCTGGTTTCATTGTTTTGTGGCCACTGTCTTTATTAGGAGTCATAATTGCCACACAAATATAATAAATAATAAAGATTATTTGAAACTACAACGTCAAAACAACCTTAAAAGAATTGGCCAATTAATTCCAAGTGACTTCAACATGTAAGGGCATGATAACTTTCAACCCAGCAACTACATAGGGCATCGATCTGTTCACGTCATGTGGAAAACAAGCAAAAAAAAAAAAAGAAAACTATAATTTACTTAAATGGAAAAGAACTAAGATTTTTCGAAGCAAACAGCTTCTATCTCAAGCCTACAATAACACTATATATGAAGAAAATAGATAGACCGTAACGCTGCTCTCGTCCATAAGAATCTCCTTAGCCTTCTCGCACAATGCCCATACCTACAGATGAACAGAGCATCGCTCATAAGAAATTAACCATAACAACAACAGATAACAAAACATGATAGACAATTTACAAGCTGCGAAATGACACTAAAGAGGCAAAGATCAAATCTGGCTTAAAGAATGAACATTAGCTTCCAACACCCCCACCCTACTACCTTTCTTCAAAACAAAGAGAATTCAAAAGGAGAGAGAGATAAAAAGAGAGGAATCAAGACAAGGTCTGAAAACCTGAATAATCATTGACTTGTTGAATGAAAACTCTGCATTTCATGCATGTGACACAAACCAAGCTTATACTAACATTATTATCATGGGAATGAGCTCATGAGTCTGGACTTGCCAATTACGACTCCTAATAAAGACAGTGGCCACAAAACAATGAAAACCAGCTGAAAACGCTCATTCTGAAAAGAGATGAATTGAGCTAACTAAATCATGGGTTCATCCATTTGAGTCAATAGATAATGAGT
>BMAC01000619.1:102035-123838 GCA_014905375.1 Phtheirospermum japonicum | reverse complement strand
AGACGAATTGAAACGCTCATTCTGAAACCAGATGAACGAGTCTACATATAGACTTGCGATATTTTGTTCATTTATTTATTGTATTTGTGTGGCATTTCAGCTCTCTTAATAAGAACCGCTTGCTTCATAAACATTTGTTAGTACATTAAGGCGATTTCAGCAGCGGAGCTTGCCACCATACTCGCTGTCAGAGATAAATCTACTTCCATTTCCCAAACTCAAACCGCCCAAGAAGGTTTTCCTCAAATATCCATTGGTAGAACTGAGGTTTTTCCTTCTATTTTTTCAGGCTCTTATTTAACCTGCTGCAACAGATCAAACACTTGGACCTAAGCGAATCAAAAGAAGCCGGATTCCATCTCAGGTAGAATCCAAAATCTCAGTGCCATTTGAGAACTCAGGATTAGGTCAAATCACCCACAGCAAAGCAACATACATGCTAATAGATAATTTTGAGATTTTCTCCTTAATCTATTTATCAACTTTCTCTTTTCAGAATGAGCGTTTTCAGCTGGTTTCATTGTTTTGTGGCCACTGTCTTTATTAGGAGTCATAATTGCCACACAAATATAATAAATAAACTCATTATCTATTGACTCAAATGGATGAACCCATGATTTAGTTAGCTCAATTCATCTCTTTTCAGAATGAGCGTTTTCAGCTGGTTTCATTGTTTTGTGGCCACTGTCTTTATTAGGAGTCGTAATTGGCAAGTCCAGACTCATGAGCTCATTCCCATGATAATAATGTTAGTATAAGCTTGGTTTGTGTCACATGCATGAAATGCAGAGTTTTCATTCAACAAGTCAATGATTATTCAGGTTTTCAGACCTTGTCTTGATTCCTCTCTTTTTATCTCTCTCTCCTTTTGAATTCTCTTTGTTTTGAAGAAAGGTAGTAGGGTGGGGGTGTTGGAAGCTAATGTTCATTCTTTAAGCCAGATTTGATCTTTGCCTCTTTAGTGTCATTTCGCAGCTTGTAAATTGTCTATCATGTTTTGTTATCTGTTGTTGTTATGGTTAATTTCTTATGAGCGATGCTCTGTTCATCTGTAGGTATGGGCATTGTGCGAGAAGGCTAAGGAGATTCTTATGGACGAGAGCAGCGTTACGGGTCTATCTATTTTCTTCATATATAGTGTTATTGTAGGCTTGAGATAGAAGCTGTTTGCTTCGAAAAATCTTAGTTCTTTTCCATTTAAGTAAATTATAGTTTTCTTTTTTTTTTTTTGCTTGTTTTCCACATGACGTGAACAGATCGATGCCCTATGTAGTTGCTGGGTTGAAAGTTATCATGCCCTTACATGTTGAAGTCACTTGGAATTAATTGGCCAATTTCTTTTAAGGTTGTTTTGACGTTGTAGTTTCAAATAATCTTTACGTGATGGAATTACGTGGCTTATGTGATTATTTTGCTTAACTCTACGTCTTTTTTTTCCCTGGGGGCACTAAACTGAATAACTATGTGTGCTAAATAAGGTTTTAACAAGCCATTTTGTTGCATAAGAACATTTAGTGCACATGGAAAGCTCAGTTGGTCATTTTTTTCTTAATGCAGCCCATGAAAAGCCCAGTGATATTCATGGACAGTTCCATGATCTTGCCGAGCTTTCTCGAATCGGTGGGAAGGTAAAATGTTGTTTTAGTTTATGCTTCTAACTGGTATAAAGATATTTGGTGTAATCGTGTATTAATCAAGGCTTTTTCTCTGAATTGACAGTGTCCAGACACGAATTATTTGTTCATGGGGGATTATGTTGATCAAGGATACTACTCTGTGGAGACCGTGACGGTGGGTTATAACTTTCATATTTGAAGTCCTACTTGCTTTGTAAATGCTAATAGACAAAACAACACTCTTGGATTTACATATATATAATCACTGCTAATTAGCATAGAGAATATTGGATACTGTAGAATACATATATAATCTTGTGTTTCAGTAAAGGATACAGAAGTACAAAGCTTAATGCTAAGTGGATAATGAAAGTGTGTGCATGTGTATGTCTCAGTTTTTATTCGTTAAGTTGTGTCTTTCTAACAAGTGTATAAATCCTTTTCAGCTCTTGGTGGCTCTCAAATTGCGTTATCCTCAACGGCTCACAATTCTACGTTGGCACTGAAAGGATAAATGAGAGAATGAGGGCACTTAAAGAACTCAGTTGCTCTTGATAGTATCTGAAGATTAGTTGTAAAACTATTACTTTGTGTAAGTCATACGTATTTCATTAATCAAATTATAGTTTGGTTAGATGAATTGTAACCTTGTAGTTTTGTTTGAGTTGTTAGGTGAATTCAAAAAAATAATAATTTTACATCGGTTATTATTTGACCGATGTGAGTTGATTCACATATTGCATCGGCTGTTTAAATAACCAATGTAAAATCAATGAAGTTTATATCGGGTTTTTCATGTTTTGACATCGGTTTCCAGAGAAACTGATATAGTATAGTCCAGTCTTACATCGGGTATTTTATTTTGTACATTGGTTTTTAGGGAAACCGATGTAGTATAGTCCAGTCTTACATCGGGCACTTCATGTTTTTACATCGGTGTTTAGAGAAATCGATGTAGTGCAGTCCAATTTTACATCGGTTCTACAACCGATGTAGTGTTGTGACCATTTTACAATGTTGGCTTTTACATTGGTTAAATAACCGATGTTAAAGGCTTAAAATAATCGATATAAAAGCCATTTTATGTAGTAGTATCGGCAACATGTCAAAACAAAAAAAAGGTGTTCGAATCCAGATTCAAAATGGCCTAAGCGGTGTTTGAGTTTGGATTTACGAACGCACGCAGGTAGTTCATCATCGACGGTCAAATGCGGCATGGGCACTTCAGAAATCCGGATTCCAACGTAATATTTGTTTCTCCGCCAATAGCTATGGTGTTGGTCGGTTGTGATTGTTTATTAGGATGCGGCGGCCATGGCCGATGTTGAGCGGTGGTCATGGCAGAATTGGGGGAGGGGGTTGTTAATGTTCTCTTCGTGTGTGTGGTTTAGGTTGTTGGGTGATTTGAGATTTTCTTTTTTATGGAGTGTTTTCATAAATGGTCGGTTTTGATATTTGATGTCTTTAATCTTTACTCATGAATATATTACTCAATTGCCCGTTTTGTGATTATTTCGTAGTGTTTGACGAAATAATTAGGGAATTTATAAAACTGTCAATTTAAAAAATCAAATTTTAAAAAATAATATCACTTCAAAGAATTTATAAATATACAAATATAACTTAAACACCCCACTTACATGAAAAGAAATCAAAGAATTTATAAATATACAAATATAACTTAAACACCCCACTTACATAAAAAGAAATCGCTTTCAGAACTATCAACCCAAATTCTGCTATCAAAAAACCACTTCCAGAATAATTTGCTATCAACCCAATCCAAATTCTGCGAGAAGATATATCAACTAAAATTAATTAATCGGTTTCAACTCAAATCAACCCTACAAGTTATATATCAACCACAATACTGACTTGAAACTATATATCAAACTATTCTCTATCAACCCAAATTCTACTACTTCAAATGAGATATATCAACTAAAATTAGTTAATCGGTGTCAACTCAAATACTGGGACTTTAGTATTAACCCAGCGATTTATATATCAACTCAAATACTGACTTGAAACTATATATCAAGCCATTGCTATCAACCCAAATCTACGATGAGATATATCAACTAAAATTAATTAATCGTGTCAACTCAAATATTGGGACTTGAAAAAAGTTGTAGTATCAATCGTGCAAGTTATGTATCAACCCAAGTACTCACTTGAAACTATATATCAACTCAAATACAACGACTTGAAGTTTCAAAAGATATATATCAATCTAAATTCTCGACTTCAAAAGAGTTTTATTTGGTATATTTTAAGTAATCGGTGTGGGAATGCAAATAAATGGGTGAATTTGAAGGGCATGAAGGTTACAATAAAATCAATTATAACCATTCATAAGAAAAGTATAAAAACATACGTAAATAATTAAAAATAATAAGATCTGGTATAATTATAAAAGAATTCAACTCATCGTAGAATTAAAAAAAATAAAAAAAAATAAAAAAAGATAAGTTAATATTTCTTATAATTTTCTCAAATAATTACGGGGATAACTATTGATGGGCCTGTAGATCAAGTTCGGTAAAGAACGGGCTAAGACAAGGTAATATACTGGATGGGCCACCCGATTATCTGCCAAATTCGGCCCAGTATCTAAACTAGACCCAATAACATCTGGAGGACGAAAATTCGGCAACCACGTAAAAGGGAGAGGCGTGCCAAAGTAAAAAAAAAAATTACCCACGCCACACAAATAAAAAGACATCTTCATCGTTCTTTTTTTCCACCACTGCAAAGAAATATTTATTCTCTTTATTCTCTATTGTGATTTGATCAAGAAATACTAGGTTAAGTTTTCTATCCAGTTTGGGGGAATGTTTGGACCCAACTTCGGATTATATTTAAAGGCCTCTGATTATGCACAAATGTCCTTTATAATTTGTTATGGAATTTGATTTATACTATTTATTTATATGTTTTTGATTTATGAATGCTTGATTTAGTTTAGGTCAGTTATTTAAGTTTACATAATTTATATGATAAGTTCGAGACTTCATTTAAATCATTACTGTTACTGGCTTTTTTAAAAATATTCTCATATTTTCCATACTCATTTCACTTATTGTTTGTAATAATACATATTTATTATTTATATAATTATTTGTGTAAGTTTTTTAATTATGATTTATAATAGTAACTTAAAAATGACATCATGTCTATATTCCACACACACGCAAAAAAAAATGTTGTTATTTTTTAGGTTGATATTATTTTGTAATTTGTATAGATTTATGTTGAAAATCAGCTTGTACCACGTTTAAAAAAAAAATCAAATAGATATCTAATTTAATAAATAAATATATGAAATTGGCTCCACATATAATGGAATTGATCTATCATGCAAATTGGGTTACCGTGCCATGTTCGTGTCGCACTATCGTGTTTTTTTTATTTTCTATCTTATTTGATCATACATGTAATAATAAGTGTAAATCTAATTTAATTTAGGATTTCGTGCTTTTCGTGTCGTGTTTCGTGTCGTGTCGTGCCTTATCGTGTATTTGTCTCTGTAATCGTGTTTCTTATCGTGTCGTGCTATCGTGCCGTGTCAGCTATTAACGCCCCAGGTATGTATGGTAATGAGTGGATAGTAATTTTTTGGAATTGTCCATTATATTATAATTTATGCTGAACTCCACATATTATGGAGTACTAACTCTCTGCATTTTACAAAATAATTTTTTCCATTTATTATATATGCAAATGCATATTTTTTTAATCACATTAGTTTCATACTATATCATATATTTTTGGAATTATGATTTCTATATAAACTAGTAGCTTGAAATGACGTCATGTCTACATTCCATTAAAAAACATGTTATTTTTAGGTTGATTTTATTAAAACCAGTGTGTAGCGCGTTTAAAGTAAAGTTTCAAATAAATATTTAATTTAATAAATAGAGATTTAGTTTTGGCATTAATTTGTTCAAGAGTGTATTTGAGAGGGGTTTGAATATGTGATGTTTCTTTTCTTAATTTGGTGGTAAGGGTTTATTTTTAAAAAACAAAATCGATTGTCGTGAAATTTGTTTCTCTTTTTTTTAAAAAAAATATGAGATAACAGTGATAATAGAGAGAAACTCATCCATGAAATGAGAGCATGTTTAATAAGAAAATGATTTGCTACTTTTTTTTTCATTTTATTCCTTTTCTATTTTACGTTGTCGGTGAAGTCTAATCACATTTTATGTGAAGATTTTGAATATTTGTTTGGTTCTAGAATTTAATTGGTTTGTTGGCGATATTTGTATTTAAACATTAACTACCTTCCATGCTTTAATATTTCAATAATCAGTTGGCAATTACTTGATGGGCGCAAATCTTGATTCTGGTATATCTTACTAATAACAAGAGATTTCAAAATAAACTCATAATAGTATCTTAATTCAAATGGTATATATAATTAAAAAGAAGTGAATTAATTATGATGTTTTTTGTTTCATAACGGGTTTTAATAAGATCATTTGCTAATAATTAATAGTTGTTTGACTTTTTCGAGTTTAACCGAGTTTAAACGAGTTCAAAAAATATTAATTATTAATTAAATTATTCTTTACTTTATTACAAATATTTAAATAAAATATTTTTTAAAGCATATAATACACCTACTAAGATGCGTAAACAAATAAGTTTGTATATATATTTCTATATTTTTCATATGAACAAGTATAAAAACTATAATTAAAACCAAATTATTAGTTTAATTTATACGAGTTTAATAACGAACTCACTTTAGAACTGACTTACGAACCCGCTCACGAGCTAACGAGTCGAATACCATGAATTTAGAGTTTGCTCGTTTATTAAACGAGCTCGAGCGAACTTTTATCGAGTCGGGTAGCGAATAGCTCACGAACTATTTGGTTCATTTACACCCCTAAATGGGAGAGCGGGTCTTGGTGAGAATCTTTTGCGAAGGGGTCAAGCATTTTTTTCGACTAAGACGAGGAGTTTAGACTTTTGAGTGTCTTTTGAGTCATGGGCACGGGCTAAAACTTCTAGATCTGTTTCTAAAGGTTCGAGTCGAAGAGTTTATTCAAGTTAGTTGAGTGAAAGATTTATATTTAGTTTAATTATATTTTTTGTTCAGTTCTTATTTTTTCTTGCTCTTAGTTTTCATTTTCCGTTGCTGATTATTTTGAATATGTCAGTAGTAGTTTGAGGTTCATCTTCTGTTTTAGAAAAGAGTTTTTTTGTTTTTTTTTTTTGGTTGCAGTGCCCTTTAATTCTTTTCTGAAGTTGGAAAATTTTTGATCGAAGAGTTTAATGAGTAGAAACACTTATGCATTTGAGATTCAAAGTTGTTCTTGGTTGAAAATCTATAACCGTAGATTCATTTTTGTAATCCTTAAAAAGCTGTAGATTTCACAAAATGGTGTTATATATTAATCGATTTTCGTTATTTTTTATTTTTATATTTTAATTTCCATCTAATTATTAATACAAAATAATTGTTTATTTTTCTAAATTCACATCTTAAATCWTTGCAATTCCGTCTCTTTTTTCATCGGATTAATATTTTTTAATTCGTGTGTATAAGTGTAGATTTTAATAAATACATAGATCGGTTTTTTTTTCGGTTTTTTTTTTTTGTATATTAAAACATGAATCTGATTACTAATAACATATTATTATTATTTATTTATTTTGGTGTGTGTGACATTTAAATGATTTCACCTTATAGTTTGGAATAACTACAAAAACTACCCATGATATTTAGCCTAATTACCAAAAACTTAAGTTATCTTTCAAAAATTACAAATACTCCTTAAAATGTTATAAATATATTAAATGAATACCCAATTTGTGGAAAAAAAAAATTGAGTTAGATGGGGTTTTATCGTAATTAAGTCAAACCTCGGGGGTAATTCTATAATTAGCCCTTTATCTTATAGGTATTCACTTTAACCCTGTACGCAATGATGTCAGTGGATGGGGAGATGAGCAGGGTGATGAATGAGGTCCAGAACGAGGTGTGCGATTACCTTCTGAAGCCGATAAGAATGAAAGAGCTCCGAAACATATGGCAGCACGTGTTCAGGAAGAGGATACATGAGGTGAGAGATACTGAAAGCCTTGAAGAGATTTTGATGATGACAAGTGGAAACGAGCAGTCCGATGAAGGCTTTAGTGTCGATCTCTTTTC
Organism: Phtheirospermum japonicum; assembly: GCA_014905375.1. Taxonomy (NCBI): domain Eukaryota; kingdom Viridiplantae; phylum Streptophyta; class Magnoliopsida; order Lamiales; family Orobanchaceae; genus Phtheirospermum; species Phtheirospermum japonicum. The sequence goes on along the minus strand of BMAC01000619.1, from coordinate 116,053 downwards.
AGGAAGGAAAATATAATGTCGATAATAGTAACAAGCTTCACGAGGACACGTCATCATCGTTGTCTGTGAAGAAAGCGGAGGTGGTCTGGACCGTCGATCTTCATCATAAGTTGTCAAAGCTATCAATTTGGTCGGCTTCAAAAGTAAGTCTGATTATCTTCATTATTTTTCAACATTCAGCTCAGTTAGTTTAATCTAAAGAATGGATAATTACAAAAACCAACCCCGAGGTTTGGAGTATTCACAATCTCACAGAATGGTTTTCTTATATATAGATCGATTTTTTTACTTTTTTATTTTTTATTTTTACATTTAAACATCCATCTAATTATTAATACAAAAGGGTTCGATTTAGTGTGTAATGCTCTTTTGGTGGGTTGATTCGAAACTTAGAGATAACAAGTCAACGACTTGAACAACAATTGGTTGAGGAGCAGGCTGCTCGGCTGAAGTTAGAAGTTGCGGCTCAAGATGCTCAAAGGAAATCCAATGCTGAATTGCGTAAGCTGAGAAAGAATTTGGTGAAAGCTCATAAAGAGACAGATGAGTTTAGAAACCAAAAAAATCAACCTCAGCCTCAGCAGGGCAATCAATGTGCTATTCTGTAATAACCAATAAATATAATTTAAGCATCACACATATTCATGAATATTTATAGAATGTGTACGCTTGCAGCTCTTTCTTTCTTTTTTTTTTTAGTACTTGAGGTCATGTGACTTAATTTTTTTCTTTGAAGTTAAGTTTATGTGTTTGGGATTCGGAAAATTATAAAAACTACCCTCAAACTTTTGCTCAATTATTTAAACCCCCACTCTCAAACTTTTTTTTTTCAACATCGAGACATGTTGAAAATACGATATTCATATTTATTTTTTAAAAATACCTACATTTCTAGATTTCTTATTATATAACTAACACAATATTTTAAAAAATATCATTTTATAACTAAAGTGTCACACACGGGTCAATTTTATGTTGCAATTTTAAGAGCGGTGGAAAATTGTAAATAAAATTAATATAGTGTATAGGGAGACTTTCCAAAATTCAAAATGAAAAATATTTTTTCCTTTCTCGTATTAATAATTCAAAGTTTGAATATCTTATATATTTTTTAAATAAAATTTAGGATTATTTTGCATTTCTTATATTTGCCCGCAAAAATCGCAGGTTTTACACTAGTTTCTCATACAATCTTATGCTCATTTAAGATGACAGGATGCTAATGAAATTGATTTAGAAAGTTATTTGAGTCATTACGAATTAATTTCCTTTCATGTTTTATATGTATGGACAAATTGTTTTGTTTTATGTGGAAAAATATTGGTATGAGATTGATAAATGATGTCGGTGAGTTTATTTATATGTATTTCATTGAAAGTAATATTTTGTTGTTCGGTTATGCTGGATTATCTTGGATTATGTTATATTTTGATTCTTTGATATATCATTTGTAGATCTAAGTATAGTAGTAATGGTAGATTCATCCCAAAGGATTAACAAAATTCAGGGGAAAATGGGTATCTAAAGAGGGCAATGAATTGCTTAAACTCATGGTTGATGTTGTCAATCGTGGATGGCGTGATAGTTCCAGAAACTTGACTAAAGTAATTGTAGAAAAACATATACTTCCTTCTCTTAATGCAAAACTATGGACTGAAAGACGTATGTCCAATATAAAAAATAAAGTGAATATTTTGTTTTTTAATTACTTACTTACAAGGTAGCCGCGGTCAGGTTCGTACAATGTTACCAACACGTAAAATTCCCCCAAGTTAAATGGTCCGAACTAATGTGACTAGTACTTAAACTAACTTACCCTCCTAGTTCGAATGCAATTGTTGGATTAAAGCTAGAGACCTTGTTCAATAATTAAATTCAATTGAAAGACTTATTTTGATTGGATAATTTTGTAAGGGAGAGTTCGGGTAACAGTATTTGTTGTTAAGTAAGGTTAGTGATTCCATTGACAAATTTATAAAGCATTGCGATTAAACCTTAAAGCTAGATTTAGATCGTAATAACTGGACCAAGAATTGTGTTCACTTCTTGTCTATTCAGTTTTCTTTCTCGTGTTTGTTTTTATTATTATTTTTATTTTTAGTTTGTTGTGGAGTGGCGGAGAGAGAAAAAAAAAGTGAGAAAATTAGGAGGCGGATAATCAAGAAACTCTTACTATGCGGCCTGTGAGGTGAAATTGATAATCCAATTTATGATTATATGATTACAATACTGAACAAGTTGTTCTATCTTCGTCAATCTACTCCATCTCGATCCCCACTCCACAATAATAAAGAAACCAAATTACCTTCAAACAGATTATCGATAAACATAAAGAAATTTGTTAACTGTAAGAAAATTTGTTGTCGGTAAAATGATTGTCGGCAAAGATTTACCAACAAAATCTAAAATTATCTATAAATACCTATAATTCTTGTCCATAAATGGATAAATTATTGGTGATTTGTGGGTAATTGATCAGTATAATTTAGGAGAGATAAGTATTTTTATTATGTTGATAATTGTAAATTCTAGTGATAAATGTAAAAGGAAAAGCAGAAGAGAAGAAGATACAAAGGAGACGATGGAGACTGTAGAAATTAAGGTTCTCTTATTCATCAAAGACTCCCTTTTTATAGGATGTCAAATACATGTTTCCATAATACATAGAGATAAAAAATACCTAAATTGTCCTACATCAGTTACTTATTGACGAAGGCACACTAATTGTGTTTTTCCTTAAACACTCCCCCTTGTGCCAAGTCAAAGAGTAAAATGGTGTTTCATTGTTGTCTCGTTAAAACCTTGCCAAGTAACAAAACCTAATGGAGAAATAAAACTTGGTCTGAGGAAAAAGAGTACAACACACCTATGTTGAGACTCCCCCTAAAGTCTACACCTCTCTTTGATATGTACATCTATCAAGAGAACTTTGAAAGTCTCCACTTCCTCAATTTACTTGATTCTTGAGAAAGTGCATAGTTGTTGGTTGTAGAAAAATTGTGGTAATATTACTCGTATTATCACATTTTCTCCAGTGATAGAGTTCAAGCCACTATTATCAGATATATGAATGATCATAACATTTACCATTGATAATCACAAACTACTACATGTATGATAATGATCTCTTTACATAGATCGAATGAGTAACCAATATCAACGATACTATTTGGTATTTCACAGTAGGAAGTAAACTCAACATTTCCTTTAGGGATTACAAGACCATTTGTAGTCCAATTATATTTATGAATGGGAAAAATAAACTCGCGTCAATGGTTTCTTTTAGGTATCAAAATACATTTTGATTCCATTCCAATAACAATTCGCTTTCTTGAGTTAAATCAAGATAACAATTTTGAAAAACTAATATTTGGTCAAGAGTATTAGCAATGGTACAATAATGCGCATATTGTACATAGGTAGAGAATTTCAGCTCCCACCAGTTCTTCGTCATTCCACTGACAAAATTGATATTTCCTTATATCTTCACTTTGACCCATCATAGGAGTGCTAGCATATTGCACTTATCCATATTTAATTGTCTGGTCATCTTTTGGATATGTGCAAACTGTAAAATTTAATATTCCAAAAACTCAGGTTTTAGTTTAAAGCCTTAACATGATCGAGTTTTTTCATGATTCGTTATTTCAAATTAAGAATTTTTTAACAACTAGTGATATCTCTTATTTCATTAAGAGTGGATTATTTGTTCATATCATCGACATATACAATTATAATCGTAAATTTGAAACTTATTTTCTTTATAAATGTGCAAGGGCATAGATTATGTTTTCTCAATCAAGTGGTCACTTAGACGGTTATACCACATCCATCTGGATTATTTAAATCCATAAAGTGAGTGTTTTAATTTAATTGCAAATGCACTATGTGGCTTAGAGTCACTTTCCTTGGCAACGAAAGGCCAGCAAGCACTTTCGTATATATCTCTAAATCATGATTCTCATAGAGATATGATGTAACCACAGGTATAAGCTGCATTCTCATTCTTTAGAATTATAACATCTATTAAGAGAGAGTACATATCCCCATAGTCAATTCCAGGGTGTTGTGAGAAACTTTGTGCTTCAAGTTTAGATTTGTATCTCATGCCTTTATTTTCTCATTACGCTTTCTGACAAAACTTTGTTTATGTCCTACAAGCTTTACATTTGGTAAGGTTAGCACTACCAGACCAAATACCTGTCTTGTTATCAGTGAATTTAGTTCTATCTGGATTGATTCTTTACATTTAGGTCAATTTGCTCAATATTGACATTTCAATAGAGCGTGGATCGATATCATCGTGCTCTATGATTCATTGAGCAACATTCTATACATTATCAATGTGTGTGGAAAATCTTCCATCAATTTATATAAACTCTCATAGTACATTGAGATTTCTTTATTCTCTGGAATCATATTAAACATCGGAGCGTCCTCCAGTAATGATTCATGGACATAAGTATAACCAGAGATAATCTCATGAGAGGAATTATCTTCATTGATGATCAATTGAAGTTGTGCCATACATGCCCTCTTATTCCTTTGGCGAGTATTGATCGAACCAAGTGACCTCCCCCTGTTCCTTTTGGGAGTCACGACCTCAACCACACCTCCACTAAGTACGGTTGCAATGTCTTAATCTGCGACATTGTGCCCTTTATGGGGACTTTTAACCTTGCAGACACATTTGCAGCTGGTATATATATGATCTCGTCACTTTAGATATTAAGTCTTCTATACTTCGAAGATCAGTTGTTCACTTTACATTACTTTCACGTTACTTTGTGAAATGCGGGGATCATAATGAGACATAGTATGAAACTATTCCTGTCGTTCTATTAGAAAATGCCTTTTCTTATCTCCCCATAATGACGGGAAGACTGTTTCATTAAAGTGAAAAATCCGCAGATTTAGCGATAAAGAGATCGTCTGTCAAAGGTTTCAAATAGCGGATGACTGTTGGAGATTAATATCCAACATAAATACTTAATCATCTTTAGAAACCCATATAAATGCGTTGTGGGGGCACAATAGGCACATATACTGCGTAATCAAATATGCGTAGATATGAATTATCAGGTTTATATCCAGTTACCAACTGGTACGTAAAATATCTAGTTAGTAGAGGTTCATAAACGAATAAGTAAGAGTTGCGTGCAATATTGCATAACTCTGTGCAGAGACAAATGTATGAGTGCGCATAAATATTGCCTTAGTCACCATCTATATTCTTTTAGACGGTGTCTTCTTTGAGACCTTATTATATACGCACATTAAGGTACAAGATGCATTACATCGATCTTGATTAAAATGCAATAGACATCGAATACTTTTGATGTAAACTCTCTAGCATTATGAGTTTGGGTGCTATATAAGGGTGGTGAGTTCTCAATCATACTAAATGTGCTAGAAGTTTTGCAAATGAAATATTTTTATGGACAATACGTGCTGAAGCATCGACCAAAACTATAAAATACTTGAATGATCCGTATTTCGAATGGTTATGTCCACATGTATCACCAATTATCAATTATAAGAATGGAATATTATACTTTGTATCTTTAGCATATGCACGCCTCAATCATACAAATTCGCTAATTAATAAGTTTTGAGAAAAATGAATGATGCATCTTTGAGATATGAATGTATGTAGTGCTCCTAGTACTTTAGAATGCACTAGCTGTAATGTAACAGCATTAGTTCGACACTATACTGTGCATCAAATTTCTATCTCGTTTTGTGTGTCACTCAAAATAAAAGATGTCCATGTTAATTTCTTATAATATGGACCATTATATCATGACGACCAATGAATCCATGCCAGTCGTGTTAAGACTTGAATGAGTCAGTGTCCAAAAGTTCTTTGTTGGTCATATCTTATGATTCAATAATCAAAAAGTAGTAAAGTAAAATTACTAAATTGACTCTAAAACTTGATTTCTTCAACATAAATTAAAGGCATAGTTCCATTATCACAATGTATTTCTTAATGATAATCATCAACATGAATATCATCAAACTTAACAAGGTTCGTTTCGCTCTTGGTCCATACTGAGCTTTTGTGACTTTAATCAATGTGCCATTAGGCATCAAGATTTTGTCACATATAAACATCAATTCAGTGAATAATTTTCTATTCGTCGACAAAATCTTACATTCTTCAGAGATATTTGAACGAAATACTTGTCATTCTAATATTTTAGATTATTTGCTAGATATATTACATTATATCTTAATAGTATACTCCTGAATCTTGTATGTGAATGTGTGGTAAGTAAAATCAATTCATTCAATACTTTAGAAGAAAAATCCAAATTTTACCAATAAGCCAAAAATAGTTAAATCAGGCCACATCACATAAATATAACTCAAAATAAACTTTAAGACCAAATACAATAGTCAAATATGAATGATTGATTATACTTTCACAAGTTCTTTGTAAAGTAGGAAACAAATAAATTTCATCAATCAAAATAGAGGATATTCATTGACTAAGCAATGTTATTTTAAGAACCTCCATGACTTCTACCACGACTAATAAATATCACAAACTCTTACATATCTTACCTTGTGATTCATTCTTCCCACATAAGTAGGGATCAACATGTCTCTTCCCCTTTACTTTGAGTTTATTTCCACTATTCATATCGATCCTAGTTAGCGTCAAGAAATTTTCTTATCCAGAGGTCTAACATTGGTATTATGAGAAATAATGTCATGTCTCTTAATGACTTACTATCATAATTAGTATTATACAAGTGCATCAGTATATTTGATCAAGTGGGAGAAAAAATAGAGTGAGATCGTATCTCTCAACTATTTATTATCATTTAAAGTGACTTTATTTTCCACATATGGTAAGACATATTTTTATTTGCAATATATCAAAGTTATTGACCATTTTTAGCGAGCAAACACATTTTTTTTACACTGAATTCTTAGGCTTGGAAGTATTATTTTATAATATTGCCGAAATATTCATTTAGAGCACATCCCAAAGTTTATTAAATTTTGTAACTAAATATACTTCCAATATAATATTTGGAGGTCAATAAGTCTCAAATTCATTAGAGAATTGACTTTGACTTAGTTTCACGATTCTTTGTCAGTCGGGGTTGAATTATATTATTGTGGAATTGTAGTTCTTCTAGTTTCCACATCAAACCAATGATGGTAGTACTCAGTTTCTTTTGAATATATTATTTTGGATTTAGATTGAGTTAGTTCAATCAATTTCTTTAGATAATAAATTTGAAGTATATATGTCATAATCTTTATTTGTTATTATGTGAATATACTTTATCACAAGCCTTATTTATACATTTCTCTATCGTTCATGAACTTACATTATAATGAAAATATGCAAATGTACAATCAATAATGCATATATTGAAAGTAGCTTATAAAATCAATTTGAAGAGAATTACCAACATAAATGAATTCATCGAGAATTACCAACATACATGAATTTATCAATTCATCGAAATTCATGATTAACTAAATATATGCAAAATCATGATCAATATCTCATCTAATCATGTAAATAACTTTATTTATGATTCCTTAATAAGAAATCATCTAAGAGCATAAGTAATAATATGTTATGTGTACTCTACGAATATCATTAAAGTATTGCAAAATTTCGTGTTTGTCAATATTGTACATAATATCACATGCATATAATCATAGGTAACATATATACATATACATGCTTTGTGCATAATAATACATATCATGCCATATATCCATATAAATAAATATTTATTAGTTGCATTTAATAAATAATAGAGTAATTCGAGAGATACGATTCTTTCTTAATTTTATTTTTGCAATAGGTTTGTTCGCTTTCTGATGACATATACCATCAAACCCGATCTCTACCATTCCGATTTAACAAATATGTTTCGTGAATATTATCAAAAATCCAGCTTCATCCAAAGGTTATATTGTGCGTAATTTTATTTTTAAGAGAAATTGGGCAGACAATTTCGGGAAACAGGATCAGCTTTATTCAAGATTTATTATTAGATTCTTCACAACCCATATTCGAATCTCCACCGTTCATATCAAACTTATATATGATTGGAATAATATATCCAAATTTTGAATTGATCCAACGGTTCGATTGTGAGAAATATTATTTTGAAAAACGCTGCATAGAAAATTTCGAAAACAAAATCTGCTTTGTTCGAAATTATATATATATTTTCTCGTATCTCCGAATCCYATCTCCACCGTTCAGAACGTAATTCAAAAGGTCTTGAAGGTTCTGTAAAAATTGGAACACGGTCCAGCGTTGTTAGATTTTCGACGTACGAAAATTGTATAATTGTTGTTTTGGTTATGGAGGCTTATTCTCAATCACTCTCAATAGGTTAGAGTTTCGTGCTGATAACGTGTAAAAGGAAAAGTAGAAGAGAAGAAGATACAAAGGAGACAATGGAGACAGTAGAAATTAGGGTTCTCTTATTCATCAAAGACTTCATTTATATAGGTATCAAATACATGTTTCCAAAATATATAAAGATAACAAATACCTAAATAATCCTAGATCAGTTACTTATTGACGAAGGCACACTAATTGTGTTTTTCCTTCAACAATAAATTGATTTTTGTCGGTAAACTTTAATTTTTTTTGTAGTGCTCATCAACTCGCTCAAATATCTCACACTTTTCTAAGAGAGACTGTGTGTGCACGCACACATGTGCATATTTTATCAGCACTACGAAAAAATGGTAAAATCAAAATTCATTGGCAAATTAACTGACGATACATTATGCGTTTATTTTATATTATACATGTAAAAATAGTAAGATTCTCTTATGATTATAAGTCAATAAGTACAAGTAGAAATTTCAAATAAGCCATAGATATTCCCTCAACAAAATAAAATCTACTTCTAAAATTGAGGAAGAGAGTAAAAAAAAAGTAATGATGGATATCATATTATGAAGATGTTTTCAGATTTTTGTAACTTATTCTTGTTAGATTCCTCTGATTCTCCCTCTCTTCTTCTTCTTCATATCCTTTCGACCTCTTCTGAACAAATTACACTTGCTTCTCTTGGAATGTAGACTTTCTTAAATTAGTCAGATTAGCATCAAGCCATCAACATCAAAATTGAAATATAGATTAATTTTAAGCTTTTAAAATGAGATGGTTTTACTTCTTAAATGCTCGAAGATCTAAGATTTTTTCAATCTATTGATTAACTAATGCTTAGAGACAATATTACAACTCAAGGTTTATTGTTTACTAATGTGAAGAAATACGTTTTTTCCATGTCGATTTCAAAATTCATCCAACCATCCGATTCGTCTTGCAATTTCCTAATCGAGCAAGTTGCCCCTTTTTGAAACTTTGAACATCCTAACCACTCCAGTTAATATTTTAGCACCCATCTCAGTCTCAGTAAGTTAATGCACCACCAAATTAAAAGATAAACAACGCACTTTAATTAGACTCAACCTCCACAACCATAACACTAAATCAGGAAAACATATTGCACCAGCCTGATGATGATGGACCCATATTTCTTAATGAAACTTAATTCAGATTCACTTTTTTTTTCCCAACTCTTTAAGCATATCAACTAACCAAAACAAATGGCCTACTAATATCAAAGCATGAAAAAAGGACTTTAAGATAAATTCGTAATAAAAATCAAACCACCAAATTGCACACTCCCAATAACTATCGATCCAAAGCGCAGTTCAAATAAATGTGAAAAAGAATTTACTAAGTAGTTTGTTATATTCAATTACAACAGAAATATAATTGAGAAATTGAATTCGCACTTATTGCTCTAGCGAAATCCATGAAGAAAACTTTAATATATCTATAGATGAGTTACAGAATTCTTTGAAGTATATTTCTACTCATTAACTGCATTAGCTCGGTTTTCTACTGCACAAATAAGAGCCCATCAAATTATTATGAAAGCGAATGTAAAAAGATTTAATTTGTCGTGCTATTTTTCAACCACTAAAACTACCACCCCAAAAAGCATTGTTAAAGGGATATCAGTAAAATCAACTTTGTATCAAAGAGTATAATGGGCTTTAAAAAAAAAAATTATGTATTTCGACCTAATATCTACTTAATTTAATATCTTCATTTTATTATATTTTAATTAATTTTATATTTTTTTTTATGATTATATTTTGCCCATTTCAAGATTTTACTTTTATTATATGTTATTTAATTCAATATTTTTTTATCATATTTTGTATAATTAAATATTGTTATTCTCCTAATATAGATATATAAATAATTCAAGTTTTATTAGAAAATAATCTATATAATTTTTATTTATAAAAAAAAGTTGAAATACTTTCATTTTTATATTCATATATACTACGAGTTATTTACAATAATATAAGTATGTTACCAAATATTATTAACGAGTTAAATCTAAAACATAAAAATATAAATTTATATAATAATAATTAATTAATATTTATTAGATTAGATACAGAGTGAGAATGTGACATACTTTGATTTTTCTAAGTATGAAACTAGAAATTATTAACTAATTCAATCTAAATATTCAAATACAAAATTAATTAATAATATTAATTATTTAATAGAGATTAGATACGGGTTGAGAGTGTGATATCTTCTAAGTTCTTATAAGTATGTAAATAAGATTATTGAATTTAATCTAAACATTAAATTATAAAGTTGTTTAATAATAAAAATAAGTTAATAAATAGTGATTAAATATAGGATCAACACATCAAACATTGAGAATACATCATCTTTGAAATTTTTTGTTATTCGATTCAAAATACAGTAATTATCTAAAATATTTTTTAGGTTTATTTTTTGATAAATTTCGTGTGACACACAGATGTTAAACTAGTATGTGTGTGTGTGTGTGTGTGTGTGTGTGTGTCACCTCTATATATTAATGTAAAATACTCATAACCTATGTTTTTGTTTCGTATGCTTTGTTGGCAAATAAAAAGTTTATGTGCTTTCATTGCTTATGTGTCATACAAGTCTAATATTAACCTAATTTATTTTTCTTTTATTATATCTTACCTAATTTAATCTTTTCCTTTAATTATATTTTATCTAATTTAGTTTTTTTTAATTATATTTTACCTACTCAATATTTTTATATTATTCTCCTACTATAAAATTATAATTTAATCATAAAGAATTAGTAAAGAATATCTAAAGTAGTTATTTTAATTAAAAGATAAACTACATATGAAATAATTTAATTACAAAAAAAAATAATTATGAAGATAGTTAAATAGATTTATTTATAACAAAAGTTAAAATAATTTTATTTTTAGAATTCTAAATATTCTATATAGGTCAATTGCGAGTTATTTGTAATAATCTATGTATTTATGTAATAATAATTAATAAATATTAATTAGACACTAGTACAATGCAACACAGGTTGAGAGTATGATATTTTTTGAAATTTTTTAAATATGTAACTAATAATTATTAAATAATTTAATCTAAATACTAAAATAAAATTATTAAATATAACTAATTAATGGAGATTTAGACATTGATTGAAATCTTTGAATTTCTCAAAGTATTTAAAAAAAAATTATTGATGAATTTAATATAAATATTAAAATATAAAATTATTTAATAATAATAATTAATTAATTAATTAATTACACATTAACAAAACACGGGATGAGAATACATCTTTTGGATTTTGTTATTTATTTAAAATTTTATATTATCACAAATACTTTTATATTTTCTTTGATATTCTTGTGTAATATACAGGTATTAAACTAGTATATATATATAATATACCCACACACAGGAGAAATCGAACAAGAAATTTATGTTTATCGACTTACCGTAATTGAAGAAAGACAATCATCTTTTCGTAGGATTTTGTTTGTTTTTTTCATTTATATGCATTGATGCGCCTGGACATCACGATTCACAATTTAGAGGCTTTGAAAATTAAATAAAATTGTAACTTGAAAATATATAAAGAATAAATAATTTGAATCCACCTTAAATTATGCTAAAGAAAATGCTTTCAGTATTGAAGTTGATCGTCTATTTTTAAAGTACATCGAATTTCCAGAAGAGGACAATTTGATGAGATGCTAACAAATAAAAAATACTTTGAAAACGGTTATTATTCTAAAAAAAATATGATGTTTCATAAAACTATGGATGTTACAGGAAATGTATTTGCGCATATGAAACAAATAGAGTTGGATATATGGAGGTTTTAGAGTTTTGCTTAGAGAACCAAAGGTTTTCCAATTGTTACCTACCAAGTTTTATTAACTATTAGTCCAATTGTAGCATCGGGTAAAAAAAAAGTCTGAATATTAAAATTGTTAAAGTTTTATTTTAGATTTATAATGATTAAAAAGATAATGGCTCAATAATCATATGTATTGATAATAAGTATTTGAGGATATTTTGTATGATGATTTGTATAAAAATGCAAGAAGAGTATTTATATAATATTAATTAATTGAATAAAATATTTTGATATGAATATGTTTATGTAGTTTATACCATCATGTTATAATTTTATTGTATTATATTTATATTTGTATTGTCCTTTATATTTTGTCTTTTTTTATTATTATTATTTTACTCTGTGAGTATTTAACTTTTTTTTTATTGAAACGATAGCAATTTTATTGATACTCAAACATCATTACAACACCACAAGTGCCCACTCTAGTATTTAACATGTTTATAATTTACGAGTTGGTTCAAATATGTGTTCAAAATGCTAAATTTTTAATTATTCTTAATTTTACTTTATTTTTTAAAAAACTTTATTATTTGGAATATACAGGGGCCTAGCTCCACCACATTAGATCATGAAGGTTGGTTGTAGAGATAATTAATAGTAGCACATGTGTAAAAGGCAAATATAGATAGATGTGTGTAATAATCTGGGATCCGAAATTAAGACAATTGAATGGGTAGAAGCAAAGCAACAGCATATACTTTTCATCACTTGGTCCCCTTCTTTATCTGGCAACACACAAAATCTCACCAAGTGTTGTAAATGCATTTCTTGGGATTTATTTATGGGCATGGAAATATTTCACTTTAATTACTGCTATGACAGAAACTCACGAGCTTCCTCACCTTCCCAGCCACTCACCTTTCTACTATTCAAACAAAATTTATATATTTCACTAATAATGCAAATTAATTACCTCAATTGTTGTCTTGATCAATCTTACCTTTTATCAAAATGTACACACTAAGATATGGATTCAGTGTACATATACGGCAAAAATGCTTATATATTGTACATTTCAAATCAAATTGTGTTTTCAGGTCCTGTGGTGGTGGGTTGTTGTTTTAGGTAGTTTCGCACCTGAACATGCGAATTTATCATTTTTTATTTTATTTTTATGGATTCGCACTCTCAAGGTGCGAATCCTATTTTCTATTAAAAAAAAATTATTGTACTTTCGCACCTTCAGTGTTCGAATCCTATTTTTATAAATAAAAAAAAAATTATGGTTTCGCAACCTAAAGGTGCGCATCCCATTTTTTTTTAAATAAAATATTTTTATTTTGGTTTCGCTACCTAAAGATGCGAAACCTTTTTTGTGTTAATATTTTTATTGTACTTTCGCACCTTGAAGGTGCGATTCCTATTTTTAAAAAAAGAAAAAGAAAATTAATAAAATTAGATTCGCATATGTAAATATGTGTGTGCAACTGAAAAACTTATTTAGTTAAAAATTAATATTGTAAGGCATCCTATAGACGAATTTGACTTTTTTCTCATCCTATATAATAGATGATTTGGACATGTTTTTCTCTCATATCCTTAATAATAGCGATATTTTCTCTCTCATATATTTCCTATATAGTAGGTATTTAATTTAAAATCTGACTAAATAAATTTTCTCTTATATATATCCTATATAATAGGGGCTTAGTTTAAAATCAACGAATTTTCTCATATATATATAATAAATTCTTAACAATATCAATTTTCTTTTTCTTTTCTTGATACATCCATCAGGCCTAAATT
>BMAC01000619.1:57504-95814 GCA_014905375.1 Phtheirospermum japonicum | reverse complement strand
CAAGAGTGAATAAACCTTGTACACCACACATAGTACACCAAAAATTCGTGTGTGGGCACAAAATGATTTCAAGCAATAATTGGGATTTGAGGTCCATCAATTTGGTAGTGTGCTATAAAAAAACTTTATATATATATATATAATATATATATAGGATTTGGTTCAAATGAGAACTCCGTCATTATATGTAAACCTAGGAACTAATCTGACCTTAGATCTAATATATATATATATATATATGAGAAAATCCGTCGATTTTAAATTAAGTCGCTATTATATAGGATATATATGAGAGGAGATTTTATTTAGTTGAATTTAAATTAAATACCTACTATATAGGAAATATACGAGAGAAAAAATATCGCTATTATATAGGATATGAGAAAAAAAATATGTCCAAATCGTTAATAGGATGGGAAAAAAAAGTCGATCCGCCTATTATATAGGTAATAGAAATATTTTTAAAAAAATAGGTTTCGCACCTTTAGGGTGCGAAACCACAAAGTTTTTTTTGTTTGTTTTTTTATAAAAATAGGATTCGCACACTGAAGGTAGGATTCGCACCTTGAGAGTGCGAATCCATAAAAAATTAAAATAAAATATGATGAATTCGCATGTTCAGTGTGGCGAAAACCACCTAAATTAACAACCCACCACCACAATACCTGAAAACACAATTTAGTTTGAAATGTACAGTATATACGCATTTTTGCCCACATATACACTCCTTAGGGTTAAATACAGGGCGGAGCCCCTCAAGGGTTGGGTGGGCTTCAGCCCATATTCAATTTTTTTTTCTTAGTTTATGTTTAAAAAAAAAAAAAAAACAAAGGGGTTGTCCGATAATCTTTAGGTTGCAGGCACATCCGGTCCTTAACTCCTCATGATTAGTACATGTTAAATTGAATTAGCTTATGTTAAATTTGTTCTATTTAATTATTTTATTAAATCTATAAATTATATTAGTGATGTTAATTAGAATTTTTATATTAAACGAGTATTTGTCGATACTATTTTAATAATTAATAAAATTTATTTTATAAAAAATTGCAAGACATATCTATTTTCAGGACGGATTTTAATACTTTATTTCTTATTCGAATTACTAAGATTTGTAATTAATATAATTTATCTCATGCGTGTTTTATTTAGAGTTGGGATTTTTTGAAAATAAGGTTTTCAGACAATAATGAGTTGGTTCATCTAATTTGCTATTAATTTTTACGTCTCAACCTCGAAACATTTTTCACATCCCAAAAATCATCAACCATTTGTTTAAATGATTTAAGTAATCAGAAGTTATTGACTCCCATGCCTAAATATAACACATGAGATATTTTTCTATTAAATTACCAGTATTGTATTATATTTTGATTTACACAAACATAGTATAGGAGGTTTCCGTCTCGGATGGCAATTATGCCCCGACCCGACCCGTGGCTTTTTGGAGCCGCCCCGCAGGTACCTGGCCTGCCCCGACCCGCAATTATTTTTTTGTTTTTTTAATATATTTTATATATTTTTTAAATATTTATTACATATAATTATTTAGGTTTTTTTACATTTAGTTTTATATTTAACATATACAGTATATATTTATAATGATATTTTTTATGAATATATATTAATAAAGCAAATAAAAGATAAAAAACCTCATAATTATAAAATACTAATATTTTTAAAAAAATTTATTATTTTTAATTAATTTTATTCTTACATTTAATTTTTTAGTAATATATATATATATATATATAATATATACTAGTTTAATACCCGTGTATTACACGGGGTTTATCAAAAGATAAATATAAAAAAATATTTGCGATAATTACAAATTTTTATGTAAAATGAGAAATTCAAATGATGTATTCTCAACTCTTGCCTTGTACATGTCTATTCGTTAATAATTTATTTACATACTTATAAAAATTCAAAAGAAGTCACATTCTAAACCCGTGCCTAATCTCTACTTATTAATTATTATTACGTTATTTTATATTTTAATGTTTAGAGTAAATTCGTTAATAATATTACTTACATACTTTGAAAACATAAACGGATGTCGTACTCTCAACTCGTGTCGCATTGTATCGATGTCTAATCAATATTTAATAATAACGGGAAAACCCGCATAAAACTGAGTTTGAAAAAATATAAAATATACAACACCCGCGTGTTACATGTGAATATGTGATATAAAATATTAAGTTTATAAGACACTGATAATTCTATTGAAAAAATATCGTGCATCTAACTTGTAGTATATGTAATATTATTTTAATTTTTTTTATGCGTAAGATACTAATTTGTTCGTGCAAATATATAATATATATGTATCAATGCATTATATTTGAATTAGATAAAAAGATTTAGAATATAAATGTAAAATATACAACACCCGCGTGTTACATGTGAATATGTGATATAAAATATTAAATTTATAAGACACTGATAATTTTATTGAAAAAAATTTCGTGCATCTAACTTGTAGTATATGTAATATTATTTTAATTTTTTTTTTTCTGAGTAAGATACTCGGGGCGAGTTCGAATCCTCTATTACCTGACCCGACCCAGTGCCATCCATATTTCCGTCAGAATATCATATATTTTAAATAAAAATATATATTTTAATGGTAAAATATCATACTTTGGAATAAAATGTATATTTATATTAATTATGATTTTTCACCGGAAAAATATTTTTTTTTATTTAAATAGTATGGCCGTCTAACGAAAATTATCAAATATACGACAGACCAAGTAATATATTTATGGAAATGACTACGGTGTCGTGAAGGCACCATGTCTTCCACCCCCTGAGTTTACATCAATTGATCTACTATTATTCATAATCAACTTTTGATCTATATTCTACACACCTAGTTAAATATGAGTCGGGTATGGGTCAAGTCTGGACCCAACAGTCAGTTCCAAGGTTTATTACTATTCAAATTAAAACAAATTTTAATGGTAGACCAGTTATACCAGTGTCTCATAATTCCACTTCACAATAAAATTATATTTTTATGAGAGAGGTTTTCTTTTTTTGTTTTACACCCCTCGTCTCTCAAGTTTTAGATCGAATGACACAAATAGTTCATGGTAGAAAATTGAGTTATTTAGGTCCTGGAGGACTAACAGGGCGAACTGCTAGTTTTCGGATACGAGATATTCATCCTAGTCATTATGGTCGTATTTGCCCAATTGACACATCCGAGGGAATCAATTAAAATAATTTCTAAAAATACAGAAATTAGACCGGTCTGGGTACGGTCAGTTCTAGAAATTAAAATTCAAAATCATTTACACTACTAAATTTCGGCCGATTATTATCCCCAATACACATACCAATTCGGATATATATATTTTGCCCCAATCAAATATTTCATCTCGTATCATATAATTTGCTTCTTCATATAGGCTCACGTCATGATATGCAAAGTATTTATTTAAATATACATTTATGACGTAGAATAGAAGATAATATGAAATTATTAAAGATTCAAACTTTGCATACAATAAATTCGAGCTAGTAAAAATCCGCGTATCGAACTAGCAAGCTGCTCACGGGCCTATTTAAGTACCCTATTTCATCTCTCTTTTTTCTCCAACCATAAAAAGGCCTTGAGTTGTATCACACAATAGAATCAAAGCCATAATTGATCAACACAAAAAAAGAGAAATGTCTAACACACTAATTTTCATTACACTATTCCTCATTTTCTTGTCTCCAACAGTATTGGCCAGGCACTATCCAATACTGCCTAGCGCCCCCTCCACAGCATTGCCAAAAATCGGGTCGAAAACGAGCGACCTTTTTACCATGACACCAACACTGAATCACAAGCGACAAGTTTTTAGCGGCGGTGAAGTGAAGAATTGCATGCCGAAAGGGTCCCCTCGTTCGTCAGCCCCTAGCCGGTACGTGAATTATCATACGCTCGGCTCCTTGAGGTGTTTTTCGGGCAAGAACAAAAAGTCCACGAAATTACCTTAAATTCCCATGTTGTCACATGAGGCTTATGTTTTTTTGTACATGGTTAGTAGCTATTATGGTGTGTCCAAGGGCAGTTGGGATTGAGAGATATATATTTCTATGTATTTTTTGCCTTTTAGTATAGTTTTCATCTTGAAAACTATATGTGGAGTGGTGATTTTTATGAGGTAAAATGTCACTCAATGAAAAGCAGCAACAAAATATATGTTTGCCAAGTGAAACAGATCATGATAATCATCTTTGTATCCGGTGCACCATACGAGGGATAACATGGTTGTATTGGCTGATGTATTTGTTTTCAATTTTGTGTAATATAGTAGACGTAGATTCAATTTATTCAATTTACTAATTTTGTGTTGTGTGATGAGTTATTTTACTGTGTATCGAACTATAATTTTCATACCATTATACTAATATTTGTGTTTCATCGATTTGAAACTTTTTCTTCGTTCTCTATATTATTATTACTTGTTTCCATATGTCTGATAAATATCACGTCTATAATTACGAGTTATTTTATATTATGCATGATTATGACGTATAATAGAAGATCTTGTATTGGAGTTCAAATTTATTTAATTAGTGAGTCGTGGTTCATTTAAGTTTAATAATGGAATACGATTGATCTACCTATGAAATATTAGATGTAACAATTTGCACAATGACCATACTTGCAGTCTCACTCTCCTATTCGCGATGTGTAATTGCAAATGACCACACTTTGAATGAAATTGGCACCAGTCCAACACACACACACGGAAAGTTGCCGCCATATTTACTGCTCCATAAAATACATATAAATTTTGTGGGATGAATTTAATTAACCAAGATGGGTGGGAAATAAATGGGATACACGTGTTTTCTCCTCCTGTTTCTCAATTTTCAAATTTCTTGGTTTTTCTCAACTGAAACAATCAATGGCTCAGTATATTAAATTCTAAAATTAAGACATACGGTTCATTTTTCATGAGAAAATTCAATTGTCCTTGCCAACTATCATCAAGCCCCTACAACTTTCATGAAATTTAGAAAAAGCGATGGTGCCCCTACAAACTACTTTATTACTACTATCTGTTTCCAACTTCAACCAACTCTAGAATCCTGGTAACACTGATTTTTAATTTATTAAAATCATTAATTTTTATAAATATAAAAAGTATTAAAATTTCATTTGTACAAGTGTATTTATTGAGTTGTACACAATTTGGGTTTAATATATAATATCTTAATTATATAACTATATATATACCCTTAGTCATAAAATTAAAATATAAAAAAATATATTAAATTATTTTTTATAATTTTGAAAATAATAAAATATATGAAACCAGTTTTTTTATTAATTTAATTTATCTAATTTGAATAATAATAATAACAATAGTGGGCATAAGAGCGTAGCCGCCCACCAACTTACCGCTGCCACCGGCCGAAAAATAAAATGATCAATGAAATTTGACTTGTTTAATAATTTGTGTTATTTATAATTATTGATATTACTTAGTATATTATGCAGTTAATAAAAATTTCAATAATCAATATAAATCTAACCAAATATATATAGTTTTTTTTTTTGTTTTTTTAGTAATTCTCAATTATTGTTAATATTAATTTAATAGTATACTTATGTAGTTAATAAAAAATCTAATAATCTAAATAAACCTAACATAATATTAATAAAAAAATATTGTTATTTAATATATATGTGTGTGTGCACGCGCGCTTAGAGTTCAAATATTATAAAAATTAGTTATTGGCATTTGCATAAATAATATTTGTAGGTAGTGGTGCAATTAAAATAATAGGTGGTTTGTTCACATATAATTATTATTTTATGTTTTAATGTTTTTAATTCCAAATTTACATAATCTCCCCAATATAATAATGCAAAATTCTCTTATCTTATGTTTGTTTCCCTTGCTCCGTTAGTTTCGGAAAAAATTTTGGTGCTTCGGTGTCATCGAGACTAATATCTACCTAATTTAATATTTCTTATTATTATATTTTGCTTAATTCAGTATTTTTCTTTTATAATATGTTGCATAATTCAATATTTTTTTATCATATTTTTCCTAATTCGATATCTTACTTTTATTCTCCTAATATAAAAATATAAATAAGTCATATTTAATTAGAAAATAATCTATATAAGTTGAGCTAATTTTTATTTATAATAAAAGTCGAAATTATTTTATACTTAGAATTTCAAATATTCTATTTAAGAAAAATACATGTTACATAAATTATTACAAAAGAGTTATAAAAGTATAAACTTGGGTTTTCTTATCTAATTATAATATAATGCATTGAGAATAAGATTAAAATTTAGGAAAAATTCTCATTGGCTACACTCCCATTACCATTAATTGCCAAACACTACAAGAAAACTACCAACATATTTTTCTGTTGGTAATAAATTATTTCTGTTGGTAACTAAGTTTACCAACAGAAAATATATGTTGGTATACAGCTCGGTGGTAAAATTTACCAATGGAAAATTGTCTGTTGGTAAATTTAGCAACAGATTTACCAACAGAAAATTATCTGTGGAAACAAAGTTTATCCAGTTACCTCATTTTTTGCACAAAATTCCCCACCTTTAAATTTTCTTATTAACCAATTTATTCAAATAATCTCTCAGAAATCATTAGTAATGATGAGAAGCCAACAGCAAAATCAACAGGATTACCAGTCGAAGATTTTGTAAGAGCTTTCATCCCTAGTTTTGAATATTCTGCGGTCGGTCGTCGATTTTTCCTACCAAGCTCCGTCGGTGGTCCAGCGGCGGAGAAGGGAGGGGCCGTTGTTTCAGCAGATAACCCCGGCGGGATTTGTCTCTCTCCAAATCAAGATGCCGCCGCCTCACCAGAGCTGGACACCCCGCCTCTCTCGACGGAGGATATGAAGATTGAGACGCTAACTCTCTCGACAGAGGGTATGCGGAGTGGAGCTGCACATGAATCTGCGGCAATAATTCTGAGATTTGGGGAGGAAAGAATCGAGAAATGAATGTAGGTTTTCGATTAGGTTTGTTCTTAATTTTATTTATATTATTACCAACGATATAAAATTATTGGTAAAATGGAACTATTACCGATAGATTACTTTATCTGTTGGTAATATTAATAAAAATGAACAAAAATATATTGTCTAAGTACCAACAGATTAGTATAATTGTTGGTAAAATGTCTCTATTACCAACGGATTACTTTATCCGTTGGTAACTTTAATAAAAATGAACAAAAGATATTGCCTAGATACCAACAGATTAATATCCGTTGGTATATGTAAAAAGTAAATTATAAAAATAATTTGCCAACGGATAAATCTGTTGCTAATCAGCAACAGAATCCCGCTTCGTTGGTAATTACCAACAGATTAGTAATCTGTCTCTAAAATAATTAAAGTAATAATTAAATAAAATAAAAATATTATTCCGTTGGCATTCTGTTGGTATTCTGTCGAAATTACCAATAGATGTTGTCCGTTGGTAAAATTCTGTTGGTATTTTCCAGTTTTCTTGTAGTGAAATACTCTAATAAAAAAAAAATCCCATTTAGTCAAATATATCCTATATTTAATCAAATTTCAACTTAAATGATCAAAACTACCCTCACACCTAAAAAGCTAATAATAATAATAATGTGTATGGAATTTTGCTCCACATGTAATGAGTAGTATGAAATTATGTTCGATGCAATATGTATTTTTGTTTTGAAAATATTGTGTAATATGGAATTATCTTGTGCAATTTAATATAAAAATTGACAGCCCAACCTAAAATTTTGAAAAAAAAAAAATGCATAATGTAGTTTGTAATCTGGTAGGGTTAGTATGTAGTTTGGTAATAGTAGTATGAATTTTAAAATGTAATAGTATTTTTATTGATTTTTTTAATTTTAGTACAGTTATGAATTTAATAATGATAGTATGAATTTTAAAATATAATAATATGTAATTTGATAATAGTAGTATGGATTTTAAAATATAATAGTATGAAATTATATTGATTTTGTGAAATTTTAGTATGAAATCCACAATATCAGTTTCAATTTCATATATAGTATGAAATTAAATTTTAAAATTATAAAATTTTGAAGAAAAATATTGTATTTTAGTGTGACATATTGTATAAAATAATTATATGATATAGGATGAAATCTCACTGTGTAATGTGAAGATTTTGCCTATAATGATTAAAAGTATAACAATTAGTAGGATGGGATTCCGAATGTATACAATATAAGTATGAAATTGCACTATACAGTATGGAAATGCACAATGTAGTATGAAATTCGCCGTTAACGGTTGGTGAGAATGATGTAAATGTCATATAATAGAATGAAATTTTGGTTGTATTAAATGTTGAATGAAGAAAAAAAAAATTGAAATGAAAAAAAAAGGAAATCATTAGTAAGGGTAATGTAGTATTCTTATGTAGTAGTTTAGATTAAATGGAAAGATAATTGATTATATGAAAAGTTAATATTTTCACCAGAGTATTTGGGATAAAACATTTACCTAATGGATCATATGAGAATTGCCCCAAAAATTTATAAGAAAAACTATTGTTACGCCCAAATAGAAAAGAGAGAAAGTGACACAAAATAAATAAATAATAATTATAAATTATTATGCCTAGAAAAATCAATATTAAATATTTTCTAAATCTCCTTATTTAATCTCAATATAAGCGATTAATACACATATTATATATCTATATAAACAAAGTAGTGTCTTTTGTGGGGGAAAAAAGATACAAAAAATATATCAGAATTATCAGTGTCTTATTCATTTTAATTTTTTATAGCACATATTCACATGTGACACGCGAGTGTTGTATGTTTTACATTTTTACAAATTCAATTTACTACGGGTTTTCCCGTCAAATTTATGTATTTTATTATACCTACAACTAATTTTGTGATTTCGGGTAAAAATACTTAAAAACTTTTTTATTGTGAAAATCAATCTTATTGTAATTAGAACAAATAATATTTCGATTTGTGTGTAAAAATTATTTATTGTGCATAACAATATTTATGTAAATTGAATATTACGATTTCTGTGTACCATTTTCAATATTATTCTTTTAATATTTTTAATAAATGTTACTCTTTTCCATATCCAAAATAATTTATGTGTACAATTTTCAATACTATTTTTTTAATATTTTTTTTAAAAAAAATGTGTTACTCTTTTTCAAATCCAAATCTAACATAATATGCGGTATTAAACTAGTTAGAATAATTTCAATTAAAAATTATAATAGTAAGGAGTAACATTATAATTAGTGTCACATTCTAGAGCTTACCTAAAGCTAGGTTGTACGAGGGGTGGCTAATTCTTCTTAGTCAAGATGTTTTGTTTAGTCATGTTTTTAGTAAGAATATAAATATTCTTTTTTTAGTGCAAACTGGTGCAAATTCTACAATAAAATAGTGCAGGAGATGCTCCTTAGTCAAGATTCTTGTTTTGTTTAGTTGTGTTTTTCCTTTTTCTGCACGCCCAATTACTAAATTGAGTTTTACTAATAATTTGCTAGTTTTTCTACAAAATGTTCTTAAACCAACCTAATGTGCAAAAAAGCAGAATATGGAAACAAGTCGGTCAGCAAATCAAACACAGCATTTCAGAGATAAATCCGTTTTCGAATAGGCATTCTACAAAATAAAAAATGTCTGGGGACAGAGGCACAATAAATTAAAAGTTAACTTAGCCACCCCAAATTCCTCGAAGCAACTTCTTATAAGAAACGTATGCCAGACCGCATGTTTCTGGTGTTCATAACTTAAAACCAGGATGCAAAGAAAATTACATAATATTAAAATCCAGGAGTCCTCGGAACATCTAGTTATACAAATCATCTTCATCAGCTCCACCAGCTGACGCTGCAAATGCGTCGGCCCCAGTTGAGGCACCACCTGCTGACTCAGCAAAACGGAACTCAGTTCCGAACCCTCTCGACTGCTGCAAGGTCTGAGCAAACGCCTGGTACTTGCGAATGTCTGCATCGCTCACGCTCCTACGAGCAAATTTCATCGACTCCTCGAAATGTGCGGGCTTGATTTCTGAAACCTCATCATCAAGGTCCTCGTCCATGGAATCGGGATTTTCGTTTCTTCTCTTCTCCCTTTCTATGTCCTGAGATTAAACAAAGTCAAGTCAATAAACCCACATCCATAAATAATCTCAGTGAAAAACATTACACCAAACGATTTTAAAAGCCAAATACGGTGTAACAGACTAAAAAGCATAAAATAAGAATAATGAATAAAAAATATTTAGCTAACAAGCACGTGAATAAGATATCAAATATCTCCACAGAAGTGTAAGAAAAAAAAAAGGTGGACAAAAAACGTACTTTCTCGATGTTCTCTCTGATGGCATATTTGCAAGCCCTCTGGCAAATCTCTGTGATATCTGCTCCACTAAACCCTTGAGTATATTTTGCAAGAGCACGCAGATCAATGTCTTTGGAGAGTGGTGATTTACGGAGGCAGGCTTTGAAGATCTGGTGGCGTGAATCTTCATCTGGAAGGGGGATGTAAATTAACTGATCGAGACGACCTGGACGTAAAAGTGCTGGATCGATGATGTCAGGTCTGTTAGTAGCCCCAATTATGAAAACAGTCTTTTTCGCATTCATTCCATCCATTTCGGTCAACAGTTGATTGAGAACCCGGTCAGCAGCACCACCAGCATCTCCACTACTGCTTCCTCTCTGCAAACAATACCAATAAGCATTGCCTGTAAGCTTTCACCATATTTTGTGCCAACGTAAAAACTGAAAGTGCAGGTTAATCAAGACTTAGGGTTTTTTTTCTCTGTATTATTCTTATTCTATATGGGATAATTACAAAATTTGCCCTTGAGGTTTAATTACAAAAATACGCAATTATTTTCCAAATAAATTAAAATGTATAGTAATTTTGAAAGATAGCTGGAGTTTTTATCAAACTTTAAGGGTACTTTTGTAATTATTCCTTCTAATTTCAAGTATAGACTATTTTCAAGTATAGCTGGAGTTTTGAAAGATAGCTACGGGTTCTTTAGACTTCTTTTTCTTGTATTCTTATTTTAATATATCATATCACAGCTTGTCATCGGTCGGTCGATAATTGAATCTGATTGATTTCATAAAAACAATTCAAATTTTTTTATTCCTCTTAACCAACCTGTGTAGCAATAGAGTCGAGCTCGTCAAAGAAGAGGACACACGGAGCAGACTGTCTAGCCTTGTCAAAAATTTCCCTAACATTGGCTTCACTCTCTCCAAACCACATGGTGAGCAATTCAGGTCCTTTAACACTGATGAAATTCGCTTGGCATTCATTTGCAATCGCCTTGGCCAGTAAAGTTTTACCACATCCTGGAGGGCCATAGAAAAGGACACCCTTCGAAGGCGACATACCAAATTTCTCAAACTTCTCTGGATGCTCCACAGGATATTGAACAGTCTACAACACAATAAAAACATTATTATGAGTGATCAAGTTAAAAAAACATATATTACAGATCAAAATGAATATAATTCAAGCCCACGTTAATTTATTACCTCCTGAAGCTCCCTCTTGACGTTTTCAAGCCCTCCAATATCTTCCCACGAAACATTAGGCACTTCAACAACCTGTTCAAAAAACAAGAATTTTTAGCAATTAGAATTAAGAAGCCACAAAAATAAGTATTTAACTCGAGGCAAAAGAACACTTACTGTCTCTCGTAAAGCAGAAGGATTGCTCGTTCCAAGAGCAGTGTGAAAGTGCTCGTTTGTAACGGCCATGGAGTTAAGAATCTCAGCATCAATCGTATCATCTTCCAAATCGATGACGTCCATTTTCTCTCTGATGCACTGAAGAGCAGCTTCGGTGCAAAGAGCTGCCAGGTCAGCACCAACATATCCATGGGTATCTTTGCCTATTCTTTCTAAATCAACCTGCAACCATCATAAAATTCGATTCAGAGCAGCAAAAAGGAAAAAAATGCAGTAAGTCGTAATAACATTAGCAGGCGTTACATCTTCAGCGAGTTTCATGTTCTTGGTATGAATCCTAAGAACCTCGAGGCGTCCAACTTCATCAGGGACACCAATGTCTATCTCCCTATCAAACCTACCGAACCTTCTCAGAGCAGGGTCAATGCTGTTGGGCCTATTCGTCGCACCCATTACAATGACATGGGCCCGGGATTTCAGCCCGTCCATGAGAGTCAGAAGCTGAGAAACGATTCTCCTTTCAACTTCTCCATGCGTTTTCTCTCTTTTAGGAGCAATCGAATCGATTTCGTCAATGAAAATGATTGACGGGGCATTCTTCTCAGCCTCCTCGAACGCTTTCCTCAGATTGCTCTCACTCTCCCCAGCCAATTTGGACATAATCTCAGGCCCGTTAATCAGAAAGAAAAAGGCACCGGTTTCATTGGCAACGGCCCTCGCAATTAGGGTCTTTCCAGAACCCGGGGGCCCGTAAAGTAAGATTCCTTTGGGTGGTTTCACACCAATAGATTTGAAGAGCTGAGGATGCCTCAAAGGCAATTCGACCAGCTCTCGGATCTGAGCCATCTGTTTCCTAACACCGCCCACGTCATCATAGCCAACCTCATCAAGCCTATCCTCGTCCTCTCTCCTCACGGGCTCGCCTTCACAGAATATCTCAGTATCGGGGGCCACAACACAATACTCACCAGGATCGGTCTCGACAACCTTAAATTCCACACTTCTCATACCCCCTCTGACAAGAAAATGGTCGCCTTTCCTAAGAGGGCGATACGCTTCCACGAAATAAGCTGCACAGATAATAATCAATATCTGATGAGACTAATATGCTTACAAATAACATTTGAACTACTACTGAAAAGCATGTACGAACTAAGAAAACGAGGGGGGCTTACGTTTCAAGTAAACATCAAAAAGATCCCCAGTGAGGCCTTCGATTGTGTCATCCAAGGGCAATATGTGAACACGCTTCCCGTATTTCACGTCTGGGCACTGGTGTACAGATACAACATCGCCAAGACGAACCCTTAAATTTTTCCTGACAACCTTGTTCATCCTAATCTTTGGCTCTTCACATGTATCCTCAGCAAGGGCAATGCAAACTGTATCCTTTCTTTTCTTCCCCTGGAAACCACAAAAGATGAATATGAGTGCGCTGAAGGCTATACATGTTTTCTAATATCATGTGGCCCATAAACCCATGAAATAGTTATTAACATGACACAAATCAGATGCCATCAAATGGAACACATAAAAATTACCAAACGAAGACATATCAATTATAATCATCCATATATACCGATACTCCAATTTCTGACCATACAAAAACTCATTCAGCATTCAGTATTTATAATAACAAGAGGTAGATATTAACTGATTAACAAAATTTCATTCCTATTCCAAATCCGATTAGTGGAGTTATACACCCCTAGATCAGTAAGCAAGTCTAGGCAAACAAAATACAAAATTTCCTTTACCATATGGAGATTTTTATAGCAAATCAAAAGGGAGAACAAACCCTAATCCCTCCCTTAATAAAAAACAAAAAAGGGGAATTCCCGAAATTAAATAGTGAAAACCCTAAACAAAAAGTAGAACCTTGATCAAAATAGTGTCTCCGCGAAAAAGCTGGAGCTTTTCCATGGTCGCAGGGTGGAGGGAGACGACGGAGTTGTCGTCGTTAACCGCCTCATCGACAACCAGACGATTCACTGCCTTTTTCCTCTCCAGGATCGCCGTTGAGAAGTCCTTCTTGCCACCTTTGCTGTTCAAAACAAAACAAACACACGAAAAAGCGTCAGATTTCAGGCGATTAACTCATCATCCAAAAATAATCGGACAAAAACAAACAGAGAGACAAACGATTCGTTGAAAGAAAGTTGAATCTAGTTCGGATGTACTCACGAATCAGATGATTCAGCTTGGTTACTCATGTTGCCGATGGAGTGTTCGAGAGTAGACGACGACGTTTCTTGCACAGGGAGAAAGGAATAAGTAATAAACAGTGATAAGGGGTAGGTTCGGGTAGATATATAGAGGGTCTATATGTATGTATGTCACAATAGCGTGTATGTATCGAATTTGCCACCGCCAAGTTTAATAAAAGTCGGCCGGCTCGTGGGCTGCCCCAACAATCCGAGGATTGGTTATTCTAGGCTCTGATTTAAAGAACCAAAATCTGGTCCGGCCCAATAAGTCGATGGGTCGAGGAAACCAAATTCATACATAAAAACTGTTGGGGAAAACATAAAAATACTCAAATTTGATCTAATATTTTAAGAAATAAGGTGATACAAAAGTTTTTTTTTTGTAAAAATACGAACTACAAAAATCAATTTCAAATATACATAAGAAAACGGTTTGCATCTATTTATTGTAGAAAAATGTTTGCACCTTCTTCGACAGAGTTATTGTAGCAATAGAGGTTGGTAATTTATACGTTCAAATATAAAATTAATATACACGATCGTTCATATATATACAAATGTGAAAAGCATAAAATAGGAACATATATTTCGTAACTCATATAAATATAATACGAAAGCACGTATGATTATCAAAACTGGTCCCTTATCATAAATATGTGAATAAAATATAAAGTGGTGTTTAATGTAATTTTCCCTAAAATGTATACATGGACTTAGCCAAGGATTTTGACGGAGGAAAATGACATGGATACATGGTTTACAAATTTCAATTCTATTTTTATTACCCTAGTTAAATAATGACATATATATATATAACCATATGTAAACCAATTCCAATTTTACATGGTTTTAATATTCACGTATCCTTAAATACTAGTATTATACTCGTGCTTTGCACGATAAATTTTTATTTTATTTTATTTAAAATAAGAATAATTATTTTAAATGTATTAAAATATTTAAATAAGTAATTGTATATATGTATACTTAAGTTATGTATATATGTGTTTGTGTGTGTGTATTTCGATAAGAACCATCACTGGTTCTCACACCAGAGATGGTTTTACCATAACCGCTCCTTATATATAAATCATCTAAATATTAATTAAAGATCGAATAGTATTCAAAATTATATAACCTTCATAAAAAGATTAATATTATACAAAATGTACTTTAAAAATTATGAAAAAATTCCTTATACACAACATTTATAATTTTGTTACATGTTTATTCTCATCATCGTCGATCAATATTTTGAAACCCTTGCGATTGTTCACCCTTGATATAGCAACGTATAACTGACCATGATTAAAAACTGACTTCTTCAGGAAAAGTCCAACATGAGAGAGAGAGATTGTACTTGAATTTTGTTGATCATCATAGCATATGACACAATCAGAGGAGTTTTTCATCATTGGGACTTAAAAGGCAACCTCGAATTGGATGGTGTGACAGTCATTTTAGGGATTAACAACAATTCACCTGCATTGCTTCCTTGATAAATATTAGACTATACAGTATGATCGTCAAGTCAACAACCAATATTACACAACACAAGGGAATGATCGGTATTTCTCAACAACATGAGTGGAATTCTAATTTTTAGTGTTAGCTCATAGTGCGGGATCCATAACATTTAATGGTATTTAGAAACTTTGATGAGTAGACATCCTACAATATGTCAATATTTGAATCGGATTTGTATGTATTATCAGACCTAAGCTATACTTTACATTCTCCATTATTTTATGACATCACATATTTCTTAATCAAATTGACGACATCAACTGTGGGGAAAGAATAGCTCGATCTTCCAATAAGTGAAGCATTCAGTAGTTTTTCCAAATTGTGGATATGTGCTCGCCACAATTGACGGAACATGGTCAACATCATCTTTCAATAATAGATAATCTGGATTTCAATTTGAACGATACCATCATTTGGTRCTCCAACTATTACATCTCATATACTATTTATCGAGTTGAAAATATTCTTTAACTTGACAATTGGGATCTGAATTGTGACCTTGCAGCACCAAATTTTTGGTCTATTTCGAAACTATGTAATGAGCCCATAAATGCAAAAATTTGATCACTATGTGAACTATGTCTGGTCTAGTGCCTTTTGGAACAACCGGTAAAATTTGATGAAAATTTTCACTAAGAATTATTATTTTATTACCAAATGGAAGATGCGTATTATAATTGTTTTGCGATCTCATCACGTCTTTCAATGTTTTGTCCAAAGTTTCAAAATAATGTCTATGCATCATTGGAGTTTCGTCCCAAATAATGACATGCGCATCATTCATTAATTTTGCAAGTGGAGTACCAGTAATGATCAAAATCTTGGTGAATATTAAAAGCAACTCTAAATCTGGAATGTCCAGTTCTTCATTTTGAAATAAGAAGAGAAGTTATGTCGTTAGATATTACATTAAGAACAATTTCACTATTAGATTTAACAGTTGTAGAAAGCATCATCTGTATCTATAGATGAGAAATATACCGCCCTTGGTTAAATGTACTTCATCCATGACTTTATCAATTTTGGCGGAATAAAGTAAATTCGTATTAATGAAAACAAATCAAGCTTCCTAGGTGTCCATTCTTTTATTTTGTTTAGTACTAAAAAAGTTTTTAGGAAACTCAACATAAGGCAACTCCGTGCTTCCCCATTTTTCTTACTTGCCTCGAATTACGTTTCATTGTGTTCACTGATCATTATTATTATACAATACATTATGCTCTTTTGGAAGATGAAAACTTAAACACATGATGGTTAGAGTTTTATACTGAATTTCATAAACTAATATTCTTCACGTCGTTTCCCATGGAGAAATGTAATGATAATTATAATACATGTTGATCTCATCAATCTTTTTATCCTCTACATCCCCACATTTGTTCTAATAGAATGTCATAGTGAACCTATAGTTACATTTATTGACATATTTGAATAAATACTTGATAGATCTAAATTGGTTACACTACTTAACATTTAAATGAGCTACCCAATTCAGTAACAGATAACAATTATGGGAAACGACCCTCTGAAGAACCGCTAGTAAATGTCGCGGGCAAGACAACATGAGTACCAACACTTGAGCCATCTGTTTCACCTCGTAACACTACATCAACAATCCCACTGTACTTCTCACCTCATATTTCTTTTGATGAATTCTGACGTACCACAATTTTGAAGATTTAATAATCTTATATGCATCAATTATAAATTATTGTGGGAGTCGTCGACTATATAGAATAGTGAGTACCTCCGTGTCTCTTTCATGCAATCGGTGAGAAAAGAACTCCATCTGGCTCACATATTGTTTACCCTTGCCTTTAGGTTCTCGAGGTTCAGAAAAAGATATATCTTCCCTTTGGTTATCTTCACCACATGGAAATAATAATGGATAGTGTAGAGCAACATACGAAGGATGCAACTCGTTGATACGTCAATTATCAGATCTCTTTCTACTTCAATTCTCTTGCTACCACTTTGTGGATCAATATCACCAACAACTAACAAATAATTAGTTGATCTTTTTACGAATCTATTATAGTGAATGCCACATTGTTCATTCCACTCGATGCTGGTTTTGCACTTGTATTGTTTTGCATGATTACTGAAATAGTAACAAAATACATTATTTTAAGAAATCAATTCAAATCAAAAGTATTGAATCATAGTAATATTTGATAAATAACATGATGATAGCCAATAAAACAAATACTGCATTGTATTTCATTGTGCAATTTTGCATATTTTAATTAAAAAAGTGGTAAAATTATTTTTGAGAAAAAGGGACGAATTTGATATTGTTGGGCTCACAATTAAAAAGAAAATAACACATATATATATATTAATGATCTTATTAATTATTTTTAATATTAATTAGAGTATTCATCCTATTTATGTTAAGAAAACTTCTACATAATTAAAAAAGATAAATCATCATTAATATTAAACATTATTTATGAGATCAACTCAAATAAAAAAGTATTGAATCGTAAAATAAATCATCATTAATATTAAACATTATTTATGAGATCAACTCAAATAAAAAAGTATTGAATCGTAATAATATTTGATAGCCAATAAAATAAATGTTGAATTATGTTGTTATTTTTATATAATTTTAAAAATTGTGTGTGTGTGTGTGTGTGGTGTGTGTATATATAGAAATGATCTTTTTATTCTTGATATTAATTAGGGAATGTATCCTAATTATATTCAGTAAATTCCTATATAATTAAAAAAATAAAAATAATTCTACGTAATTTATTTTTCTCTCTTACGTTGTTTTATATATTGTTTTCAATGTCCAGTATGGATTGCATGTCTGCTATAATTTCACGTGAAGATATTTTTTTCCTCCACACAATGAGCAAATAATAGTATAAGTATTAATAAAATATAAATATTACAATGATGTTGAAGCGATTAGTATGTAAAATATAAATGCACCAAACAAAATAAATTCGATTTTGAACTTCAAATGATATTAAGTATGACATGAATGCTTTCAAAATTATTGTGTTTAGCCATTTGCATTCAGATGCGGCCTTCCCTTTTTTTGTTTTGGAATTAGTTGATCTTTTTCCAAATATATTGTAGTTGATGTCATAATGTTCATTCCACTTAGTGTTGAGTTTGCACATGTATTGTTTACGCGATTTCTGAGATAATAACAAAATACATTATTTTATGAGATCAATTCAAATAATAAAGTGTTGAATCGTAGTAATATTTTATAAACAACATGTTGATAGCCAATAAAAATAATATCAAATTATATTATATTAGGTATTTTTGTATAATTTAATTAAATAAAATGATCAAATTATTTATGAGAAAAAGTTACAAATTTGATTTGATATTGTTCGACTCGAAATAAAAAAAATAACAAAAAAAACGTAAAAGAAAGCTAAAAATAACATATAAGTGATTATATATATATAATATTAATTCTTATTATTTTTAATGTTAATTATAGTATCTATCCTAATTATATTCTACATAATTAAAAGAGGAAACTAATCCTAAGTGACTTTTTAATTAAGAAAATGAACCAAATCATAATTAACTGAATAAGGTATATATCATAATTATGTTAAGAAAATTCCTACATAACTAAAAGAGGAAACTAATTCTAGGTGGCTTTTTAATTAACAAAAGGAACCAAATCATAATTAATTAAATGAGGTATATATCATAATTATGTTAAGAAAATTCCTACATAACTAAAAGAGGAAAGTAATCCTAGGTGGCTTGTTAATTAAAAAAAGAAACCAAATCATAATTAATTAAATAAGGTATCTATCATAATAATTATGTTAAGAAAATTCCTACAAAACTAAAAAAAAGAAAATAATCCTACGTGGCATTTTTTCTCTCTCCAGACCTCTCCTTTATATATATATATATATATATATATATAGTATATATATATATATATATATATAGATGTAACAGACTAACCAAAAACAAGACTAAGATAAGTTTCCTAAATTAAGCGTAATTATGACTAATATATATATTTTCTTAAAATACTTGTGTTTCCATATACTATGAAATAGTCGTTATTTTTTATTTTATATTAATATTTGTGTTTCAAATTGTAGTAATTAATTTATTTCTAATAAACAACTCACAATAGTAGAAAAATATTGAGAGTAAAAATATATTTATTTTTTATTTCTCATTTTATTTAGATTTTATTTCTTTTGATTTAAAACCTGAATGAACAAATATCCTACTGTGATATTTATTTTATTGTAATTATCCTTATATATCATCCCTAATTACTCTATTATAATATTATAATTATCCTTAATAATGCTTTTTATATTACAAACAAATAACAATACAATCACAATGTTAATGAAAAAATATTGAGAGTAAAAAGATTTTTTATTTTTTATTTCTCAGTTTATTTATTTTATTTGTTTTGATTTAAAACCTAAATAAACAGATATTCTACTATATTATTTGTTTTATTATAATTATCCTTTGATATCATCCCTAATCATTCTATTATCCTCCATTTTGTTAATAGTGTTAACTATTAATGTTGAGGTGTCCAAATGAGAGTGTTTCGGGGCTAATGTGGACCAATAAAAATAGGCCAAAAATAACGTGTCGGCCTATGGTTCATAGGGGTCTATTTTGGGAGGAGGCCAAAATTTTGATCAGGTATAAATAACAACTTTTTTTTATTTTATTTTTGTTAATGTGGTCATCCCCGTTTTTGCACGACCTAACTTTTCTTATTCTAATTCTTCCTTCTTCTTCGTTTTTCTTTTTCTTCGTTTCGTTTCCTTCGTTTTTTCTTCTTCTTTTTTTCTTTTTCTTCATTTCGTTTTCTACATTTTTTCTTCTTCTTTATTTAATTTATGGTTCATAACTTTTCAAATTTTAATTTTTCCGTATATTGTACAGTTCTCGATCTTATTTTTTTTCAATAAAAATCGATCATCCAAATCGATTTTTCAGATCTTTTTTCAAAATAAAGCGGATGGATAGGCAAGAATTGACACCGCGAATTGAAGATTGAGTTTTTTTAAAGCAGTTTTCCCCCACAGTTTTGTCTGGGCTTTTGTATGTCTTTTTCCGGTGGCATCGGATCTTCAGCGACAGTGAGATGGTGGCGACCAATTTAGGGTTTGCATTTTCTGTGGGAGTTTATTTTTCCATCTGTTTTCTCTATATTTTTATTATAATTTTTCAGTTTGTATTGGTCTCTCGCTCTCGCTGCGGACCTCTAAGTCTCCAAATTCAGCGCGGGTTCGTAGATCTAGATCCCTTGGGTTTGAACGTGTGTCCATAGTAATTAATCTAACATTGAATTAAGGTTTTCTTTAGAAAGATTGAAACTGGACAAAATTAGGGTTTATGCTTAATTGGGTGGCGCTTTATTTCTATTTTGAGGTTCTGAAATTGTTAAATGATCCATACTTTAGAATACCAATAATTAAAATTAGATCCAGTTACAAGTTAGATTGAAAGAATTAAATGAAGGATAATTTGGGATGTGGGAGTGTTTTGCGAAATCATCTACGGGGAGTGTTTTAAGTTTTAAATATAATTCTTTAAGAGTATATGATGATGATGATGATGATGATGATGATGATGCTTTGTATCACAGGTAAGAAGGTCTTATTCCACTGTGGAGAAGGAGTTGATTATCGCCATTACTTGAAATGGGTAGGGAATCCTAATGTCATAGTTGTTGTAGAGAAACTATGGATTAAAAGCATCAACTAATTATTTTAGATGTTTTGTACAAAAGAATCAATCACTTAAAATTGTTCATGAAATCAAATTATATCCTGAGTCATTATCATTTTCATGTCTTTTAAAGAAAAATGTACCCTTTATTTATGTTATTATTGTTCTAACTGCTTTAATGGTGAAAAATGTTTGTTTAAGGTGATAAGAAGTAGTGCTACTCCAAATGATTGAAAATAGTTGATGATATTGTCAAAGCAAGGTTATTATTTTATTTATTTTTTTACCATTTTTGTTATTGTCATTTTATTTTAACATGTCCATTTAATTGCAGGTAATATCCATTGTCAATTATTGTCTTTAGAGTCGAAGCGGACCGTGGGACATGATGTAAGAATTCGATGATAATCTTTCATCACGAGCATTTGACAGTTTTCTGGTGAGCACAAGATAATAATTTTATAGTATAAATCCCAGTTTTTATTAAAAATTGGGGTAATTACAAAAACTACCGTGAAGTTTAGTCTAATTATAATAAAATTTTATCTTTCAAATTTACAAATGACCCATTCGGTTTGTTTTTAGCTTTTAAAAGTGCACCCTAAATAGGAGTAAAGAGGATGATATTTTTGTAAGGTAAACACAAACCTCGAGGAGTTATTGTAAGTTTGATGGATTTATGGAAGAGTTTCTAGACAAAAGCAATCACATGTTAGGACAGCAAAATATTGTTAGCTAATTTTTTACTCAACTTTTTTCACAAGTGATCACAGACTTACAATTTGCCATTGTTCGTGTCAGTTCATCTATTTCGTAGATATCAAAGCAAAAAGTAAATCTTAGTTCATTGCAGCAATTATTGGCATTTATCTTCTTCATTTTTTAGTTCATTGATACATCACATTTTGATTTAGTTTCTCCAGCATAAAATGTTCATCAATTAATTCATTGAATATTTTTCGATCCATTGGTGTTGAGTACATGCATTTTAGATTTGGACGATTCATTAGCAAGTTTTACGATGCCATGACAAAGTTTGAATGTTTCGGTGAAATTAGAGCTTTACAGTTTGCTTTATACACAATTTTCATTTCAGTTTCACATTCTTATATTTGTACTTAGGTTAGGTTTCAGTCAAATAAATCTAAGCCAAAGAAATTAGGTTTTCTGCACTTCACTTCGACCATTGATATTTTTTTCATCCCATTGGTAATATGGTATGATTTAAGTATATACTATCCTTTTAGTTTTTGGATGCTCCTGTATGATCAGAGTTTTTAATGTTGTTTCAAAATTTTCTTTGTGCTACCTAAAATTCCACTTTGCTTTCACAGGTTTTGCAGGCCGATAATGATGAAACCGAAGCCCGCGATTTTCGCGGGCAAATATAAAAAATACATTGGTACAAATCATTCTACTTTCTGTCCTCTTGATGGTCTTTTTCTAATCCTGTGACATTTCCACTTTGGATTATTTTTTGTCTGCTGATCCTGAGGCCTTTGCCAAAAACAGGGCTCTTGAGGTATATTTTTTGTCTGTCGAATTTGAGGCATCCGAATAATATCGCTCGGTTTATCGATACGCGTTCCGGATGGTTTTTTGAGTACTTATCATTTAAGTGGTAAGAATGATTCGACAAAAGGGCCCGAACGGGCTGTATATCTTGAGAATGCTAAGAATTTGACCGATCGTCTGATAATTGCTTTTACGTCGAGACCAACTGATATTCCATTCAGCGATGTTGTTCTGCAAGACCGTTCTGCGCATCCCGCACCTGACGGATTAAGTAGTACGGCTGAAGTTTCGACTTTCCAGCTCGAGTTTAATTATCTCAGTGCATTGAATGGTGATCCGAAGTACACGGTAGAGTCAATGAAGGTCCTGGAACACATGAAGACTTTACCGAAGGTCAAGGGACTTGTGCATATATACATAATTAAGGATAAAATGTTTTTGGTTTCTTTGCACGGGTGTGGCATTTTTATTCAGTATGGTTTTTCCGATTACTCTTTTTAAATATGGTAAAACCCCTATAAACTGTGTTCATATGTATATATATACACGTATAAATAGAAAGAATTATTAAACATAATTAATTGTGTTACCAAATATATGATTAGTAAGAATGGAATACTTACAATTTTGTTTCTTAATTATTCCATATACATATATAAGAAACGGCTACTCTCATAATTACTACACATTTGGTAATTGAAGTATAAATGGAAAAATATATTAAACAAAATAAATAATTGTTTGTTTGTTTGTTTGTTTGTTTAATGAATTGAAGGTATAAATTCGTATATATTCTCTCACCAATTTTTTCATATGTATCATGGGAGATAATCTCTCTATTAAATCACCCAAAATTCACGTTCCACCTATTAATAATATCCTTAAAATAATTATACAAATAATTATTAGTATTAGTATTTATAAAAGCAGAATTTACAAGAATTTACAATAATTCTCATAATTTCGAAATTTACAAGAATATCGATCTTATTA
The DNA here is from genome assembly GCA_014905375.1 of Phtheirospermum japonicum. Lineage (NCBI taxonomy): Eukaryota > Viridiplantae > Streptophyta > Magnoliopsida > Lamiales > Orobanchaceae > Phtheirospermum > Phtheirospermum japonicum. The sequence goes on along the minus strand of BMAC01000619.1, from coordinate 72,156 downwards.
TATTTTGAATCTCTCAAATGAATATGATAACCTTATAAAATATATATTTGATATCCCTCAAGGGGTCCTTAACAATTTCACAATTCCGATTTTCTTCGGGTTTGAACGTCACATAAGTTTAAAATACAATAATACTTTAAGATTTTTTATTTTATTTATAGCTATCACAAATCTTTCAAAAGTGTCATTATAAAACTCGCGTATAATGCACAAGTCATCTTTATTTCACAATATTGATAGTTAAGAGCATAAAAGGTTGGAAATTATTTGTTGCGACGAAAATGATATCATTATAAACAAAACAACTAATGTAGCATAAAAAAATTCAAAATTTAAAGTGAACAACAAATTTTTTTTTTTGATATAATAATTCACATTCTTAATTATTTTCTTATAAATTTTATTTTTTTAACATTTTTTTTATTTGCCCGCGAAAATTGCGGGATTCACACTATTTTAATAAGACATGTAATGTAGTTTATAAATAAGTCTTTCACAACTTAAAATGAGAAATAAATCTTATTTTTTGTACAATTTATTTACTTGCTTTATTCGGTATTTATTAATTGATAAATTTTATTATTCTTTGTGTAATTACTCGATATGACCGCGTAATACGCGGGTTTTCACACTAGTAATATCTTATTCATCTTACTCGTCGAGAATTAATTATTAACGTAACATTAAATCTGTTCATTACACTTTTTTTTTAATTTTATTCTTGCAGCGATTGTTTATTTATATTTAATTAWTTTTCATATATCTGTCTTATACCATAATTTTTTATTATTTGATTTGTATTATAACTTTAAATGAACAAAAATCAATAGTACTAAGAAATACAAAATCAATCAAACAACAACCATTTTATGAAATTATTTGAAAAACAAAAGTGCACAAAGAATAAACAAAAAATTAATTACAAATCAACCAAATAAAATCTGAGGACCTGACAGACGTATAAATTCAACATCAACATAAAATCGTATAAATAAAACTTATACTAAATTACATATCAACTGTACATAAACCAGATATGAATATAAATAATCTTACAAGTCAACTATACATAAACCAGAAATCAACATAACTATCTTACAAGTCAACTATACATAAACCAGAAATCAATATAACTATCTTACAAGTCACTATACATATACCATAAATCAACATAACTAATCTTACATGTCAATTATACATTAACCAAACATCAACATAAACAATCTATCACAGGCAGAAATAAAGTCAATGGCTTTCTCTGCAAGCTTAAACATTTCCCTCTTACCAAGACCTAATTGAAAAGTCACAATTATTAATTTTTTAATAATTAGCAACTAAAAATAAACAGTTTATTTTATAAACAGGCGAGGTCAGGGCGTACTCAGCAGATAGGCTGAGTGTAAAAAATGCAGGCGTGTAAATAACAATGTAATTCTATGGTCGCACTAAAGCACGACCAAGAACCACAAAAATGCGATGAAATATTTCTAACACACATTTTTCAGGTACAATTAACTTAACCAAGTCCTTTTAGATGAGCAAAAGAATATGCATAATAAGAATAATGCAGCAATGGAAATGAAGCTCCAACTGGAATCCCGAGCCTTTTTAGAATTTTTCACTCATCATCTTCCAATCGACAAGCATGCCCGATTCTCCTTGGAAAATAAATCTAGCATTGCATGCCCAACTTCAAATCACATGTCCCATTTTCAACAATCAACACATCTTTGAAAGAACACAACCCATCACAACCTGTTAACAAGAAAATTTCAAATTTACGCAAACAAATCAATAAACACACAATCAATCGGAAGCAAATCCAAGCAAGACATGTGAAAAATACACAAAAAAACCTCAAACACAATCAAATATATATATATATTAATTAAAACTGTAACAAATCATCGGGCCCATAAACAGGTCTAATGAAGAATGATAATTATGAAAACCAATCCCAAAATCATTCTCAATTCATTCTCATTTTTCCCTCAGACTATCAAAGACAATTCAATTATTAAATAAATAAATTACAAATTCATCGACAAACAAAAACAGAGCTTTGCCAAGTAAAAATTCAAATTTTAATAAAAATGCACCTGCTTGACAAATCTATGCAACTAAAAAAAATAGGGAAAAAAAACATCTCCAATCAAAAAATCATATTCCAATATCCATTTAACAAAAAACAACCAATAAGAGGCATCTATATAATAGCGGAGTTTAATATTTAATTCTGGTGCTTACAGATTCCCAATGAAAAGCGCTGGCTTGAGAACTGATTGATGCCGCTAATCTGCTGGCCTTATTCATTTTCGCAAATCTTCGCAAATCATTCTAACAATAAATAAATAAAAAGGGCTTTAGAAACTTTGGCCCCACGGTTCCTGCTGCTGCAGAACATCACTGAATTCTGCTTCCATACGCCACCGCCTGAGGCTACCGAATTCTAGTTTGACACGCCGTCCATCGAGGCCGCCTCATAGCCGCAGTCAATTCAGAACACACTGAGCCGAACTTTTGTGTTCCTTTCAAAATTAAAATCCAGTTAAACAGTGCGTGTCTACTTTTGAAAGAGTTTTAGTTCGCCCACAAGAGAACGGGGTCACTTGTAGACTTGGCAAGTTAACTCGAGTCGATCTCTCGAGGAAGACTAATTGGAAGTTATTTTTGTGTTTTTTTGTACGAATGAGAAAATAACGAAAATGCTACGCTATACACGCGGACAAGGGGGTTTTGAGAATTGTAATAACTAAAGGATGATTTATACTACGAGTAATTTAAACTATTCTTGCAAGGAGAGCGTCAATCACCATGCAAGAACTTAACTAAAGTTAATAAAAGATTTAATAACGAACTTCAACTTTTAAAAGGTTAATAAACGGGGGTCTAGGGCCTTGGACTCGCCTCCACGACCTCTTAGACATTTCATCGAACACTTAGTCTACGAGTTGGGGTTGTCAATCCCAACGTATAGATTAAACGCCCGATGACTCGAAGCGATGGTTCTAAACGTTTCCAAGCACTAGACCCGTGATTTCTAATCAACAACCATTGACAAACTCACTATCACAACCTCAAGACAACAACTAATCATGATTGCAAATAACATCCAAATCATCCAAACATCCAAATTACGATAATATCAATTAACTAATCAACCAAAACAATTCTTCACCAAATGATTCACAATAATTCAAACATAAACGATTCAAACTAATAATCCAAACACAATATGCAAACACAATATCCAAACAAGATTACTGAAAATCAAAATGAACCAATGAGAACAAAGTTTAGAGTGTACGGAATTGAAATGTTTGCGAGAACTATCTCTAGCTATTCCGGAGGGATTATCGTCTACGAGTCGAGCCTTGGAAGCTGTCACGGACTCCCGAGAAGTTGCGACCGCCGTGGTAACTACCGAATCTACGCCACTGCAACTGGTTTTCGTGGGGCTTTGAGGTGATGGGTCAGAGTTGTCAATTCTGAGCGTGTCCTCGTGAGAGGTCTTCGTTCCTTCTATCCGGGTAGGCTCTGATCTTTAAAAGAGAGATAAGATGAAAAACGATTCAAGAACACTCATGGGTTGTTATCCCCAAGAGGTTCGAGAATGTCTTCCTGTCTCGGTTTGTCACGAATCGGACGAGGGATTATTCGTCTATGGATGGTGTGAGGATGGTGTTTTTCGGTTCTCTAAATGTGGCTGAGTTCTTGGCCTTTTGTAGCCATCAAAAACCCCTTTCGTAACTGAAAATCTCCATAAAATCCGAGTTTGTAACGCTTATATCCGATCGGATGGACTTCCAGTCCGATCGGAGGGATCTTTCTGCCAGAGTTTCTAACACTGGGTTTTGACACTGGGTAACCCAGTGTGGATGACAGACCCAGTGTCAGCTGTAATATACCAAATCAGGGCCCAATTTCTTTGAAACTCCACTCGCGGGCCCACACTCATCCACCTTAACACCGAAAAACTTTAAAATACCTAAAATAAATATAAAATGTGGTAAAATAATTCGAAGATACATAAATACAAAAATATGCTCAATCAATCCAACTTATACCCAAAATTTAACAACAAATCTAACTAAAACACTAGCCAAATATTCCAAAAATCATGACAAATACGTGCGAGTCACACACCGCCGCTGATGCCGCCTTATTCCAGTCACCGGGCTGTTGCCGTCTATGATCAAAGGAGGAGGAGAAGCTCATTCCTTCGCCGATAAACTAGTTTCTGGGACAACCTCCATCTTTTTTGTTTGTTTGTTTGATTTGTGTTTTCTGGCCATCGCAGGGATTAGGGATTTTAAGTAGAAAAGTTTAGGGTTTACAGGGAGGACGGATCTGATTCAGATGATAAGAAATATTCGTTGAAATTTCCTTATCGGAGAATCAATTACAAATTCATTTGTTTTTGATAATTCTGAAATGGATAGTCTGATATGTGTCAATGTGTTAGAATCTGAAAGGATATGAGCGATTGTGGGGGAGCGGTAATTGTGGGTGAGTTATTATAATTAAATAATTTACCTTAAAATAAATTTTAAATATTCTAAATATAGGTAACCTTAATTCAAACTAATGAGTGTTAATATTGGAATTAATTCTAACTAAGAACGTACTAAAGGAAAAAAAGATTGTAAAAATGATACAACAATTAACTATGGATAAAAGTGAAAAATAAAAAAAAAGTTTGTGTTTCCTGGCATTTTCTCTTTTGATGGTTTGAAGAAAAAATAGGTTAGCCTTCAATTGGGCAAATACCTACATCCGAAAACACGAGTGGGCTTGAAGAAAACTTAGGGGGATGTATTCATTTAGGACTTTTAAAGACATTCTAAGATTTTTAAAGACATTTTAAGATTTTTAAAGTTCTAATGTATTTAATTAAGACATTTTAAAATTGTTGGAATTCGTAGAGACGAACACCATGCTCGTGCAGCGGAAGTTTTAAAAATTTTGGATCCAACAGATTCATCCTGTGAACGAATATATTTATATAATAAATAAACGAGATAAAAGCATGAAACCTTTACAGTAAATTCAGTTCGAGTTCAACACTAAGGTATCCACGCGATTAATCTTCGACTGCAAGATCCAACTCCAGTGTATTGCTATCGTGAAGAAAGCTAGGAAATCCCACGAAAGCTCAAGAACTCCCAATCTCAAAATTAGGATTTATGTCTAAAAATTCTCTTGTTTTTCATCGTATTTTTTTCATTATGACTTTATGTTATATTTATACTAGGTAGATAAGAGAACCCTAATCCTAAAAAGGATTGGACTTGTCCAAGACATGGGCCCAAAACAATTTTAGCCCAAGTACTTTTATTAATATAAATAGATAATTAAATCCAAACCCAATTTAGTTTAATTAAATAATTTCTATCAAATAAAAATTAATATCATAATTATTAACAATTAAATATTACAATTCTAAATTGAATATTTAATATTTTCTTGATACACTCTTAAATCGGAAAACTAATCACATATAGTGTGACCCTATAGGCCTTTATATATGACATCAATCCAATGATGATCCAAACAAAACTCCTAAACGACTTAGTTGGACGAACTCAATATATAAAGAACATTCACTTGAACTCAGCGAATTATAACCTTTATACAAAGCTTTGGTGAAATTCCTTTCATTCCGAATCACTCGATTAAGCTTAAGATTTATTCAAGTGTCTATCTCAATGGCTTAATCAATTTATCTCATCTTTATTAGTCGACAACTAGACAATACTTCAATTACTATATTGAATATGTCTTTTGCATTGGCCAATGACTTTAGTCGACCTAATATAGAGATTATGAGTGATCTCTCTCGAAATTCCAATCGAGGAATGAATTCTTTCTTGGCTCAACTACCACCTTCATTACATCATGATGCACCCAACACAAGCCGTATCTACCCCAAAAGGAGTGCAAGCATTGGTCGTGGTCAAAGTACACCACTCAGCAAATAAGGTGCGTATTGACCTCAAGTCGAAGGATTATCACACGCTTTATACACTGATGAGTTTATAGACATACAATAAATAATTTATCAGTAGGGTTTACTAATACTCTCTAAAGTATCCATGTGTCCATCACGAATAACTATCATTCGCAATCGTGAGACTAACTGCATTCTCTAAGAATGTGATGCAGACCACATGCCGACATATATTATATTATCAATATCCCAATCTTGATAATCGTTAGTCGGGGCTATTTTAAGAGTAATGTTTTATCAATGACATCTCACCATATCAATGACAGCATTAACTCTAGAGGAACATTCATATGAATAATCACAAACAATCAAAATGATAATTCAATAAATGCAATGCCATATATATTACGATATATATAATAATTGTGATCAAGTATAATGTCTTTAAATCTGATTGTCTCTAGGACATTCATACTTTCAATCTCCCACTTGGCCTAGAGCCAATCACCTATATATCCAATATTCAGGTTTACGAAATGCTCATCATGTTACCCAGAACATGATGGCTTTGAGCACACTCTATTTTTAATTTCTCTTGTCTCCACTATCTCCCTGATCAAGTGGTAGCGTCTTAGTACATGCTTGTTACTGTTCGTGGATCACTGTTCCTTGCTAGCGCAATAGCACCAATGTTGTCACAATACAACGATATTGGTGCTTGGAACTACCCTTAATTTCTTAAGAATTTGTTTATCGAGACAGCTTCTTTAGCTGCCTCTTATGCAGCAATGTACTCAGCTTCATTTTACCGAATCAGCGGTAGTAGTTTGCTTGGAACTATTCCAACTTACTACCCTATCATTGAAAAGAAGGCATATCAAACATGACTTAAAATTATCATGGTCTATTTAGAAACCAGCATCAGTATACGCAGTAACTGCCAGTTCCTTTTGTCCACTATAGACTAAGAAATATTCTTTAGTTCTTCTAAGATACTTAAGAATACTCTTGACTGCTTTCCAGCGTTCTTCCCCAGGATTTTGCTGAAAACTGCCAGTCATGCTAAATGCATAGGCCACATCTGGACTTGTGCAAATCATGGCATACATGATTGATCCTATTGCTGAAGCATATGAGATCCTTTTCATGCGCTCAAGTTCCTTATCAGTAGAAGGACCATCCTTCTTTGATAACTTGAGACCATGACCCATTGGAATATATCCCCTGTTGGAATTTTCCATAGAGAATCGTCTTAGCACTTTATATATGTACATGGACTGTGATAGCCCCAATGTTCTATTAGGTCTATCCCAGTAGATCCTAATTCCAAGAATATAGTAGGCTTCACCCAAGTCCTTCATCATGAAGGTGCTGGACAACCAATTCTTTAATGATTGCTTGATAAGGGTATCATTTCCAATTATCAATATGTCATCAACATATATAATAATAAAAACAATACTCACTCCAGTGCGTTTACTATAAATGCATGGATCTTCTTTGTTTATGACAAAATTAAATGATTTGATTGTTTTGTCAAAACAAATATTCCAACCTCTAGAGGCTTGTTTAAGTCCATAAATAGACTTTTGTAGCTTGCATACCAATTTGGGTTTCAATTCAGATGTAAAACCCTCTGGTTGTATCATATACACTTCCTCAGTTAATTCACCATTAAGGAAAGTGGTTTTAACATCCATCTGTCAAATATGGTAATCATAGTATGCAGCTATAGCAATTAAAATCCCAATGGACTTGATTCGCAACTGGAGAAAAGGTTTCATCATAGTCAATTCCTTCTCYTTGACTATAACCTTTTGCTACCAACCTAGCCTTGTAGGTTTGTACRTTACCATTTGCATCGATTTTCTTATTGAAGACCCATTTGCATCCAATGGGTCTAACCCCAACTGGCAAGTCAACCAAGTTCTAAACTTGATTTGTGTACATCGAGTCCATTTCTAATTTCATGGCTTCAAGCCACCTCTTTGAGCCGATGTCCAACATAGCCTCAGTGTAAGTTCTAGGTTCATCATCGTCCGGAATTTCCACGTCACATTGACCCTCTACAAGGAGGTTTAGTCTTTCCGGTCGCCTATGAATCCTAGTAGACTTACGAAGTTGGTTATCATGCGTTTGAGTGTTTTGAGTGTTCTGATCATGAGAAGGTTCTTCCGTGCTGGATGGTCCAGTATTTTGAGATTCCTCAGAAGTGTCATCAACATGAACTTCCTGAGGAGGGAGTTGTGCAACCATTGCTTGGTCTTCCATTGGTTGCGATGATAAATTTTGCATTATTGCACCAATTCTATCAATGCTCCCACTGGCTAAAGATTGTTCTCTAAGTGACAAATCTTCACCATAGGAATAACCAGAAGCTCCCACTGAATTTTTTGTCTAGGTCATTAGACAAGTTTTCAACCTCCATGTCACTTTGTGGTTATTGAATTTCTTCAAGTTCTACCTTATTTCGACTTCTTTCCTTGTAGACATAGTCTTCCTCAAGGAAAGTCGCTTGCCTAGAAACAATGACCTTATGTTCTCCACGAAGATAGAAATAGTATCCTCGTGTTTCTTTAGGATACCCCACAAAATAACATTTCTCACTTTTAGATTCCAACTTGTCAGTAAGCATCTTCTTTACATATGCAGAGCAATCCCAGGTTCGCATGTGCGTAAGTGATGGCTTCCTGCCATGCCATAACTCATATGGAGTTTTATTTACTGACTTCGATGAAACTCTATTCAGAACATAGATTGAGTTTAGTAAAGCATACCCCCATGGGTATTTCGGAAGATCTGAGAAACTCATCATGGATCTAACCATATTTAATAAGGTTCGATTTCTCCTTTCAGAAACACCATTCATTTGTGGTGTTCCAGGAGGCGTCCATTGCGATTGGACTCCATGAAGTTTTAAGTAATCGAGAAACTCTTTACTCAAGTATTCTCCTCCTTGATCCGATCGAAAAGTCTTAATACTCTTTTCAACTTGTTTCTCAACTTCTAACTTATACTCCTTAAACTTCTCAAAAGCCTCTCACTTGTGCTTCAAAAGATACACATGTCCAAACCTAGAGAAGTCATCAGTAAAAGTAATGAAGTATGAATAACCACCTCTAGCTTGAGTAGAAAAAGGTCCGCATACATCAGTATGAACCAGCTCAAGCACCCCCTTTTCTCGTATGCCTTTCCCAGAAAATGGCTTGTTGGTCATTTTTCCTTTGAGACAAGATTCGCATTGTCCATAAGACTCAAAATCAAATAGTGTTAAGTAGTCTAACTTTCTTAACCTTGCGATTCTTGTTTCATTTATGTGACCAAGCCTACAATGCCATAAGTAGGTGGGATTATTCATATTACTTAACTTTATACGTTTGTTTTCCACATTGAGAATGTCGCGACTACAATCAAGAACATATAAACCATTCACAAGGTGGAGCATTTCCATAAACAATACCATTATGCGTAAATAATCAATTATTATTAGCAAAATGGAAGGAAAACCCTTCAATGTCTAACATCGGAATGGAAACAATATTCTTTGTAATCGATGGAACAGGATAACAATTATATAAATTTAGTCTATAATCCGAGGGTAAATCTAATTTATAAGTCCCTACACGCTCGGCAACAACCTTTGCTCCATTTACCACGCGCAGGCAAACTTCCCCCGGTCTAACCATCCTGCTGTCACTTAGCCTCTGCACATTATTACAAATGTGAGAGCCACATCCGGTATCAAATACCCAGCAGTGAGAGTTATTAATAGACATATTTATCTCAATGACAAACATACCTGAGGAGCTGGAAACATCTAATGTTTTTGACTTCTCACAGTCTCTCTTCCAATGTCCCTTTTCTTTACAATATAAGCACACGTCTTTAGCCAATGTTGGCTTTTTACGAGCACCTCCTTTTGGCTTCAAAGTCGTAGGCTTAGGCCCAGCCTTAGTTTTCTTCTTCTGTTTTTTCTTACCTTTCACGTTAGATCTAGCAGATGTACTCACCATGAGTACAGCTTTGCCCTTTGAGGTGGAAGACTCATATGTCTTAAGCATGTTATGAAGCTCGGGAAGCTTCGCTTTCGTGTTGTTCATATTATAATTCACAATGAAGTTTTCAAATGAACTAGGAAGTGAATTCATGATCAAGTTGACTGAGACATTTTCAGGTAGGTTCGTTCCAATCGAAGCCAACCTCTCAATCAACCCTATCATCTTCAAAACATGCTAAGACACCTTACCCCCATCATGAATCTTGCACTTAATGAGATATCTTAGCAGCTCATACTCCATAGTTTGAGCTTGCGAAGCATAGAGACTCTTCAAATGCTCCAACATTTCGTAAGGGGCCATGTGTTCATGCTGCCTCTGCAATTCTGTTGTCATCGCGGTTAGCATTACACACTGTGCCGAAGTTGCATCATCCTCATGTTTCCCATGAATAACCATGTCAAACTTGGCATATTCAGGAGAAGTTTTATCAGGAATCTTAGGAACAGGTGTGTCCAACACATACTCAATCATTTCCTGTCTCAGAACTAAACGCAGATTGCGCAACCAATCCATAAAGTTTGGTCCAGTCAACTTGTTCGTTTCAACCAAACATTTCAATGATAAATTGGACATCTTAAAAGATCTGGAGAAAATAAATAGAGCCGGAATTAAAACTCTAATTTTAATTCCTATGATCATAATTATTAACTAATTAATAAGGACTTTAATAATTAGCTCCCACTATTTTAACATATTCTACGACCCCACGGTAGAATACGGACTCATATCAAATATGATCATAGTGAGCCAAGATCCATATTCATACTATTGCAGCCTCTGCTAGGGCTGATGACCACAATAGCACAACTGGTAGGTGTCCAAACTAATTATAGACAATTACAACTCTTGGTCGATCGAATCTAATCTGATCTTACGCCCTTAGTTGTTTCCGACGCTAGGGCGACAAGAAAGAACCAAGTGAGTCAACCACATTACACGATCGCAAACATATGCACCTATGAGCGAGCCTTGACCTCGTCGACCGGAGCAAGCACTAGGGTGCAAATACTCATGGACGAAAAAGGTTTCGTCCTCACCCAATTATAATAGACAGCGCGTTCATCCAAAATGAGACTCATATTTTATTTGGAGGATATTTATCGGGGTTTAACAATTAACAAGATTCAAATGAACAGTAAACAATTATTGGGCGCCGCCTACCCATAATTTATAACCAAACGGTCCGATAAATATTGGGCGCCGCCTACCCAGAGTTTGTAAGCAAACGGTCCGACAAATACTGGACGCCGCCTACCCAGACAATATATGCGGACTTTATGCTAAAAAGTAATCTACGAGCACATAGACAATTATTGCAAGTAGAAGAACAATTCCATTATTAAATTAAAATTCATAATTTTAATTTAACTTACATTATCAAATAATGCAATAATATAATAATAATCATGGGATAATCATTTAAATTTAGAAGAATTAAATTTCAAATTTAATTCGATTTCTAAATTACTTTAAAAGGTTTAAAATTTAGAAATTATTATATTCCAAATTTAATTCTTATTTCTAAATAATTTTAAAAGGGTTAAATTTATAAATTATTAAATTCCAAATTTAATTTTATTTCTAAATAATTTTTTTTAAATGCTCTAACTTCGATATTAATTAAATTCTAAATTTAAAATTAATTTCTAAGACAACTTTAAAGATTTTTAGCGAAAAATAATTTTTCCAGAATTTTCTGCATAGCCAAACAGCCCCTTAAAATTTTCTGAAAGTTTTAGCTTTTCTGCAATTTTTGAAAATTTTAATAATTACAGAAATGCCATTTGAACTTAAAAAAGTTTTTTGAAAAGTTTTTGGTGTCAAAATGCAGTTTCTAAAAAGTTATGGGAAGTCTCGCAGTTTTATAAAAACTTAGGGCAATTCTGTGATTTCACAAACTTCTAAAATTACAATTAAACTCAAAACTATATCAAATTCTCATAAATTTTACCCAAGCCCTAAATCAAATTAGGGCTTTCGATTCGGTTATCGTCGGTCAACACCACCAGCCCCGTTCTATGGCCCGCGAAGCGCCGAGTCTTCCGGCAGCAGAGGCCCACCGGATTAGCCTCGGGAGACGCCGGAATTTGGGCTTGAACTGCTGCGGTCCCGCGGGTCAAACGCCGCCGATTCGGGACTTGCACCAGCTGGCCGACACTCCACCACATGGCCGTCGTCTGGAGGTTGCTCCGCCCAGCAGGAGTCTCTCCGACCACCGGCGTCCCAGGCCATCAACCAGAGGGGAGGTGCAGCAAGTTCCAGGCACAAGTCCTTGCCCAGTGAGTTTGCAGATTCGTTTTTTTTTTTAATCAATAATTTAATCAAATTAAATTAAACAAAACCTTTAATTAAAACTATTTTAATTAATCATTTAATCAAATTAAATGATCAATAATTATGTTAATCTAATTAAAATAATTATACAACAATTAAACTCATGATCCGGGCTCTGATACCACTGTTGGAATTCGTAGAAACGAACACCATGCTCGTGCAGTGGAAGTTTTAAAAATTTTGGATTCAACAGATAAAAGCAACTCCCAATCTCAAAATTAGGATTTATGTCTAAAAATTCTCTTGTTTTTCATCGTATTTTTTCATTATGACTTTATGTTATATTTATATTAGGTACATAAGAGAACCCTAATCCTAAAAAGGATTGGACTTGTCCAAGATATGGGCCCAAAACAATTTTAGCCCAAGTACTTTTATTAATATAAATAGATAATTAAATTCAAATCCAATTTAGTTTAATTAAATAATTTCTATCAAATAAAAATTAATATCATAATTATTAATAATTAAATATTACAATTCTAAATTGAATATTTCTTGATACACTCTTAAATCGGAAAACTAATCGCATATAGTGTGACCCTATAGACCTTTATATATGACATCAATCCAATGATGATCCAAACAAAACTCCTAAACGGCTTAGCTGGACGAACTCAATATATAAAGAACATTCACTTGAACTCAGCGAATTATAACCTTTATACAAAGTTTTGGTGAAATTCCTTTCATTCCGAATCACTCGATTAAGCTTAAGATTTATCCAAGTGTCTATCTCAATGGCTTAATCAATTTATCTCATCTTTATTAGTAATCAACTAGATATTTTGAATTTTTAAATTGTTATGAGGTTTTAAAAAGTCAAATACTCTTTGGATTTGTAATTTGACTGGATTTTCATAGACTTCTAAGTTAATTATATATACCAAATCCCATCTTTAAACATGAGATTTCACAAAACTTTTATAAAATCCCAACACATGTGTAAAATCAATAAATATAAAAGAAAATCCATACAAATGTTAAAGTGAAATAAATTTAAAATGTCTTTAGAAGTTCTAAATGAATACACCCCTTTTAGTTGACCTTCAATTGGATAAATTAGGCAAATACATTACCAACCGCATCCGTTTACTAATGCACCCTTATATTTATTTATTTATTTATTAAATATTTACTAACTACACTAATGATGAATTATCTAAACTACCCTTGTTCTTTTAACTATTTTCCCAACCCACATTACTAACCACACCCATTTGGAAATAATAATAATAATAATAATAATAATAATAATAATAATAAGCAGAAAATGAGAAAGAAGAGAAGGAGAAGAAAAAAGGGTCAAAAAGAAAAGGCATACCTCACCGAAAAATTCATCGGCACGACCTCCTCCCATCGGCGACGATGACATAGTCATGTCAGGCGAGCAATCCCAAGATATAGGTATGTTTTGAGGGGGGTTTTTTTTTTTTGTGGGGTTTTGAAGTGTTTCAATTATTTAGTTCAATTCCAAGTTTTGTATACAAAAACATGTGTTTTGTTGTCTAAACATAGTCTTAGACTGAGTTAAAGTTCAATTTAACATGAAAAGTGAAGTAGGTAGCTATAAATTGGTGATTTTGAAAAAACTAGAGTTATATTGATTTTAAGTAGAAAGATAAAAAAATTCGTGCCAATTTTCGTTTGGAAGATGATGAAATTTTCCCCAAATTACAGTCAGTAATGAAACGAAGTATAGAGAAAAATTCATTATCTTCCTAAAGAAAATTGACACAAATTCCATTCGTTAGTGAACGAAATATGGAGAAAATTTCTCCAGTAATTAACGAACAATTTTTTTTTTCGCTTTAAGCTGTCGTTCTTGGTTTTGGCTAAGGTTTGTGGCTTGGGGACTTTTATTTCAAATGCATACTCTTAACATTTTCCAACTCTAAATATTTTTTCTTGTGGCAATGGCATGTACATTGGTAGTGTCGGATCATTTGTTTTTTCTTTCTATTAGTTTGAAGTTAAAAATTGTGTTGTTATTCTAGATCTATATGTTCCAACAAGACCTGGTTCATAACAAAATGTTTTCCCCACCCGACCTAAAGGCAAATTTCGGAGTTTGAGTTTGTTTTCATTCATGTTTTCATGTATGAAGGTGTGAGATTTTTTCAGACTCTCACTTTGGTTGCTGGGGAGTCCAATTCCAATTAATGAAGCTCTTACTTTTGCGTCACTTGAATGGTTTGGAGTTGCCAGATGAAACAAAACGATATTTAGAAAACATATGTGCCCATTACTAGGTAAAAATTACCCGAAAAAAATAATAAAAAAATAAAAAGCTATATTTATGTTTAACGT
>BMAC01000619.1:0-29311 GCA_014905375.1 Phtheirospermum japonicum | reverse complement strand
TACTCCGATCCGAAGGCCAATGTAATAGAATGAAATCCTATAATGTTATCCCATGCTAATGTATTCAGAGCGTAGGCTTGCTTTGAGCACTCTAATTTCTTCAAAGTAACAGCGCCGGAGGCACGACCCGGCCAGTTAAGACCAGGAGCGTATATATATTAAAGGAGAGGTTTGGAGAGAGAAAAAAAAGATGAGTAAGAAAGAGAAAAAATACCACGTAAATGTCATGTAGGACTATTTTCTTTTTTTAGTTATATATATAGTATATATATGTATATATATAGTATTAATTCTTATTATTTTAATATTAATTATAGTATTTAGTCTAATTATGTTAAGAAGATTCCTACATAATTAAAAGAGGAAACTAATCCAAGGTGGCTTTTTAATTAGAAAAAGAAACCAAATCATAATAATATTAATAAGGTATCTATCATAATTATGTGAGAGAAAAAAAGATGATTAGGAAAGAGAAAAAATGTCACGTAAATGCCATGTATGATTATTTTCTTTTTTTAGTTATATATATATATATATATATATATATATATATGTATATATGTATATATATAATATTAATTCTTATTATTTTAGTATTAATTAGAGTATCTATTCTAATTATGTTTAGAAGATTCCTACATAATTAAAAGAGTAAACTAATCCAAGGTGGTTTTTTAATTAAAAAAAGAAACCAAATCATAATAATATTAATAAGGTATCTATCATAATTATGTTAAGAAAATTCCTACATGACTAAAAAAAGAAAATAATCCTACGTGGCATTTTTTCTCTCTCCAGACCTCTACTTTAATATATATATAGATTTTGTGAAAAAGATATTACGTTTTTTTTTTTTCGTTTTGTAAGAATTTTATGGTATTTTATTGCATATTCCTCGTAAAAAATTGGGTTATTTACATAACTACCCTATTTAAAAGAAAAAAACTCAAAAATACGATAGCAGAAATATTTTCTTATAAATACCAACTCCAATAAATAACTATCAATTTTGCGATAGAATGAAAACTGCTCTGGAAAATCCAAACAAAACTGCTCTTAAAAAGTGCTCTTGAAAATCCAAACAAAAATGCGATAGAATGAAAACTGCCTTGAAAATCCAAACAAAAGTACAATTTCTTCTACATCCCAGAGGAGTAAATATTCTTATCTACTAATTGTCTTCAATACATGAATTATGGCCAAATACATATGACAAGAAATTTACAAACACTAATTCTGTTTTTCATCCATCACAAAAATCCCAACCCATCTTTCATATTATTCATAAAACACACGACATACATCAGAAATAGACAAATATAGAAAGATGAAGAGAAGTTACAACTATGGCAGATTTTTAACACACAATCATGACGGAGAGTGTGGTGGCCGTACCGATGACCGTCCTTTAGGTGTTCCTGTTAGAACATCGTCGTGAAATTTAATGCTATTAGTTTGTAAGAGACAATATATATGATCTCCATGGTTTTTGTTGGTGACTATAGCACAAGAGCTTATGCACATTAATGATTCTTAACTTCAACTTCTAACTGTACATAATTTAATCAGAATCTTTAAACAAGGGATGAGTGCTTTAGATTTTTTTTTTTAATTCTGCTTCTAGTTTGACTTCTGTACACAAATAAAATATTTTTACAATTTGTTTACCAAATTAATGTTGATATTTGCAAACACTACCAATTTTTTATTCCCAAGTATTTTTTTCGTTTTTACTGATATTTTTTGCAGTAGTTGATCACCAATGTAAAACAATTGGATGTTACTAAAAAACACACGTTCTAACATTATATCATAGTAAAAACAGAACAACAACAACAACAAAAATTCTTACCCGGCTGTTTCCCAGTTCTGATCTCTAATGTTCTCTTTGTCGACAACGAAAGCTTCCTAATCATCACCCCCGGCGACGGCATCATCGACTTCCTCTCCGTCACGGATGTGAACAAATCGTCGGCCTTCTCGTCGCACGTCGATGCCCCGTCGCTCCCCGACTCCGACGTATCCCTCTCCCTCGTGCTCGCCCTCTCCCTCTCCGTCACCCTATACGCAAACATCTGGAACAGGACCGCGTACACCGCATGCACCTTACGCAAATCAACACAGAAATTGAGAGCACCTCTGTTTGTAAGATTTCAATATTATGCCAAATTGGTATGCAATACTTGGTAAAAAGGGACAGACAGTCTAGCAAATAGAATTTGGAAAGGAAAAATTAGTGGTTTTGAAAAAGACAGTTATTTTTTCAAGAGAAAAAAAAAGTAAAAATAAAAATAAGACTATGATAAATGAAAAAAAAGAAAAGAATAGTGTGCTCTGAGCAGCATATTATGATTGTAATTCTGTGATTTATATGAGGTATGTTAAATAGAAAGAATTAACCGTCTCTTTTATAGAGAGAGAAATGGTAGTGAGAAATTTTCTTGGTGCTTGTTTTTGTAGTTTGATGGTTTTGTGGCAGGGATGAGAGAGTGGGGGTCCACGTGCGGTTTGGAGATTGTAGAGTGCAAGACGGGAAAGAAAAAAAAATGTAAAAATGTAAAAATACATATCATATCGTAAAAATGTAAAATAAAAACAAAAAGGAGTAGCTGGTGTAATTTTCCCTCAAAAATTCCAACTGGATTCCGCGGAATAGTGTGATCTACTTCCAAAAGCCCAGTATTTTCAATATGGCAAAGCCCAATTACAGCCCAAGGGTAATTCCGAGAATAAATTAAATGAGTGTCACCTAAACCCTAACTATAAGAACTGAACAACAATCCCTCCTTATAATACCCGAATCACGAACTCGTATCCTCGTTCTACGTGAAACCCTAGCGGCACCTTCAGTTCAGTTTCAGCGATCTACTCAAATTTTCCAAGTAATTCTTCTTTTTCCTCTCTTAATTACGCATCTATGTTGGTTATTACTTATGGCACTGTTCCTGGAAAATTATATTGTGTTTTTTATAAGATTTGTGAATTTAGATTGTTTTTATTTATTTATTTAATTTTGATAGAGATGAAGGTCATAGCAGCTTACTTGTTGGCGGTTTTGGGTGGCAACACCTCACCCTCAGCAGAGGATTTGACGAAACTCCTTGCCTCAGGTTCATTTCTGCTTTTATGTATTCAAGTTAATTGAATTCTTTTAAATGCTCAATCTTGTTGTAGAGTACGATTTTAATAATTTGGGACCTGGGCTAGAATTTTGGGTTCATAGACTAACGCATTGGCGAGTGTTCTTTAGTGTCAACATATTGTGCTAAGAGTTTTATGATTTGAATGAGAAAAGCTAGAGACGCAGTGTGTTGTTTTTGTTTGGATTTTGACTGTACCTTTCTGTGAATCATCAAAGGGGATGACAATGATAATGGCGTTTTAAAAATCTCCAACTTAGTCATGATAGTTGTTCATGGTGCAACTGTCTGGATCGATTCAACCTGCAGTCTAACTGGTTATTTTGTTTGTTATATGGTGTAATGTAATATGCAATTGTTGTGTAATACCTTATTCCATGGTAAATATATAAGAAGCAACTAAAAGGATTCTGCCATAGCTCAAAATTCAATTGATCGTATTAAATAATGTAATAAATACAATAATCAAACTCCTGTATTGTATTAAATTGAAAAAATCTTAACACCATTTTTTTTATTTGATTTTGTTCTTTTCAACTGGTCGAGTCAGGCTTATATATATTATGTAATAAATATTTGCAGTAGGTTAACATTTATCTTGGAAATAACTTTGGGGAAATTTCAATGTGTAGTTTTAATTTTATATATTTCCTTCCATTTCATTTCTCTGATGATGAATTTTGTTTAGGATAACAATTTTGTTTTGATTATCAATCTAGGATGGTGTAGAATAGAAATGGCAATCTTAGTTCTGCATACCGGCTAGAGGAAGTGGTCCTGGTTGTAGAATTGGTTTTCTTGAATCTTACCAATGTCAAAGCATTGTCTTTTCTTTTGGGAAAGTAATGTCATATAGGTCTTGTCATTGGAAGCATAATATATTTGATCTTTTCATATTAATTCCTAACAATGACCATAATTTGAGTCAGTTTAAGGTTTCGGTGGATTACTGACATTCAACAATGCTCTTATTTTTTTAGTTGGGGTTGATGCTGAAGAGGACCAAATTGAGCTGCTGTTGTCTCAAGTCAAGGGCAAGGATATTACCGAGTTGATTGCTTCCGGAAGGGAAAAGTTGGCTTCCGTCCCAGCTGGTGGTGGTGCAGTCGCTGTGGCTGCACCTGCTGGCGGTGCAGGTGGTGGTGCACCTGCTGCAGCTGCTGAGGCCAAGAAAGAAGAGAAAGTGGAAGAAAAGGAAGAGTCTGATGATGTGAGTTTTTGAACTATGGCTTGCATGTGTCTTGTGTGTGTGTATATATATATAGTATTTCACTATTTTCTGACTTTTTTTAGAGGATTGTGATACTGTATTATCATTGTGCCCTGACTTAATTTTTTTTATTTTGTGTTGCAGGACATGGGATTCAGCCTCTTTGACTAAGAAATTGAAAATGCTATTTACTGCTTTATGTTATTTGGTTTACTGTAGTAGTGAACTTTTGCTTTGTGCTTTTGGATCTGGAATTTTGTCGTCTAAACAAGTTGAGGAAGACCTTAAAAAGATAATTCTAGTCTTTGATTTGAGTTTTTTTTAATTATGTTTAATTCATGCTTGCTTCCATATTTCCATTGCTTGGCTTTTTTCAAGGGAAAAAAGGTTATTTGCTTTTGAAATAGCATTGAACCGTGTATACAGGATGTTCGTTGCTCAGCATATTGGTATAATTGCTGTATAAGATACATGGCTTGGTTTTGGTGCTTTGTTGATCGCATGTTCGTGTGTGGGCTGTAAATTAGCTGAACTGAGCCTAGCTTTAGATAGTTTGAGTTTGCTCGTTTATTATCTAGTTGATCCTAAACAAGCTCGAAAGATATTAATTATTAATTGAATTATTCTTTACTATATTAGAAAATAAAATAAAATATTTTTTAAAGTACATAATACATTTATTAAAATATGTAAACAAATAATTTTGTATGTATTTTTATATTTTACAAAAGAACAAGCATAAAAATAAAAATTAAATTATAAGTTTAATTTATACTAGTTTAATAATGAACTTATTATAGAACTCACTAATGAACCCGTTAACGATGCGAATACCATGAAATTTGATTGCTTGTTTATCAAGAGTCTTTTTAAATGAGTTCAAACGAGAAACGAGTTTTTATTGAGTTGAGCAGTGAATAGTTTTGTTGCACATTTGAGTTTGCTTGTTTATCAAATGAGTTTTTTTAAATGAGTTCAAGCGAATTTTTATCGAGTCGTGAATAGCACTGTTTCACATTAGCACTGTTGAACATTATTTTTTGTAGGGCTGACCAAAATGTCTGAAAATAACTTGTTTTCATGATAAATTTTATTCATCGGATATACTATGAGGAGATTAAATTTTAGATGACGAAATATAATCTTGTCAACTAAAGTTAATTGTTATATTTTCAAGTCCACACATTTATTTTTCAACTATTTTGATGTTTATTTGTTTCAACATATATCTTGTTTTTGTTTCAACATTTTCTTTCCACCCTATGTATGGCCTATAGTACCACATCACGTTTGTTATTTTAATGTCCATTTCATCTCTTGTTTCATACTAAATCAAGTTAATAAGCTAACGTGTAATTTTTTTATATCAAAAGTCAACTACTTAACTTTTCCGATTATCATATACAAAATCTTTGCAAATATATCACGGACAAAAACTAATTTAACATAGTTTCATTTTTCGTATGTGCTTGGCAAATAGTTTGTGAGATTGGTTACTCCTAACCATTTTGTTTGGTATATTTTAACACATTTTTATGATTGTAATACTATAATCATCTTATTAGATATTTTTATACGGCCTCACATATATTTTCTTGTAAATCATTCCTATAATAAAATTTTGTTTTATCTTGTCATCTCATTCAATCACATGTTCAATTTCACACCAAAATCATAAATTCTCAAATTTCATGTTCATGATACTAGAAACTGCAAATAGATTATGCACCGTAAAATCTCATTGATATAAGCTAATAACATTAATTAATAATTTTGTCGGTCCCAATTTGAGAGTCATTATACAATGTACTTGGGTGTATTTTGTACACTATAAAAAAATAGCGAAAAGCTGACGGGTTTTGCTGACGGGCAGGAAAATCGTCAGCATATGTTGACGGACCTGACGGGCGGAAATCGCTAATGGCTTGCTGATGGGCCAAAACCGTCAGCGAGAAGACCGTTAGCATTTTAATTCATCGACGGGTTTTCCGACGATCCGCTGACAGGCGGAGTTGCTGACAGGTACCAGACCTTCAAAATATTAAAAAAACAATAAAAAAACATGCTGACGGGTACCTACCCGTCAACAAACTTAAAAAAAATTAAAAAAATATATGCTGACGGGTGTCATGCCTGCCATCATTTCTCTTTTAAAGCAGATTAGATCTGCTCTCGCGAACAGAATGAAAAAAAGCAGCAAATCTACAAAATCATCGACGCCCACCTCAACCAGTCGCTGCTCACATCGCCGCCGGCCAGCCCACCACATCCGCCCACCGTTCCCGATTCGCCGCAGCCAGCCCACCCCTGCCACGATTCGTCCGTCGTTCCCGATTCGCCGCAGCCCCAGCCCGTCGCCATTCACCCACCAAGTCGCCGTCGTTCCTTTGCCGTTCGTACAAGTTTCTTTTTAATATTATTTATTATTATTAATTTGTGCTTGTTGATTTAATTAGAATTATTGGTTTAATTAGGGTTGATTTTAGGGATTGTTTTATATTTAGAGTTGATTTTAGGAACAAATATATAATTAGGGTTGATTTTAGGATTATTGTATATTTAAGGTTGATTTTAGGGATAAATATATAATTATGGTTTAATTTAGGGATAAATATATAATTAGGGCTTAATTTAAAGATAAATATATAATTAAGGTTTAATTTAGGGATAAATATATAATTAGAGTTTAATTTAAAGATAATTATATAATTAGGATTTAATTTAAAGATAATTATATAATTAGAGTTTAATTTAGAGATAAATATATAATTAGGGTTTAATTTAAGGATAATTATATAATTATCCTTAAATTTAGGGATAATTATATAATTAGGGTTTTATTAGGGTTCGATTGTGCAATTATGGTTCGTTAGTTCAAATAGGGTTCGATTAGTGCAATATAGGGATCTTGTCTTCGTTTTGTCTCACAGTGAGACATCTCATTTAATGTAAGCTATGATTATATAGACCCAAATTTCAATTTCTATCATTACATTTTACAGATATTCATTTTCGGTAGGTTTTTCTATTTTCATTTTAAGTTTCTGCACAACTTAAAATAGTATTTGAATTTCTAAATGCGTTATTGATAGGTTATGTTAATTTAATGTATGTTTTGTTGTTATGGTTTAATTGTAATTAATTGATGTTGTTATTGGTTTGGGAAGACGTTGGTGATACGTGGTGTACGACGCCGACCGGGAGGTATCTTTCATTTCTAATCTTCGTAACGGTAAATAATACATCAATCCATATTTTGCAGGAGGAGTATCAAAGACGTCTGGAGGAGGCTCGTGCTTCATCACCAGATCTTGCCTCCGTCGACGAGAACACGGTCTATCTACAGATCGTCGGGGTGAAGAAGGGTCAACAGTTTGGCACGGGATGTTTTGGAACTCTTCTGGTTTCGAAGAGTTCCAGAGGCGATACCTCCTATATTCCTGATAGCTGTGTCCGCAGCTTCATATGCAGATGGAGCTTTTGAAGAGCCAGGTCGAGACGAGCGAGCGTGCACATTAGGAGTAGCTTCAGGCCATGAATGAGGAGCATAAACGTCAGACGCTACAGAACAAGGAGGCTCTCCGTGACCAGGTGATAAGGGAAGTCGCCGCAGTGATGGTAGCACGACGTCGACGGCCTGTTTCTAATGCTCCAGATGTTCCAGATGATGATGATGATGATGATGATACGCCAATTTAGTTGATTTAGGAACGAATTACGATAAAATTGTTAATTAATTATATTTTATTTTTAATTTTATATTTTTTTGGGAAATGCAAATTAGTTTCGTATTAAATTATTGATATGTAAAATAAAAACAGATAAAAATTTCAATTAAAATTAGAAAAATAAAATATGAATATGCTGACGGGTGCTGACGGGTGGGTCCTTTCAGCATAACTTGAAAAATACTGACGGGCAAAACTCGTCAGCATATGCTGACGGCCTACGCACCCGTCAACATTTGCTGACGGGATTAATAATCCGTTAGTAATTGCTGACGGGTCTCGGGTAATGGCGGGCGTATTGGCTGACGAGATACACCCGTCAAAACGCCGTCAGCAAATGTTGACGGCTGTGTTAATGCCGTCAACAAATTATTTACTGACGCCAAAAATGCTGACGGGCGAACCCCCATGCAAACCCATAAGCATTTCCCTTTTTTTTTTTAGAAGTAAAGTGCACCCAATAATTTAATTTGTTATCGTATATAATTGATACATATCATCACATATAACTGATACATATTATTACAAATAATTGAAATTCTAAATATAAAATCTAAAACCCAAAAATAAAAAAAAAACCCTAAAAAAAACTAAACCCTAAAAATGGAAAATCAAAACCTAAACTAAAAAACTAAACCCCGAAATTAAATAAAAAATTCTAAACCCTAAATTTTCATCACATATAATTGGTAGAATGATAGATTTTTATCGTGGCTCTAAAATAAAAAACTAAATAAAAAATATAAAAAACTAAATCTTAAAAATAGAAAACTAAACCCTAAAATTTAAACTAAATCTAAAATAGAAAAATAAATTCTAAACTTTAAATTCGTGTCGTTCATCATTCTCGCCAACATCTTTGCAACTTGCAATTGTGTTATTTCATTATAATAGTTTAAGAAATTGACATCCACCACATTGTGATAATTCAAATAATTATTGAATTATATATTTTTAAAAGTCATTATAATCTAAGGTTGCATCTACATATATATATATATATATATATATATATAATGCTATTCGTTGATCAAAGTTTTTAGCAGTTTGAATTATATTTGTATGAACACACACATAGAGAGGTTACTTGTGTGTAATTTAATATCCCACTAAATTAATAAATTTTATGAAGTTAAAAACTATTAATTAATTTACAGAGGTTAAAATTTGTAAACATAAGAGCATTTTCAATGCAATAATTTTATTTGAACTTATGTGACAGAAAAAATTAATATTTTTGAAAAAAATTCTCCAATACATCAATGTTAATGATATTTATGTGATCAAATATTTTTCTTATTTTTAGAAAAAATAAATAGAGAGAAATAACATGATTGGATGATAATATTTAAAGTAACTGTAGATATTGTCAAGAACAATGTCTAAAATTTGACATTGTCAAGAGCAATGTCTAGAATTTGACATTATCAAATATTTAATGTGCCACATAATAATAATAATAATAATAATAATATTTTTGTTATTTGTCAAGTCTTTTACTTGTAAATAATTGTAACATTATTTGATCGTAGATGCTCTAATTATAGAAGGTTTCGTGGCATCCGAAACAACATTTCAAGAAATCAGGGATGTTGACAGCAGCACTGCGAGGAGAAAGGTATGTCACCCAAATAATATTGCTAAAAACCAGGGATGTTGACGGGAGTGTGACTTGTAATTGGGTTCATGATATTAACAAAGCGAGTTCAAATAAACAGTTAATCTCAAATTAAATATAAACCCTCCTTAAAACCTAACAATTTGACACCCCATAATTGGCCTAAGATACCAAACAGTTTAAAGACGCAAAATTGTAGACCAACCCTTGGAACCTTGGCGTCAGGTGCTACTTCAGCCTGATCTCTTGTAGTTCAAACTTGTCATAAAATAATAATAAAAAACAAAACCAACCTTAGTTTAGAAGTCAAGGCACACTAACGTATACCTATGATTAATAAATTCTCTTAATCAGTACAGAAAATATGTATTTGATATTAACTTGAATTACCGATTGATTTTAAACCTGGGTGCATCTACGGATCTACTAACTGGTTGTCAAATCCATTGGGCTTGTTTGGGCTCTGATTCCGAATATCAAATTTGGAATTCGAAATACCGAATACTTTGTTCTAAAATTTAAAAATTAAATACTCAAACAACAATATCTTATTACTAAATAATTAAATATTACTAAATAGAATATAATAATACACTATCACCCACTTTTTAGACATAATTTGATACCAAATCTCCTTTATATATTAATGCAAAATTCTTCTATGCTATTTGTCTGTTCTCATGCTTTCTTAGCTTCGAAAAAATTCTGGTACTTCGATGTCACCGAACCTAATTTAATATTTTGCCTTCATATATTTTTACCTAATTTAGTATTTTTTTAATTTAATATTTTTCTTTTATTATATGTTACGTAATTCAATATTTTCTTTATCATATTTTTTCTAATTCAATATCTTACTTTTATTCTACTAATATAAAAATTTAAATAAGTCATATTTAATTAAAAAACTTACATAAGTTGAATTGATCTTTATTTATAAAACTTACAAAATCTAAACAAATATAAATATATAAACTTAAATTTGGATATTTAATCCTAATAAAATGCATTGAATATAACATTAAGTATCTATATGAAAAACTACTTTTAGGCGGACAGAGGAGAAAAAAAAAGCAAATCAACAACAATAAAAAATAATAATAAATTATTACACCTAGGAAATAAATATTAAATATATTCTAAATATCATTATCTAATTTCCAATATAATATGTTACCTAATTCAATATTTTCTTTATCATATTCTGCTAATTCAATATTTTACTTTTATTCTACTACAAAAAAATAAATTATATTTAATTAAAAAAGTCTATATAAGTTGAATTAAACCTTACTTGTAATAAAAGTTGAAATGATTTTATTTTTAGAATTTTAAATATTCTATTTAAAAAAATACGAGTTATATAAAATTATTACAAATAAAAAATAAATATAAAATATATAAACTTAAATTTGGATATATAATCCTAATAAAACGCATTGAACTATATGAAAAGCTATTTTTAGAAAAAGAAAAAAGCGAGACAACAACAACAAAAAAAACAATAATAACAAATTATTATACATTGGAGAATAAATATTATATATATACACACACACACACACACACACATGAACAAATTAATGTATTACGCAGGAAAAAAGAAAGAAACAAAAAATAATAATAAAATAATATTGGATACACTATAAGTTAGATATACGACGTTTTTTAATAGAATTATCAGTGCCTTATAAACATTAATTTCTTATATCGCATATTCACATGTGACACGCGGGTGTGTATGTTATCAGATTTATATGGGTTCTCTTTCAAATTTAGGGTATTTTGCTATATCATACAACTAATTTAATTTCGTATTCTCAGGTAAAAATACTTAAAAATTCTTTATTGTGAAATCAGTATAACTGTAATTAAAACAAACAATACTCCGATTTGTGTGTAAAAATTATTTATTGTATAAAATAATCTTCATGTTAAATAGAAAAATAAATAATGTTAAGATTTATGTGTACCAATTCCAATATTATTCTTTTAATATTTTTAATGAGTGTTCCTGTTTTTCAAATTTCGCATAACATGCGGGAGTTAAACTAGTACAATATAATAATATATTATCATTCCACTTTTTAGACATGATTTCATATACGGTACAAAAATATTTTGAATCCTATAACAAATAAAAATTCTTATTATGTACAAAATTCTAAATACCCAAATATTTTAAATAATAGAATTTAAAATCTCAACCAATACTAGTCCAAACAGGCTCATAGTTAACAAAAATATCTACATATTCACCTATTTTGTTTAACAACTAATATCCTACCGGTTGTTATTTAACTATGATACATGAGTATTAGCGCCATTAATTGGTATCACTCGCTTCATATGGTTATGACGTGAGATGATTGCACTTGTGGTCTAATATGATCGTGGCTGACATATTTTAGTTCCATAATTTGTAATTCTAGTTCATTATTAAGAAAATGAGCAATAAATAAATAAAAAAAAAAATCCATAAGAATAGTTGTTGCATTTTTTGTTCCAAATGGTTTCACTACCTCGATCGAGTTCATGGTTTCGCATGTTTATCGAGAAGGCAATCGCACTGCTGATACGCTATCAAAATCCGATTCATCTCGTTACGACTGGTTCACGTCACCCCCGACGTTTCTCTTGAATCTGGTTAATGATGATATTCTGGGTAAATCGGTGTACTGTTCATCACGATCCTGACATCAGCCCCTCGGATGGCAGTCTAATCTCGGTCCGGCAGAGGACCTTGGTATTACTGCTTTATGGATCACGATCTGCTTGTTGCAGCATCTTTTTATTTTTAGCTGACCTTTGGCTTTTAGAGTTTCTAATTGCTCTGTCCTGTTCCTTCTACTACTGGCGCGGGGAGGGTACTCTTTCCTCTACGAGGGTTTCTCCCACAAGGGTGGGTTTACCTCGAGAGGTTTTAATGAGGCCTAAACAGATGCTTTTGGTCAAGGAATAGACGTCGTGATCTTATTTGTATAAACTTTTTTCTACTTTTTAATAAAATCTCGCACTTTATTCAAAAAAAAAAAAAATTGTTGCATTTTTTGTTCCAAATGTGCAAGGGAGAAAAAAACTTTCGATAAGACCAAAAGTGGAAAAAAAAAAGGGAAAAACAATACAAAACATTCCAGTGGAATAAAAATTTTCAGTCTCTCAATCAAATACAAAAAATGCAATATTGTCAAGCTTTCATTGCAGTTATGAAAACCACGTTAATTTATAGTTCTAGGAAAAACACAAGCACCATTGGCTAAATTTCTCTTCAAATAATGCTACAACATAAACAATACAAGAATGCTAGCATTTGGTTGCAAACTCGGCCTTTTTTCTAACCACATAATTTTATCCTCATACTGTGCTGGCATTTGGTTGCAATGCATGCTCCAAATCATGGTTATACACATTTAGAAAATTTTATAGACAAAATGCTTCTCAACATTTTGTTTCTCCCTTTTCCTTTTTTTTTTTTTAAATACGCACAAATCTTGGATATATGAAGTGGATTAGAGTAGTAGTGGTCCATCAATTGATATTGAAATAAAAGTGACACTTATGTGTATAGGGTGTAACTGAACTTTCAAAAGAGCCAACACATCATGTTAAATGTCATCAACATGAGTTTGAATCATAAGGAATTATATCTTGAGCAGTTCATACACATCCCATAATTTAATATAATGACATCACCAGCAATAAGTCGTTACCCCTAGATATAGTTTAGACGTTAGCATGGAAATTGACTTGTGAAGAGGGAGAAAATTTCAAGAAATGCCCATAGTTTTGGTAATAAGATATTTTTACGACGTTTGGACATTGGTTAACGTTGGTTTGGGACCTTTTTTGCGCTGTTTTTTTTTTGGTTTGTTTTATGTTTGTTACCATGTATTCCTTTTTTGTTGTTGTCGTTGGTTACATATTTGTATTTGTGTTTATTTCTACTTTTTCCATATTGTTTCAAGTTTTTCTTTGGAACAAGAACATATTTATGAAATATAACATATTTTTTTGGATGTACGGGTAAAATAAATATATTTTTCTATGAAAAAAAAAATGTGTTTTGACATTTTCCAAAAAAGAAAAACGGAAATTTACATAAGATTTTGTTGTTATATAATATAAAAGTGCAATAAACTACCTTCATCTCCTTATTGCATTAATGTCAAAACGGTTTGGATCATTCATCTCAATATTGTTAAAAAAAAAATTAACAATATTATGTGTGAAGTATCCAATATAGTTGTTGTTATCATTACATTTAATAGTATCAATAATATAGAAAACGAAATAATATATAATTTAAGATATGGTATTTGTGTACATTATTATATTTGATCAGTGTAACGTTTGCGACCTCTTGAAAAATATATAAATTAATGACATTTGTCATTATTTTGTTCTAATCATTCTCTTGCTTAGGCTTCAATAACACACTTGACCAGTATGACCCCACATTATTACTCTCTTTTTTGTGGTCGTTATTTTTATAAGGTAAAAAAGAAAGAGAAAAGATAGAGAGAGAAACTTAGCACACATGAACAAAACCGCCTAAATAATTGAGTATAATTTATTTATTATTAAAAACCGTCTAAATAATTGAGTATAATTTAATTATTATTGTGTATAATTAATATGTATCATTATATATAATTAAGTATATATCATCAAATATAATTGATATATTTTATCACAAATAAAATTGAAACTCTATATTTAAAATCTAAAAAAATAAAAAATTATATCATAAAAGGAAAAGTTACACCCTAAAAATAAAATATTAAACCTTAAACCCTAAATTTATATCGTATATCATCATATATATAAGTAATATATATCATAACATATAATTATTGGTATGATGGTAGATTTCTACCCATACCCTACAATGAAAAAGTAAACTATAAAATATAAAATTAAACGCTAAAATGTAAAATTAAATTATAATTTTTAAATTTTTATCATATATAATTATGTATAAATAACATATATTATCATGTATAAATTAATGACAATAAATTTATGCGTGCAGCCAAATAATTTTTTTTATATATAATCATTTATAATTTTTTACTTGGAATCCGTATAGATGAAGTGTGTTTCCATGTAATGACATAAAAGTATTAAAACACGTGGGTATTATTATACATTTACTCCTTTTCAAATGTAGTATGAAGTTAACCATCTATTTGCCATGTACAGTTCAATTTTGACGTGGTCTTTCCTTATTGTCTTTTATTACTGGGAATTTCTACTTTGCATTCACGATATTATTTTTTATTTAGTGGAAATTTAATAGGAATTATTAATCAATTTTAAATTTTTTAATTAACAGATCTATGATTGTAAATACAAAGAGTAGGGGACATGCCTTAAAAGCACCGTAGAGTTTTCCTTTATTTTAAAAAATTACGTTCATTTTCTTTTCTTTTTTCACTTTGTAGTTAGAATTCATATTACTTGTTTGGGGAATTTCTTTTTTGCCCCCAACGTATGCGATTTTTTACACATTACCCCTCAAAATATTTTTTGTTCCATTTTATCCCCTGATATACAATAATTCTCAACGTTGCCCCCTAAAATTTATTTCCGGCGGAATATTCCTTCTAAATTCCATCGACGGGCAGTTGGGGGGCAAAGTGCAAAGATCTCATAGTTGGAAGGGTAAAGTGCAAAACATCTTAAAGTTTGGGGGGTAAAGTGCAAAAATCTTATAATTTGGATGACAAATTAAAATAATATTAATATTTAGCTTTTATGTTAAAGTATTATTCTTTATTAAAAAATAGAATTTTTATATATATATATATATATATATATATATATATATATATATATATATAAAAATTCTATTTTTTAATAAAGAATAATACTTTAACATAAAAGCTAAATATTAATATTATTTTAATTTGTCATCCAAATTATAAGATTTTTGCACTTTACCCCCCAAACTTTAAGATGTTTTGCACTTTACCCTTCCAACTATGAGATCTTTGCACTTTGCCCCCCAACTGCCCGTCGATGGAATTTAGAAGGAATATTCCGCCGGAAATAAATTTTAGGGGGCAACGTTGAGAATTATTGTATATCAGGGGATAAAATGGAACAAAAAATATTTTGAGGGGTAATGTGTAAAAAATCGCATACGTTGGGGGCAAAAAAGAAATTCCCCAAACAAGTAATATGAATTCTAACTACAAAGTGAAAAAAGAAAAGAAAATGAACGTAATTTTTTAAAATAAAGGAAAACTCTACGGTGCTTTTAAGGCATGTCCCCTACTCTTTGTATTTACAATCATAGATCTGTTAATTAAAAAATTTAAAATTGATTAATAATTCCTATTAAATTTCCACTAAATAAAAAATAATATCGTGAATGCAAAGTAGAAATTCCCAGTAATAAAAGACAATAAGGAAAGACCACGTCAAAATTGAACTGTACATGGCAAATAGATGGTTAACTTCATACTACATTTGAAAAGGAGTAAATGTATAATAATACCCACGTGTTTTAATACTTTTATGTCATTACATGGAAACACACTTCATCTATACGGATTCCAAGTAAAAAATTATAAATGATTATATATAAAAAAAATTATTTGGCTGCACGCATAAATTTATTGTCATTAATTTATACATGATAATATATGTTATTTATACATAATTATATATGATAAAAATTTAAAAATTATAATTTAATTTTACATTTTAGCGTTTAATTTTATATTTTATAGTTTACTTTTTCATTGTAGGGTATGGGTAGAAATCTACCATCATACCAATAATTATATGTTATGATATATATTACTTATATATATGATGATATACGATATAAATTTAGGGTTTAAGGTTTAATATTTTATTTTTAGGGTGTAACTTTTCCTTTTATGATATAATTTTTTATTTTTTTAGATTTTAAATATAGAGTTTCAATTTTATTTGTGATAAAATATATCAATTATATTTGATGATATATACTTAATTATATATAATGATACATATTAATTATACACAATAATAATTAAATTATACTCAATTATTTAGACGGTTTTTAATAATAAATAAATTATACTCAATTATTTAGGCGGTTTTGTTCATGTGTGCTAAGTTTCTCTCTCTATCTTTTCTCTTTCTTTTTTACCTTATAAAAATAACGACCACAAAAAAGAGAGTAATAATGTGGGGTCATACTGGTCAAGTGTGTTATTGAAGCCTAAGCAAGAGAATGATTAGAACAAAATAATGACAAATGTCATTAATTTATATATTTTTCAAGAGGTCGCAAACGTTACACTGATCAAATATAATAATGTACACAAATACCATATCTTAAATTATATATTATTTCGTTTTCTATATTATTGATACTATTAAATGTAATGATAACAACAACTATATTGGATACTTCACACATAATATTGTTAATTTTTTTTTTAACAATATTGAGATGAATGATCCAAACCGTTTTGACATTAATGCAATAAGGAGATGAAGGTAGTTTATTGCACTTTTATATTATATAACAACAAAATCTTATGTAAATTTCCGTTTTTCTTTTTTGGAAAATGTCAAAACACATTTTTTTTTTCATAGAAAAATATATTTATTTTACCCGTACATCCAAAAAAATATGTTATATTTCATAAATATGTTCTTGTTCCAAAGAAAAACTTGAAACAATATGGAAAAAGTAGAAATAAACACAAATACAAATATGTAACCAACGACAACAACAAAAAAGGAATACATGGTAACAAACATAAAACAAACCAAAAAAAAAACAGCGCAAAAAAGGTCCCAAACCAACGTTAACCAATGTCCAAACGTCGTAAAAATATCTTATTACCAAAACTATGGGCATTTCTTGAAATTTTCTCCCTCTTCACAAGTCAATTTCCATGCTAACGTCTAAACTATATCTAGGGGTAACGACTTATTGCTGGTGATGTCATTATATTAAATTATGGGATGTGTATGAACTGCTCAAGATATAATTCCTTATGATTCAAACTCATGTTGATGACATTTAACATGATGTGTTGGCTCTTTTGAAAGTTCAGTTACACCCTATACACATAAGTGTCACTTTTATTTCAATATCAATTGATGGACCACTACTACTCTAATCCACTTCATATATCCAAGATTTGTGCGTATTTAAAAAAAAAAAAAGGAAAAGGGAGAAACAAAATGTTGAGAAGCATTTTGTCTATAAAATTTTCTAAATGTGTATAACCATGATTTGGAGCATGCATTGCAACCAAATGCCAGCACAGTATGAGGATAAAATTATGTGGTTAGAAAAAAGGCCGAGTTTGCAACCAAATGCTAGCATTCTTGTATTGTTTATGTTGTAGCATTATTTGAAGAGAAATTTAGCCAATGGTGCTTGTGTTTTTCCTAGAACTATAAATTAACGTGGTTTTCATAACTGCAATGAAAGCTTGACAATATTGCATTTTTTGTATTTGATTGAGAGACTGAAAATTTTTATTCCACTGGAATGTTTTGTATTGTTTTTCCCTTTTTTTTTTCCACTTTTGGTCTTATCGAAAGTTTTTTTCTCCCTTGCACATTTGGAACAAAAAATGCAACAATTTTTTTTTTTTTTGAATAAAGTGCGAGATTTTATTAAAAAGTAGAAAAAAGTTTATACAAATAAGATCACGACGTCTATTCCTTGACCAAAAGCATCTGTTTAGGCCTCATTAAAACCTCTCGAGGTAAACCCACCCTTGTGGGAGAAACCCTCGTAGAGGAAAGAGTACCCTCCCCGCGCCAGTAGTAGAAGGAACAGGACAGAGCAATTAGAAACTCTAAAAGCCAAAGGTCAGCTAAAAATAAAAAGATGCTGCAACAAGCAGATCGTGATCCATAAAGCAGTAATACCAAGGTCCTCTGCCGGACCGAGATTAGACTGCCATCCGAGGGGCTGATGTCAGGATCGTGATGAACAGTACACCGATTTACCCAGAATATCATCATTAACCAGATTCAAGAGAAACGTCGGGGGTGACGTGAACCAGTCGTAACGAGATGAATCGGATTTTGATAGCGTATCAGCAGTGCGATTGCCTTCTCGATAAACATGCGAAACCATGAACTCGATCGAGGTAGTGAAACCATTTGGAACAAAAAATGCAACAACTATTCTTATGGATTTTTTTTTTTATTTATTTATTGCTCATTTTCTTAATAATGAACTAGAATTACAAATTATGGAACTAAAATATGTCAGCCACGATCATATTAGACCACAAGTGCAATCATCTCACGTCATAACCATATGAAGCGAGTGATACCAATTAATGGCGCTAATACTCATGTATCATAGTTAAATAACAACCGGTAGGATATTAGTTGTTAAACAAAATAGGTGAATATGTAGATATTTTTGTTAACTATGAGCCTGTTTGGACTAGTATTGGTTGAGATTTTAAATTCTATTATTTAAAATATTTGGGTATTTAGAATTTTGTACATAATAAGAATTTTTATTTGTTATAGGATTCAAAATATTTTTGTACCGTATATGAAATCATGTCTAAAAAGTGGAATGATAATATATTATTATATTGTACTAGTTTAACTCCCGCATGTTATGCGAAATTTGAAAAACAGGAACACTCATTAAAAATATTAAAAGAATAATATTGGAATTGGTACACATAAATCTTAACATTATTTATTTTTCTATTTAACATGAAGATTATTTTATACAATAAATAATTTTTACACACAAATCGGAGTATTGTTTGTTTTAATTACAGTTATACTGATTTCACAATAAAGAATTTTTAAGTATTTTTACCTGAGAATACGAAATTAAATTAGTTGTATGATATAGCAAAATACCCTAAATTTGAAAGAGAACCCATATAAATCTGATAACATACACACCCGCGTGTCACATGTGAATATGCGATATAAGAAATTAATGTTTATAAGGCACTGATAATTCTATTAAAAAACGTCGTATATCTAACTTATAGTGTATCCAATATTATTTTATTATTATTTTTTGTTTCTTTCTTTTTTCCTGCGTAATACATTAATTTGTTCATGTGTGTGTGTGTGTGTGTGTGTATATATATAATATTTATTCTCCAATGTATAATAATTTGTTATTATTGTTTTTTTTGTTGTTGTTGTCTCGCTTTTTTCTTTTTCTAAAAATAGCTTTTCATATAGTTCAATGCGTTTTATTAGGATTATATATCCAAATTTAAGTTTATATATTTTATATTTATTTTTTATTTGTAATAATTTTATATAACTCGTATTTTTTTAAATAGAATATTTAAAATTCTAAAAATAAAATCATTTCAACTTTTATTACAAGTAAGGTTTAATTCAACTTATATAGACTTTTTTAATTAAATATAATTTATTTTTTTGTAGTAGAATAAAAGTAAAATATTGAATTAGCAGAATATGATAAAGAAAATATTGAATTAGGTAACATATTATATTGGAAATTAGATAATGATATTTAGAATATATTTAATATTTATTTCCTAGGTGTAATAATTTATTATTATTTTTTATTGTTGTTGATTTGCTTTTTTTTTCTCCTCTGTCCGCCTAAAAGTAGTTTTTCATATAGATACTTAATGTTATATTCAATGCATTTTATTAGGATTAAATATCCAAATTTAAGTTTATATATTTATATTTGTTTAGATTTTGTAAGTTTTATAAATAAAGATCAATTCAACTTATGTAAGTTTTTTAATTAAATATGACTTATTTAAATTTTTATATTAGTAGAATAAAAGTAAGATATTGAATTAGAAAAAATATGATAAAGAAAATATTGAATTACGTAACATATAATAAAAGAAAAATATTAAATTAAAAAAATACTAAATTAGGTAAAAATATATGAAGGCAAAATATTAAATTAGGTTCGGTGACATCGAAGTACCAGAATTTTTTCGAAGCTAAGAAAGCATGAGAACAGACAAATAGCATAGAAGAATTTTGCATTAATATATAAAGGAGATTTGGTATCAAATTATGTCTAAAAAGTGGGTGATAGTGTATTATTATATTCTATTTAGTAATATTTAATTATTTAGTAATAAGATATTGTTGTTTGAGTATTTAATTTTTAAATTTTAGAACAAAGTATTCGGTATTTCGAATTCCAAATTTGATATTCGGAATCAGAGCCCAAACAAGCCCAATGGATTTGACAACCAGTTAGTAGATCCGTAGATGCACCCAGGTTTAAAATCAATCGGTAATTCAAGTTAATATCAAATACATATTTTCTGTACTGATTAAGAGAATTTATTAATCATAGGTATACGTTAGTGTGCCTTGACTTCTAAACTAAGGTTGGTTTTGTTTTTTATTATTATTTTATGACAAGTTTGAACTACAAGAGATCAGGCTGAAGTAGCACCTGACGCCAAGGTTCCAAGGGTTGGTCTACAATTTTGCGTCTTTAAACTGTTTGGTATCTTAGGCCAATTATGGGGTGTCAAATTGTTAGGTTTTAAGGAGGGTTTATATTTAATTTGAGATTAACTGTTTATTTGAACTCGCTTTGTTAATATCATGAACCCAATTACAAGTCACACTCCCGTCAACATCCCTGGTTTTTAGCAATATTATTTGGGTGACATACCTTTCTCCTCGCAGTGCTGCTGTCAACATCCCTGATTTCTTGAAATGTTGTTTCGGATGCCACGAAACCTTCTATAATTAGAGCATCTACGATCAAATAATGTTACAATTATTTACAAGTAAAAGACTTGACAAATAACAAAAATATTATTATTATTATTATTATTATTATGTGGCACATTAAATATTTGATAATGTCAAATTCTAGACATTGCTCTTGACAATGTCAAATTTTAGACATTGTTCTTGACAATATCTACAGTTACTTTAAATATTATCATCCAATCATGTTATTTCTCTCTATTTATTTTTTCTAAAAATAAGAAAAATATTTGATCACATAAATATCATTAACATTGATGTATTGGAGAATTTTTTTCAAAAATATTAATTTTTTCTGTCACATAAGTTCAAATAAAATTATTGCATTGAAAATGCTCTTATGTTTACAAATTTTAACCTCTGTAAATTAATTAATAGTTTTTAACTTCATAAAATTTATTAATTTAGTGGGATATTAAATTACACACAAGTAACCTCTCTATGTGTGTGTTCATACAAATATAATTCAAACTGCTAAAAACTTTGATCAACGAATAGCATTATATATATATATATATATATATATATATGTAGATGCAACCTTAGATTATAATGACTTTTAAAAATATATAATTCAATAATTATTTGAATTATCACAATGTGGTGGATGTCAATTTCTTAAACTATTATAATGAAATAACACAATTGCAAGTTGCAAAGATGTTGGCGAGAATGATGAACGACACGAATTTAAAGTTTAGAATTTATTTTTCTATTTTAGATTTAGTTTAAATTTTAGGGTTTAGTTTTCTATTTTTAAGATTTAGTTTTTTATATTTTTTATTTAGTTTTTTATTTTAGAGCCACGATAAAAATCTATCATTCTACCAATTATATGTGATGAAAATTTAGGGTTTAGAATTTTTTATTTAATTTCGGGGTTTAGTTTTTTAGTTTAGGTTTTGATTTTCCATTTTTAGGGTTTAGTTTTTTTTAGGGTTTTTTTTTTATTTTTGGGTTTTAGATTTTATATTTAGAATTTCAATTATTTGTAATAATATGTATCAGTTATATGTGATGATATGTATCAATTATATACGATAACAAATTAAATTATTGGGTGCACTTTACTTCTAAAAAAAAAAAGGGAAATGCTTATGGGTTTGCATGGGGGTTCGCCCGTCAGCATTTTTGGCGTCAGTAAATAATTTGTTGACGGCATTAACACAGCCGTCAACATTTGCTGACGGCGTTTTGACGGGTGTATCTCGTCAGCCAATACGCCCGCCATTACCCGAGACCCGTCAGCAATTACTAACGGATTATTAATCCCGTCAGCAAATGTTGACGGGTGCGTAGGCCGTCAGCATATGCTGACGAGTTTTGCCCGTCAGTATTTTTCAAGTTATGCTGAAAGGACCCACCCGTCAGCACCCGTCAGCATATTCATATTTTATTTTTCTAATTTTAATTGAAATTTTTATCTGTTTTTATTTTACATATCAATAATTTAATACGAAACTAATTTGCATTTCCCAAAAAAATATAAAATTAAAAATAAAATATAATTAATTAACAATTTTATCGTAATTCGTTCCTAAATCAACTAAATTGGCGTATCATCATCATCATCATCATCATCTGGAACATCTGGAGCATTAGAAACAGGCCGTCGACGTCGTGCTACCATCACTGCGGCGACTTCCCTTATCACCTGGTCACGGAGAGCCTCCTTGTTCTGTAGCGTCTGACGTTTATGCTCCTCATTCATGGCCTGAAGCTACTCCTAATGTGCACGCTCGCTCGTCTCGACCTGGCTCTTCAAAAGCTCCATCTGCATATGAAGCTGCGGACACAGCTATCAGGAATATAGGAGGTATCGCCTCTGGAACTCTTCGAAACCAGAAGAGTTCCAAAACATCCCGTGCCAAACTGTTGACCCTTCTTCACCCCGACGATCTGTAGATAGACCGTGTTCTCGTCGACGGAGGCAAGATCTGGTGATGAAGCACGAGCCTCCTCCAGACGTCTTTGATACTCCTCCTGCAAAATATGGATTGATGTATTATTTACCGTTACGAAGATTAGAAATGAAAGATACCTCCCGGTCGGCGTCGTACACCACGTATCACCAACGTCTTCCCAAACCAATAACAACATCAATTAATTACAATTAAACCATAACAACAAAACATACATTAAATTAACATAACCTATCAATAACGCATTTAGAAATTCAAATACTATTTTAAGTTGTGCAGAAACTTAAAATGAAAATAGAAAAACCTACCGAAAATGAATATCTGTAAAATGTAATGATAGAAATTGAAATTTGGGTCTATATAATCATAGCTTACATTAAATGAGATGTCTCACTGTGAGACAAAACGAAGACAAGATCCCTATATTGCACTAATCGAACCCTATTTGAACTAACGAACCATAATTGCACAATCGAACCCTAATAAAACCCTAATTATATAATTATCCCTAAATTTAAGGATAATTATATAATTATCCTTAAATTAAACCCTAATTATATATTTATCTCTAAATTAAACTCTAATTATATAATTATCTTTAAATTAAATCCTAATTATATAATTATCTTTAAATTAAACTCTAATTATATATTTATCCCTAAATTAAACCTTAATTATATATTTATCTTTAAATTAAGCCCTAATTATATATTTATCCCTAAATTAAACCATAATTATATATTTATCCCTAAAATCAACCTTAAATATACAATAATCCTAAAATCAACCCTAATTATATATTTGTTCCTAAAATCAACTCTAAATATAAAACAATCCCTAAAATCAACCCTAATTAAACCAATAATTCTAATTAAATCAACAAGCACAAATTAATAATAATAAATAATATTAAAAAGAAACTTGTACGAACGGCAAAGGAACGACGGCGACTTGGTGGGTGAATGGCGACGGGCTGGGGCTGCGGCGAATCGGGAACGACGGACGAATCGTGGCAGGGGTGGGCTGGCTGCGGCGAATCGGGAACGGTGGGCGGATGTGGTGGGCTGGCCGGCGGCGATGTGAGCAGCGACTGGTTGAGGTGGGCGTCGATGATTTTGTAGATTTGCTGCTTTTTTTCATTCTGTTCGCGAGAGCAGATCTAATCTGCTTTAAAAGAGAAATGATGGCAGGCATGACACCCGTCAGCATATATTTTTTTAATTTTTTTTAAGTTTGTTGACGGGTAGGTACCCGTCAGCATGTTTTTTTATTGTTTTTTTAATATTTTGAAGGTCTGGTACCTGTCAGCAACTCCGCCTGTCAGCGGATCGTCGGAAAACCCGTCGATGAATTAAAATGCTAACGGTCTTCTCGCTGACGGTTTTGGCCCATCAGCAAGCCATTAGCGATTTCCGCCCGTCAGGTCCGTCAACATATGCTGACGATTTTCCTGCCCGTCAGCAAAACCCGTCAGCTTTTCGCTATTTTTTTATAGTGTACAAAATACACCCAAGTACATTGTATAATGACTCTCAAATTGGGACCGACAAAATTATTAATTAATGTTATTAGCTTATATCAATGAGATTTTACGGTGCATAATCTATTTGCAGTTTCTAGTATCATGAACATGAAATTTGAGAATTTATGATTTTGGTGTGAAATTGAACATGTGATTGAATGAGATGACAAGATAAAACAAAATTTTATTATAGGAATGATTTACAAGAAAATATATGTGAGGCCGTATAAAAATATCTAATAAGATGATTATAGTATTACAATCATAAAAATGTGTTAAAATATACCAAACAAAATGGTTAGGAGTAACCAATCTCACAAACTATTTGCCAAGCACATACGAAAAATGAAACTATGTTAAATTAGTTTTTGTCCGTGATATATTTGCAAAGATTTTGTATATGATAATCGGAAAAGTTAAGTAGTTGACTTTTGATATAAAAAAATTACACGTTAGCTTATTAACTTGATTTAGTATGAAACAAGAGATGAAATGGACATTAAAATAACAAACGTGATGTGGTACTATAGGCCATACATAGGGTGGAAAGAAAATGTTGAAACAAAAACAAGATATATGTTGAAACAAATAAACATCAAAATAGTTGAAAAATAAATGTGTGGACTTGAAAATATAACAATTAACTTTAGTTGACAAGATTATATTTCGTCATCTAAAATTTAATCTCCTCATAGTATATCCGATGAATAAAATTTATCATGAAAACAAGTTATTTTCAGACATTTTGGTCAGCCCTACAAAAAATAATGTTCAACAGTGCTAATGTGAAACAGTGCTATTCACGACTCGATAAAAATTCGCTTGAACTCATTTAAAAAAACTCATTTGATAAACAAGCAAACTCAAATGTGCAACAAAACTATTCACTGCTCAACTCAATAAAAACTCGTTTCTCGTTTGAACTCATTTAAAAAGACTCTTGATAAACAAGCAATCAAATTTCATGGTATTCGCATCGTTAACGGGTTCATTAGTGAGTTCTATAATAAGTTCATTATTAAACTAGTATAAATTAAACTTATAATTTAATTTTTATTTTTATGCTTGTTCTTTTGTAAAATATAAAAATACATACAAAATTATTTGTTTACATATTTTAATAAATGTATTATGTACTTTAAAAAATATTTTATTTTATTTTCTAATATAGTAAAGAATAATTCAATTAATAATTAATATCTTTCGAGCTTGTTTAGGATCAACTAGATAATAAACGAGCAAACTCAAACTATCTAAAGCTAGGCTCAGTTCAGCTAATTTACAGCCCACACACGAACATGCGATCAACAAAGCACCAAAACCAAGCCATGTATCTTATACAGCAATTATACCAATATGCTGAGCAACGAACATCCTGTATACACGGTTCAATGCTATTTCAAAAGCAAATAACCTTTTTTCCCTTGAAAAAAGCCAAGCAATGGAAATATGGAAGCAAGCATGAATTAAACATAATTAAAAAAAACTCAAATCAAAGACTAGAATTATCTTTTTAAGGTCTTCCTCAACTTGTTTAGACGACAAAATTCCAGATCCAAAAGCACAAAGCAAAAGTTCACTACTACAGTAAACCAAATAACATAAAGCAGTAAATAGCATTTTCAATTTCTTAGTCAAAGAGGCTGAATCCCATGTCCTGCAACACAAAATAAAAAAAATTAAGTCAGGGCACAATGATAATACAGTATCACAATCCTCTAAAAAAAGTCAGAAAATAGTGAAATACTATATATATATACACACACACAAGACACATGCAAGCCATAGTTCAAAAACTCACATCATCAGACTCTTCCTTTTCTTCCACTTTCTCTTCTTTCTTGGCCTCAGCAGCTGCAGCAGGTGCACCACCACCTGCACCGCCAGCAGGTGCAGCCACAGCGACTGCACCACCACCAGCTGGGACGGAAGCCAACTTTTCCCTTCCGGAAGCAATCAACTCGGTAATATCCTTGCCCTTGACTTGAGACAACAGCAGCTCAATTTGGTCCTCTTCAGCATCAACCCCAACTAAAAAAATAAGAGCATTGTTGAATGTCAGTAATCCACCGAAACCTTAAACTGACTCAAATTATGGTCATTGTTAGGAATTAATATGAAAAGATCAAATATATTATGCTTCCAATGACAAGACCTATATGACATTACTTTCCCAAAAGAAAAGACAATGCTTTGACATTGGTAAGATTCAAGAAAACCAATTCTA
This sequence comes from Phtheirospermum japonicum, assembly GCA_014905375.1. Classification (NCBI taxonomy): domain Eukaryota; kingdom Viridiplantae; phylum Streptophyta; class Magnoliopsida; order Lamiales; family Orobanchaceae; genus Phtheirospermum; species Phtheirospermum japonicum. The sequence continues at coordinate 2,205 of BMAC01000619.1, read as the reverse complement.
CAACCAGGACCACTTCCTCTAGCCGGTATGCAGAACTAAGATTGCCATTTCTATTCTACACCATCCTAGATTGATAATCAAAACAAAATTGTTATCCTAAACAAAATTCATCATCAGAGAAATGAAATGGAAGGAAATATATAAAATTAAAACTACACATTGAAATTTCCCCAAAGTTATTTCCAAGATAAATGTTAACCTACTGCAAATATTTATTACATAATATATATAAGCCTGACTCGACCAGTTGAAAAGAACAAAATCAAATAAAAAAAATGGTGTTAAGATTTTTTCAATTTAATACAATACAGGAGTTTGATTATTGTATTTATTACATTATTTAATACGATCAATTGAATTTTGAGCTATGGCAGAATCCTTTTAGTTGCTTCTTATATATTTACCATGGAATAAGGTATTACACAACAATTGCATATTACATTACACCATATAACAAACAAAATAACCAGTTAGACTGCAGGTTGAATCGATCCAGACAGTTGCACCATGAACAACTATCATGACTAAGTTGGAGATTTTTAAAACGCCATTATCATTGTCATCCCCTTTGATGATTCACAGAAAGGTACAGTCAAAATCCAAACAAAAACAACACACTGCGTCTCTAGCTTTTCTCATTCAAATCATAAAACTCTTAGCACAATATGTTGACACTAAAGAACACTCGCCAATGCGTTAGTCTATGAACCCAAAATTCTAGCCCAGGTCCCAAATTATTAAAATCGTACTCTACAACAAGATTGAGCATTTAAAAGAATTCAATTAACTTGAATACATAAAAGCAGAAATGAACCTGAGGCAAGGAGTTTCGTCAAATCCTCTGCTGAGGGTGAGGTGTTGCCACCCAAAACCGCCAACAAGTAAGCTGCTATGACCTTCATCTCTATCAAAATTAAATAAATAAATAAAAACAATCTAAATTCACAAATCTTATAAAAAACACAATATAATTTTCCAGGAACAGTGCCATAAGTAATAACCAACATAGATGCGTAATTAAGAGAGGAAAAAGAAGAATTACTTGGAAAATTTGAGTAGATCGCTGAAACTGAACTGAAGGTGCCGCTAGGGTTTCACGTAGAACGAGGATACGAGTTCGTGATTCGGGTATTATAAGGAGGGATTGTTGTTCAGTTCTTATAGTTAGGGTTTAGGTGACACTCATTTAATTTATTCTCGGAATTACCCTTGGGCTGTAATTGGGCTTTGCCATATTGAAAATACTGGGCTTTTGGAAGTAGATCACACTATTCCGCGGAATCCAGTTGGAATTTTTGAGGGAAAATTACACCAGCTACTCCTTTTTGTTTTTATTTTACATTTTTACGATATGATATGTATTTTTACATTTTTACATTTTTTTTTCTTTCCCGTCTTGCACTCTACAATCTCCAAACCGCACGTGGACCCCCACTCTCTCATCCCTGCCACAAAACCATCAAACTACAAAAACAAGCACCAAGAAAATTTCTCACTACCATTTCTCTCTCTATAAAAGAGACGGTTAATTCTTTCTATTTAACATACCTCATATAAATCACAGAATTACAATCATAATATGCTGCTCAGAGCACACTATTCTTTTCTTTTTTTTCATTTATCATAGTCTTATTTTTATTTTTACTTTTTTTTTCTCTTGAAAAAATAACTGTCTTTTTCAAAACCACTAATTTTTCCTTTCCAAATTCTATTTGCTAGACTGTCTGTCCCTTTTTACCAAGTATTGCATACCAATTTGGCATAATATTGAAATCTTACAAACAGAGGTGCTCTCAATTTCTGTGTTGATTTGCGTAAGGTGCATGCGGTGTACGCGGTCCTGTTCCAGATGTTTGCGTATAGGGTGACGGAGAGGGAGAGGGCGAGCACGAGGGAGAGGGATACGTCGGAGTCGGGGAGCGACGGGGCATCGACGTGCGACGAGAAGGCCGACGATTTGTTCACATCCGTGACGGAGAGGAAGTCGATGATGCCGTCGCCGGGGGTGATGATTAGGAAGCTTTCGTTGTCGACAAAGAGAACATTAGAGATCAGAACTGGGAAACAGCCGGGTAAGAATTTTTGTTGTTGTTGTTGTTCTGTTTTTACTATGATATAATGTTAGAACGTGTGTTTTTTAGTAACATCCAATTGTTTTACATTGGTGATCAACTACTGCAAAAAATATCAGTAAAAACGAAAAAA
>BMAC01000618.1:581670-625066 GCA_014905375.1 Phtheirospermum japonicum | reverse complement strand
TTTGATGGAACTTTTTTAAAACATCTCACAAGCTCTTACATTTTATAAACATATATATATATATATTACGGGTAAGAATCTTGTATTAGCTTTACTTCCGGTACCAACATGCAACTGTCTTTCACCTCTGTATCTGTATGTATGGGCATGCAAACGTCTTTCAGGTAATAGTGTTTCTAATCATGCATTGGTTCTCTATTTATTGTTGCAATTCGTTCATTCATTAAATCATCCAGCTTCAAAAACTTTTATATCTCATTTTCTCTCTGCATTAAAGAACCTTGGATTGGATTTGGTTTGCTCTCCATTTTAATTCGAGATATTATTTAAGGTAATGTTTATTTATTTCTATCTTTCACATTTAAATTAATAGTGGCATATTTTCTTATTTTAGTTTTAAAATATAATTTATGACTAGTAAAATTATTGTTTAGTTAAATTGTTATGTATAATTTTTTGATAACTAGTTAAATTGTTCTTTATAAATTATTAGTGTAACATGTATAGTTTCTCATTTATGAGAGATTTGATCACTGTTTTAGTAAATGATGCGGAAATGCATCCCATTAAATGATATTTTATAAACTTTTTGTTAAGTTGTTATTTATATTTGTGAAATTGATATTTATATTTATTCGTGCATTATATGTTCATGTATTGTAAACTTAAATTTGATAGGTTATATTATGTATTCATTTTATTACAAACTTAATTTATTTGCTTTGTAATAATTTATCATATTTTAAGGATGGCTCCTTGTCGTCGTCGTGTCATTACAAGGGCAAAAATTAGTGGAGCTCAGAAGTTTTATGATGACTTTCTGTTGTACAAGATGAAGCCAAATCATTCAATACCTGAACACTATTTGACAATGCTCAAAATATGGGTCCACATGCTCTATTTAAAAGCATATAATTGCCTTAAAAATGTTGACCGTAAACACTTAACACGAGGAGTTGATTGGTTAAATACTTTAGACGAAYATTATCATGAAAYAGGCATAMATTTGCTACGTGAGCTACGATGTAAGGGTAGGAAGTCAAATGGTCCTAATTTGATGAAAGAGTTAATTGAAGACTGGAAAAAGAACATTGGGAGATCCGCCATTTTAGGAATGAGTCATAAGTTGGGAAATGATATTCTCCGATTAAGAAAATCCCCACCTTCTACTTACCCATGGCGAACCAAGTCAAGTGTAAAAAATCATTTGATGGATCCATTTTCCCGTATTAAGTTCAATGTTGGTTTTCAATTTAAATTTTTTAGAGACATTGAAAGATTTGAAGAAATTGCAAAACTTCCGGCGCACGAACTTAAAACGGGTTTTTGGATGCTTAAATGAATCACTTCTTATGATTATTTATTTTTTTTCTTTCTTTTTTCTTTTTTCTCTTTTATGTGTTTTTCAATTTATTGTAAATCTTCTTGTATTGATCAAGTTTGAATGAACATAATTGTATGACTTTTAATGTAACCAGTATTCCTTATTTATGATATTTTAGTGGAAGTATTGATGTGTTAGCTTTGATTTTTCAAAATGAATCATCTATAAACTTTGAATACTGGATTAGATTTTTAAAACAACCCACTTACACCATTGGTTTTATCCACCACTTTGAATATTGGATTAGATTTCTCTTTTTTTTGTATGTGTGTGGCATTGTCACTGTTTTTGAATTGGGAAATGTGACTGCAATGTCAAGAACTTTCGTGCGTACACTGTTTTGAAAACAAGATAGCTTTCTTGTGAAGCTCCAGATGATAAGACAAGTCAAAGGTGTGATTCCCACTATCACTGTTTTTGAATGGGGAAGTGTGACTGTAAGGTCACATCAATTGTAGCTGGCAAATGTACATTTCGTATTCCTTTTTCTTTTAATTTCTGTTTTCTTTGTGTGTGTGTTGCATTATCACTGTTTTTGAATTGGGAAATGTGACTGCAAGGTCACAACAATTGTAGCTGACAAAGGTGCAATAATGCTATGCAATCAAATGGAGAATAATAACCACACTATACACATATATCACTCCTCTGTATATATATGTACACACAAACAAATTTATCAAGAAACATAAACTATACTAGCTAATAATGGCTAATTTTGACGAAAACCATCCAAATGTTCTAAAAATAGATAATGATTACTACAATCCTGCACTCACCCCATGGACCATGGAGATGGAACGAGTCATTTTGGAATTTTTGGGCGCTCAGAATGAAGGTGTTCGAAGAGGTGCAAAAAAAACACATGTTATCACGAGTGTCCCGCAGGTAAAAACTACGCTCGAGCGTCATTTCATGTTTTCACCCACTATTGCAAAAATTTACGACCGGATTGAAGAAATGGAGATAAGGTACGGTTGGTGGAAGGCAAGACTTTCTGAGGATGGTGTTTTTCTGGATGAAGAACGTCGATTGATCTGTATTGATACCACTATCAATAACAATATCTCTCCAGCCTATGTAAAGTCCACACAGCTGTCTACATCTAATTATTTGGCTTGTGTTGGTTTCATTTCAATTACAAATTTTTTTTGTTCATAAAGAAATACGGTGATGATGCATCACGGAGGTATTATTTGTATGCCATCCCACCATTAATGAAGACCATGGAAGCAGCTTTCAATTGATGCGTACTCAATGTATTAAGACTCAAATGTGTAATAAAATGGGATCAGAAATGATTTTAGTTCGAGTGTGCAACTATGCACTATGTTTAATTTGTAATGTTTGAATTTGTCACGTCATCTATTTTCTTATTTAATCAAATGTGTAATCTTTTGTTTTTTCTTATTCAATAAAATTATTTCTTTAATGTTTATCTAATGTTGTTGATGACAACACTACACATTTATCAATAGGTTTTTCAACTTTTCAAGTGACAAGACCTGATATTATTCCACACGTTTTTCAACTTTCTTTGTGACAAGACTACACCATAAGCATTATGGTTTCATCTTTAACTGTAACAACGACAACACATTCAATACAACTGTACTGTGAGATTGTAACTCATCTATAAATTTAGAACATTGCCCTACATTCTTTACAACCAATTCACACCCTCACAGCTTTGGTTTTCTCCATCATCTAAGCATTCTCATAACAAAAAGAAAAAATGAGTTCAAATCAGCCTAACAATGTACCATATTTTGAATCCGAGGAAGATTTCTTTTTCTACGATACGAATTCAACCGAATGGAGCATCCATATGGATACTAATCTTGTTGACAACCTCCTTGAGAGTAAGATCAATGGTGTCTACGATCCCAGAAGAGGATTACGCAACATTATCACGTGGATCTTGTTGGAAAAAATCAATGGTGCGTTCGGAAAAGACTTCACGATGGACGACATAACCGCTCGAGTTCAACTTCTGGAAAAACGGTACAACCATTTTCATATGATGTTGGGAAACGAACATTGTACTTGGGATCATGAGACCAACAAAGTGCAAGCGCCAGATTGGCTAGTACGATTTTAGAACGACGTCGCAGCCGATGCTGAGTTTACTGCTGCATATCTAAAATATGGAGAGCCTTTATTCGGTTTGATGGATCGGGTATTCAATAAAAATTACTTGAATTGCATTTGTCAATACCACAATCTCATTGGAAATCCGTCATTACGAATGTGATCGCATCCGAGTAATATCAAATTACTGTAATTTTTAATTTAATTTAATCTCCGTTGTTGTTGTATCTTAATTTTATTGTATTTTTTATCTTAATGTAAAAATTCTTGTTGTTATGGTTGTTTGTTTGCTTTATAATTCTATGTTGTTATGGTTGTTTGTTTGCTTTATGTAGTCGATAACTATCGAATGATAGAAACTTAAAATAAACCACGCACTAAGAAACTTCAACACACTTAAAATAAAATTACACAATACGAAAATAGTTGAAATACATACGTAAACAATCTGGATAAGGTGCAGGTAGTATTAATACAACATTATTAGTGTCGAAGATGTCCTCCTGTGCCACACCTCGGTGCCTGAATATCTGCTTGAGCACGAAGATAGTAGGGATYTCCTCCTGGGAAATCGTGTCCTTGCGGGWAGTTAGTTGTATCAGAGTCACTCGATTGCACATCTCGATAACCTCCCCTAAACCCACTGTTAGGAAATGGTATGGGGGAAATAGATGTCTGTACATTGGGACYTTCAAAACCACCTATGTGCTCTTGTACAGCTGTCGGATACCCCAAATTCATACCAGATTGGAGTAATCCAGTAAATGAGCCGTACTCAGCTGGCTCCCCCATGGAAGGCGTATAGTATCCTGGAGTTCCGGACACACCAAAGTGCGGTGGGTAGGTCGAAGTTGATGGCCCTTAATTTTGATTGAATAATATTAATAAGTATTTATGCTTGTCTCTACTGTTCTCATCAAAGTATTGAGAATTATATTACCTAGATAAGATTGATGCGTGGACGTGGTGGCACCTGCGGCATATGTGGAAGGGGGAGGCATTTGAGTTGTGCGTATATGGGATCTCTACCTTCTGCCACCTCTAGAAGTTAAAGTGTGTGCTGGAACAGTCTCGGAAGAAGCCGGAAAAGGTGGTAGCGGAGGCAATTGCAGGAGTTATCGCATTTCTGTGGATTCTTTCATAAACACATGTCGTAGTCGATCAATAGAATCCTGATCATCAAGGCTAACATCCCAAACAGTGGTCCACAAAATATCAAAACAGGAAACCTGAAATTGATTAAACTACCATTAAATAATCTCTCGAATTGCATATATGAAAACATTTAAAATTTAATACGGACAAATGTACCATAGCATTTCGGGCTGCACTGTCCACAGGCTGGTACCCATTCGTCGCGCGGTAATTATATGGAGTAATCCTACGTCGGGTTATGCGATCGTACCAATCATCATATCCGTCGCATGTCGGTCTACCATCACCAATAGGAGTACCTTCGAACGCAGTTCGAGCCGCATTTTTCCAATAGGTCACCCAAGCAGAGTGGTACTCTGGACAATCAAATCTGGACCGACCTGCGCGAGTAATGCCATGTAGTACTGATTGTTCGGAAGACACGTGTTCAGGTATGTCTTAGCGCATACCAAATTATCTCAGTACTCGATTCGGGAGGTGGAACTCCACTACAGATAAATTGATCAAAGGACACTTGACTTTACACAAGTCAGTGTGGCAACGTGTCCCTAGAGTTGCAATATCGACCAACCCCATGTCATATGGCTCCCACACAAACTGAAATTTATGAAATGATACATTAGGCACTATAGTGTGTGAACTTAAAGAATTAAAATATTAGAAATGAATATAAACCTGGTACGGTAATAATTGGTCCAACATATCCCGAATAATACGCAATGAGTAACTCGCAGTATGTGTGAACGTGCAGAACTGCATCCAGCGTGCACCATAAGGAGGTAAGGGCCAAGCATCCACATCTTCTTCATCTAGAAATAGACGACCTAGTGGAACCCGGGAGCGCACTCTATGAGGAACTACCGTGGTAATCTGAGACCAAGCCCATATCTGTAGTAATAAACATGGTCCCCCAATCACACACTTGTCGGCACTTGATGCGGTGCATAACTCGATATAAGGTAGCCAATGAGGCACTAGCCCAACTGTACTTCCTTACTCTATCGAAATCCTATAACAAACGTAGGTGCAACAATGATGTAGAGTCACCCGTCGAGTCAGGCATCACCATGCCTGCAAGTAGAGTCAGTACAACACCTCTAACATACTGGTCCACTATCATCTGATCTGTGTCATCGGTGATGATAATCCCCTGAAAGTGTCGTCTAATGGCTGTAAGTAGAAGACGCGATGTGCCCCTGAAGTCTCTTACTTGTGGACTAAATCCTAGGAATTGTTGGCAGTATTGAACCCAGTCCTCCTTCGACCGACCAAAGTCTATAGCTATAACAGGCCTCCCTCTCACTGGTAATCCCTATATAATGGCAACATCCTGCAATGTCACCGTAGCTTCACCTCATTGGAGATGGAAGGTATGTGTCTTAGGTTGCCATCTCTCAACTAATGCAGTGATCAGGTGAGGATCAACGTCCATCTGACCACACCGTACAACCCCATAAAACCCAAGAGGGACTAGTGCCTGTAAAACCCGTTTGTGCAATGGGTTTTGTTCTCCCTGTACAGACCACCAGAAGCCTAACACATGCCTGACATTGAGTGTGGCATCTACTATGTCATCACTCGCTCCTATTAAAGCTTGCGAACGATGCTCGTCCTCTGCAGTTAGGACCGATGGATCTCGTGGCCCGTACATCTCCGCCTCTGTCATCCTAATAATAATAATAATAATAATAATAATAATAATAATAATAATAATAATAATAATAATAATCATAATAACAACAACAACGACAATGTATTAGGTTTATACCAACACATGGGGCATCAAATTAAATTACATAGAAATTGCATAGGTTTGCATAGTAATTACAAGGGGCACCCAATATATTACACAAGCATATAAACCTAATATATTACACACGCATAGAAACCTAAGTTTGCGTAGGTTTTGACAAACAATCAAATTTAATTTTATTTCAACAGTACTAGATTATGACTAACAAACTTATAAAATTAAATTACTGGAATCGTGACGAAGATGCTTGGTATTGTTGTCGCTCACGTGTAACAGCCCAATCCATTGAATTGTGTAACCTTGTAGTGACGTCTCTTCCACGTCTAATGCGAGTTCACTTGGTTGGATCGTGGACTAATTGAAATGTTGCATCATCCCATTCGTCTTCATCAGGAAGTGGAATGAACTGCCCCGCATATGTGCTTGCATAAGCGTGTGTGCTATAATATGCTTTCATGAAGTTTGCTGGGTTAATGCCACATGCTTACAAGCTTGCATTGCATGAGCACAAGGTATCCCATCACTAAGCCATTTCCCGCATGAGCATTCTTGGGTTGTTGATTGCACCTTAAAAGTCTTAGCACGACGAGTACTGGGTATCAACATTGTCACATCAGCAATTTACGTTTGATGATGATAGAATTGTACGGCTCCGTATAATGCAAGTCTTTGTTGTTCCTCATACTTCTCCATGATTTGGCTTGGATACGGTTGATTCCTTCTCAAACAAGCGGATCCCTTCACCATTTTATCATAGAAAGATTTAACAGTGCGAATAAAGGTGAAACGCACTATGGCAGTAACGGGCAATCGTCGCGCACCCTTTAAAACAGAGTTCATACACTCTGATACATTAGTAGTTAGAAATCCACAACGTTTACCACCATCATAGGACAATGTCCACTTTGTCTTATCCATCCGCTCCAAGTAAGCATAGGCAGGTTCTGATATCTTCTTAATCTCTTCCATCATCTTCCTGTGTAACACTGGTGAAACTGTTGCTCCGGCAATCCAACATAAATCCTTCACTTTGACATTTTTAAATTGGCTATGAACATTGGCACAAACATGTCTCAAACAAAAGCGAGGAAACACCCTAGGTGGTTGGTACTCAGCCATTTCTCTAGTGCAACTGATAATTCCTGGATGACGATCTGATTTGAGGCAAATACCCTGTCTACCCTGAATAATGTGTCTAGAAACCATTTGTAGAAACCAAGACCATGAAGCAATACTCTCTTCGTCTACGATTGCGTAAGCTAAGGGTAATAGTCGTTGATCTGCGTCTAAGGTCACCGCGATAAGCATCTTGTATATGTACTTTGTGTACAGATGTGTACCATCCATGCTAAGAACGGGCCGACAATGGGCAAATGCATCAATACATGGTTTGAATGCCCAGAATACATAGTGCATCGTTTTGACGGCGGAGTTGTCAAGGTTTTTGTGTTTCCACTCAACGATTGTTTCGGGATTATATTTCTGCAAGGCCTGCATGTACTTGGGTAAAATTTGACAAGAGGTCTCCCAAGTACCATAAACGTTCTCACGTGCTCTTTAAACCGCCTGCCATGCTTTATCATACGTAATATCATAACCGTATCTGTCCTTTATCATTTGTTGGACCAATTTAGCCCGATAAGATGGATCGCACTGCACCATGCCCACAAGAGTGTCAGCAATAAAATCTCTATCCAGGGTTCTGTGACCTAAATCAGTTGGATGCATCTGGCATTCGTGAGAAGGCCCTAATTTGGTGATCTTCCACATAGCACGTCTTTTGCTGTAACTCGCCCTCAAAAACCAATTGCACTGTTGAGAAGACACACCTGGCGAACTGGACTTACACACAACTCTCCACACTTTTGGTGAGCTTTCCACCACTCTAAACATACGTTTCACCCATTTTGCATGATAGTCTTTCACTGCACTCTTCAAATGTTTTTGGTCCGTAAAAAGCATTCCCTTGGTCAGGACACCTTCTTGAAAATCGTACATCTTCAAGGGCTTAGGAGCCCCAATTGAGTCAATCGGTACATCTGTGTAACTTGAATCAAAAAATGAGATTTCACGACTCATTCGAAAATTCCCAGTCGATCTGGGATTTATTGCAGCAGGACGCACGAAATATTGGGCAGCTTCACGATCGTCAAACTCAACATGCGCATCAGCACCATCATCATGACCATCACCGTCACCACTATCGTCAGAGTTAGTATCGCTTCCCAACTCATCGGGTTCAGAACTAAGAGGCGACTATGGCCCAAAATGATCGGCCACGTGTGTATCATCGATTTCTACATCATTCTCCACGGCATTATCATGACTCGATCCCTAAGTATTTATGTTATGCTACTGACTAATGACATTTGGAAAATCTTGTGTGCATATTTTCTTTTTCGATTCAGCCCTGGCCTCATTCAAGAATTGTTTTTGATCCAATCCGTAGGAATCAATAGAAAAGGCAAATCCCTTATGATACACCAGATCTGGCTCGGTTATTGATAGAGTGAATAGATCTGCCATTTCTTGAAATCTCTCTTCTGATTCAAAATCGTGGTGTAAGGTGTATCCTCCCCTGTTCCGGTCATGGAATAGATGGAATAAATCAAAAAATGGATTTTTGTTCAAGAATGAAATCTTATTGGAACTGTCCATATCCGGTTCATCCTTCAGAACCCTATCACACCCCGGATCTGATGAAATAGGATGAATTGAGACAGTATTTTGTAAATACGTAATTATCTTGAATATGTTAACCAGTTCTTTATTTTCCGATCGCCTGGAAGGGACAAAAGAAAGATCTTGTTGTTTCTTCAACAATTTCTGATCTCTGGTGGACCTCTCAGTAGGATTCGAACCCAGATGAAGTTCTGACCACCTATCAGAGAAAAAAGAACGAACCGATCTTGTAGGATTCCCAAGAAATTCTTGGAAGCAGATGATTAATCATCTGCTTCTCACGTTCCGTGAATAGCCGAGGTATACTAGACACATTCTCGTCCCGTAGGAGGTTGGCATATTGATAATAATTATGATCTATCGGGGCAAATGTGTTGAGATTTTCAACTCGGGTCTAGGCCTAAGGATGGATCTAAGAATCCCCATAAATCTTGATCATTAGCAAGTGAAACAATACCACACGTGTTATTATAACAGAACTTAGCGGAGACTTTTAATACGACTTCATTTACATTACTATTCGTAACTGTAAACAGAACATCGGTCAACTCCTCAAAATTTGTCTGACGAGAAATCCTTCTAGAAGCAATTGCCTGGCGGTCATACCTCACTTCGTAACCATTTTGCAGAATTTGGCCGCCAAAATACACGACTATGGTGATCATATTTGAATTCGATATTGTCTATACATCCTAACAATTAATCAAATCACTAAACTTTAGAATTCACGATTTATCACTAAAACTATAATCCAATTTTAAAATCTTACACTATGTATGCGATTTTTGATTGATTATTTTTTAAATATTTTCATACGTGCGGTTTGTAATTTATTATTTTTAAAATTATTATTTTTAATTTTATTTTTTTCAATTATGTTTAATTACGATTGTGATTTTATCTTTTTAGTAATATCCTCAAATCGATTTTAATAACCCATAGTTTCAAATTTACTTTTTTTTCAATTTTAAAATCTTACACTATGTATGCGACTTTTGATTGATTATTTTTTAAATATTCTCATACGTGCGGTTTGTAATTTATTATTTTTAAAATTATTTTTTGTAATTTTATTTTTTTCAATTATGTTTAATTAGGATTGTGATTTTATCTTTTTAGTAATATCCTCAAATCGATTTTAATAACCCGTAGTTTCAAATTTACTTTTTTCCAATTTTAAAATCTTACACTATGTATGCGACTTTTGATTGATTATTTTTTTAAATATTTTCATACGTGCGGTTTGTAATTTATTATTTTTAAAATTATTTTTTGTAATTTTATTTTTTTCAATTATGTTTAATTGCGATTGTGATTTTATCTTTTTAGTAATATCCTCAAATCGATTTTTATAACCCGTAGTTTCAAATTTAATTTTAATCCAATTTTAAAATCTTACACTATGTATGCGATTTTTGATTGATTATTTTTTAATATTTTATACGTCTGAAGGCCGAATTATTTATTTTATTTATGCATATCTTGGGTTTTGTCTATTTATAAAATCTAACTAAAATTATAAAAAATATATAAATTTTTGTCCATTATTTGGTGAAATGGGCAGTAGGTCTTATTTTTGAATATCTTGGGTTCATGCAGTTAGCCAATATTATTTGGTAAAGTGGGCGATAGGTTTTATTTAACAATAATTTATTAAATTAACAACATCAAAATTATGGCATGCATAAATATAAAAAACAAATAGACATGATAACATCAATAAATTATAAAAACAAGAAATAGACATGATACATCAACAATTTATAATTGAAATACGCATAGGTGCATATCTCATACATGATGCATTATAACTGTTGGAAATATTTTAAATGGATAATCAAAGGATAAATTAAAGGGGTTCTCAAAACTAAATGGGTTCTCAATATTAAATAATCATGGAACTAAATACATGGATATCATAATTAAAAAGGTTCTCAATTTGTTGAAGAAACTAATTGAAACTAAAAGAAAACTTATCCAACAACATTTATGGCTCCAAACACAATGTAGATATCACAATTTATTTTATTACCTAGAAATAATTCATGAATAATAAATTAACCATGCATAAATTTTATTTCATATCATGAATAATAATTTAACCATGCATAAATTTCATTTCATAAATAACAAGTAACGTAAACATAAGTCTTATTTCAAATGATTAACATACCTTAAGCAATTGCTAAAAAGAGGTGTTGAAAAAAATGTAGGGAAGATTAAGCTGTCTGGAGAAGAAGATAAAAATTACTTGTAGTGTTATATAAATTTGGAGAACAAGAAACTGTTTGGAGAAGAAGAAGAAAAAAAAGACGAGAGGAAATTTTTTTTGCTTTCAAAAATGAATGATTGTGGTGTGGTGGATGAATGATAAAATCAAAATTCAAATGTCGAGAGGAAACCGATGCATGCATGTGACTTGAATGAAATTTGCATGTAATTTTTCATGTGACTCTGTTGGTTATGCTGGTCAAAAGAGCAGCAATAATTTGGAGGTATGTGTCATGTGACTACTATTATATATATATATATATTTATTTATCAAATCAATTTCCCAACGTAAAATGTTTTTTTTTTACAAAATTAGATTTCGCACTCTTAAAGTGCGAAATCAAATTAATTTTATTTTTTTTTTATAAAAATTGATTTCGCACTCTTAAAGTGCGGAATCAAATATGGAATTTTTTTTAAAATCGATTTCGCACTCTCAAAGTGCGAAATCATATAAAAAAATATATATTTATTTTTTAAAAATTGATTTCGCACTTTAAGAGTGCGAAATCATGTGAAAATTATTATTTTTTTTAGAAATTAGGTTTCGCACTTTCAATGTGCGAAACCATTAAAAAAAAAAATTGATTTCGCACTTTAAGAGTGCGAAATCACGTAAAATAGTGACCCATACACACACCACCTAAATACACAATTTGGTATGACATATACACTATATACGCATTTTCGCCCAATTCTAACTGAATGAGACGGTATGAAACTGATCGAAAATATATTCGAAAATTGATACATGAAAAATATTCAGAAATTTATCAATACTTACAAGAAATGAAAAAATCCTAAATTTACCTTGTATTATTTTAACATAAATAAATGAGATTCTTATCTTACGAGCTAACAGATAATAAAGTCCAAAATAATATCATACCAAACCAATTACCATGTACCAACAACTTCTACTTTAACTAGAAAACTAAATAAAATAAATAATATGTCTATATTAGAAAATAGAAATACGACAAGGAAATTGCTACTGAACTGTACTACAGTTCTTATAAAAGGTAAGACAAAAAATGAAAAACAGGAAAAATTAAAAGGTAATAGCTTCTTGAACCGGATCAAATTGATCAGCAAGTTGAGGCGAGAAAGATCTCTTTTCGCAAGACAAATACGCTCCGTGTAGTGCTGAAGAAACTAGCGTAATGTCCCCAAAGATACAATGACTTAACGCTTTTGAAGTTGTAGCACACCACACTTCAAAGTTCCAACAAACTTGAAAGTGTGAAACCGAGCATAAAATTTAAATAAATGCTTGTGGCTTTTAGTGCATAAAATATGCAGAATGAAGTTGATGCAGTGTGTCTTTTGCCAAAAACTTCTAAATCTATTTATAGACTTCACCTTCCATGGGTTGAGAACTTGAAAAGTACGGAGCAGCTGCAATTAGTGGTTTTAATTCCCCACTACAGCCACTACCTCCACTATCTCTATCATCACAGCTATGAGGTTCCTCAAATGCTACTGATGAAGTTGAAAAATCACAACATTTCTGGGCTAAAGATAATGGGTCGAACCCATTTTCATTTGACCAAAAGGCTTGAGCATCTCAATGGTTCGAGTTCAAAAATAAAATTGAATTGGTTCAAATTCAATCTCCTATAGCCCAAGACCCAAAGATTCAAAGAGTTCAAAGTCTTAAGTCAATGTTCAAGATCCAAAGCCAATGCCAAGGCCCAAGCCCACAATTACAACCAACTAGTGCATGAGTTTAATCACATGATACTCACTACAGCTTCCCCTTAAATTATAAAGTGTATAAATTTCCCTTAAACTTTCAATGTGGGATTTTATACACTTCACTTTTCAAATGGCTAACTTACATAATTTATTTCCCACTCACCAAAAATTAGTTTTGAGAAAATAAAAATACTATGATTATGTACTCAATACATAGAATAATATTATAATATCTAGTTCTACATGAATTAAATATTTAGCCATCAAAATTAGCATCAACAAAACTAATTTTCCAACAATCCCTCACATGAGTAAATATCAATGCATGTATGTATACAAACTCTTGTGCTCAGTCATCATAAGACGTTATTGCATCAAGATAGATAGTTTATGGCTTTGAACCGTCCATAGTAACTATCATCAAATATATTGGTGGCATAATGGACTTGATGCCTTGAACTATCCCTCCGTAGTGTATTTTAAGACAATGATAATTACACAATAAAATCTTAAATACCTTTATGTTTTAAAGTTGTGTCCGTTTTGGCCATGGTCATCACTTTGGATTCATAAGTGTTTATTTGAAGTGACCCTCACTTCACACTTATATAGGTGACCTCCCATCAAAAGTATCCTGATATACTTCACCTTCAAAGGTTTGAGATTCATTAAAAAGTCTTTATAATTTAACTTTATCACAATTCTCAGGTAAATTCACTTGGATTCATTTCCAGGGATGAGATTCGAACATTTAACTTATTCCAAGTGCTCAACTGAATTTCCATAGTTTAGTTTTCCTATTGAACCATGTTCATGAGATATCCATTCATCAAGGTTGGGTTACCACTGTGGTCATTCTTTAATTTTGTGGATTTTAAATCTATTTCCTTTAACAAATTTCTCATCTGATCTCAATTAATCCCTTTCGTGAGAGGGTCGGCAATATTATAACATAGTTAATAGATATTATTACTCTATTCGAGAGAAATTATCTAACCGTGTTATGTCTTCGACGAATATGTCAAGACTTTCCGTTATACATACAACTTTGTACCCTTCCAATAGCTGCTTGGCTAGCACAACGTATCAATACAGTTGGCACAGGCTTATTCCAATATGGAATATCTTCCAAGAAGTTAAGAAGCTACTCTGCTTCTTCACTAGCTTTATCTAAAGCTATAAACTTGGATTCCATGGTGGATCGAGCTATACAAGTTTGTTTCGTAGACCTCCACGAAACTGTCCCACCTCCAATACAGAAGATATATCCACTAGTGGAGTGAGAATCTTTCAAATCTGAAATCCAACTAGCATCACAATATCCCTCAAGTATGGCTAGGTATCTTGAATAGTAGTCCATTGTGTATTTCAAATACAATAATATCCTTTTTAATTCATTCAAATTCTCGTGGATAGAATTGCTCGTATACTTACTCAGTTTATTCACGGGAAAGGCTAAGTCTAGTCGTGTACAATTCTTTAAGTACATTAGACTTCCTATGATCCGAGCATACTCTAACTGGGCAATTGGTCCAGCCTTGTTACCTACTAGATTTATCTTTAGATCAATGAGCGTCCTACTAGATGGACCCTCGTAAGCATTGAATTTCTTGAGCACTTTATCAACGTAATGAGATTGTGAAAAAATAGTTCCTTCTTGAGTTTTATTGATTTTAATCCCAAGGATTACATCAGCAACTCACATATCTTTCATGTCAAAATATTGTTTAACATTCTCTTAGTATTCATGATCACATAATGATTACTGCCCATGATCAACATGTCATCCACATATAGACACACAATAACATATTCATTTGATGTTCCTTTGACATAAAAACATTTGTCACATTCGTTAACCCTAAATCCATTTGACAACATAATTTCGTCAAACTTCATATCCCATTGTTTTGGAGCTTTCTTAAGTCCATAAAAAGACCGAATTAGTTTGTACACATTTTTCTCTTCACCAGGTGCTACAAACCCTTCAAGTTGATCCATATGTATTTATTCTTCTAATACCCCATTCAAAAACGCAGTTTTCACATCCATTTGATGAATCTCTAGTATGTGCAAAACAACAATCGCTAGAAGTACTCTAATGGATGCTATCCTCGTTACTGGTGAGTATGTATCAAAGAAGTCATAACCTTATCTTTGTTTAAACCCTTTGGCACCCAAATGAGCTTTAAACTTATCAACGGTTCCATTTGCTTTCAGTTTCCTTTTCAGGATCCACTTACAGCCTAGGGGCTTACAACCAGGTGGTAGATCAACTAACCTCAAGTGTGATTTCGAAGTATGGATTCCATTTCACTATTAATAGCTTCTTCCTAGAGCGGTGCTTTTGGGATGGATAGATCTTCCTTAATGGAGTTTGGATCATCATCTAACAAGTACGGGATAAAATCAGGTCCAAGAGACTTTGCAGTCTTTACCCTTTATCCACGTCCTGGTTCATCACTATTTGATTTCGAACCACTTGTAGTTTCATACGTTCTTTTGTTAGAAATAGATTCTATCTTATCTTTACATGGAAATATATTCTCAAGAAATATTGCCTTTCTTGACTCAATCGTAGTACCTTCAGGAATATCAGGATTTTCCGATTTGTTGTACTAAGAATCGATATGCCATACTATTGTATGCATATCCGATGAAAATGCAGTCGACCGTCTCTGGTCCAATTCTCATTTTCTTTAGTTCAGGCACAAAGACCTTTGCCTAACACCCCCACACTTTTAGATATTTATAAGATGGCTCACGACTTTTCCAAAGTTCATAAGGTGTCTCATTTTTACCTTTAAGTGGTATTCTATTTAATATGTGGTTGGCAATCAAAACAGCTTCCCCACACATATTTTGGGGTAAACTCGAGTTAATCAACATGGCATTCATCATATCTTTAAGATTACTATTTTTGCGTTCGGCGACGCCATTACACTGTGGTGAATATGGCGCCATCGTTTGATGTATTATACCCCACTCAGCACATAAATGTTCAAACGGAGCTATATATTCACCGCCTCTATCACTTCAGATTATTTTAATTCTTTTGCCAAGTTGATTCTCTACTTCAGTTTTATATATCTTGAAGGTTTCAAGAGCTTCATCTTTGCTTCTTAACAAATATAAGTAGTAAAACCCTATGCAATCATCAATGAACGTTATAAAAAACTTCTTTTCACCTCTAGCTTGCACAAATTTGAGATCACATATATCAGTGTGAATAAAACCTAGAGGTTCCTTGCATCTTTCCACCGAATGGAATGGTAATTTAGTTATTTTGGATTCAATACAAATTTCACATCTACTTTATGAATCAGTTTTTGAGTTTAGTAACAAATCCAAATTCATAAGTCTTTTTCTTGCATTTAGATTAAAATGTCCTCACCTATATTGCCATAAATCAGAACACTCAAGCAAGTAAACAGAATTAGATGCATTTTTATTCATACTTGAAGAGTTTACAGGGCGAATAGCCATTACATTCAGTTTGAACAATCCGTTGTCTAGATAACCCCTACCAAAGAACTGTCTAAACTTGCTTAACCCCAGTCTCTTAGCTTCAAAGACTAACTTAAATCTATTCTCAACCAACAGTGATCCAAATACTAAACTTTTATGGATGTCTGGGACATGCAACACTTCCTTTAGAAGTAGCTCTTTTCCAGAAGTTAACTTAAGAGCAACATTTCCAATTCCAACCACTTTCGATGAGGATGAATTCCCCATATGGAACTTACGAGCCGTTGAAACATTGTAGTTGGAAAACACATCTATGTCAGAACAGACATGTCGAGTTGCACCAGTATCAATGTATCACTCTCTTGGGTTATCAACCAAATTGGCTTCAAACACCACAGCTGACTTATCAAAGTCATTCAGTTCAAGCGGTTCAGGAGCAACAAGATGAGCACTTAATTATCCCTGGCATTGTCCATTATTGTTTTTAGGCTTCTTACAATCTTTTGCCATATGGTTTGGCTTGAAACAACTATGAAAATTTACAGTATCCAAACCTTGGCAACTTTCTTGCCTTTGTTGTTATGAGAATTAAACACTTTTCTTTTAAAAACCCTGCCTTGCTCCAACAGATTAGCATGAGCCTCCATTGGAGATCGGTTTATCTTATTCTCAGATTTTCAATGGTCTTCTTTAATAGGAAGTTTGACAATCAACCTCAAGTGTCATCTCCTTTGTCAGTTTAAGGTAATTTTTGAAGTCTTTCCAACCCAAAGGTAACTTCTCAATCACGGAAGCTACCTGGAAGGATTTACTTAGGGACATGCCCTCAACACATATCATGCAAAATCAGTTTGAACTTTTGGACTTGAGAGATGACAGTCTTAGTATCAACCATCTTGAAGTCTAGAGACTTCCCAATAATGAAATTTTCACTCCAAAGCATCCCAAAGTTCATTGGGAGTCTTCAAAACACTGTACACATTGTACAGTTTATTTCTCAGTTCATTCAAGACATTGTTTCGACAAAGGTAATCACCTTGGCCCCAAGCGTCATACGCAACACTCAAGTTAGCATTGACTTCGTTTTGTGCAACCAAAGGTGGATCCTCCTTCAAATATATAGCCAAACCCATAGTGGTTTGATAGAAAAAAATCTTTTGTTGCCATCTCTTGAAATCAAGACCATTGAATTTTTCATGTCTTTCAGCATGAACGTTGGCAGCAGGAATAACAACATTTTGAACAAAGGTTCTTGTTGCTTCGACAGTCTTCGACGCTTGAGTGGTTTGTGTTGTTTTGCCAGTTTTCTTTGGTTGTTGATTGACGTCCTCCATGAGTTCTCTGTAATCAAACAATATTTGTCTTGCGATTGTTACAAAACAGAAATACGAAAAAGAAATTGCTACTGAACTGTACTATAATTCTTAGGGAAAACTATTTTTTTAGTCCATTATATTGTCCACTTTCCAAAAAATGACCATGATATTGTCCAGCATCAAAACACCTACACTAAGCTAGTAAAATTATAAAAAAAGGTAAAAAATTATCCCGATCGAGATTTTTTGCTGACGTGGTATGATTCAATACTTTCTTATCATTTTCTTTAATTCTAAACATTAATTGAAGAAAAAAACCTGAGAAAGAAAATTATTTTAGTCCATTATATTGACCACATTTCAAAAAAGGTACGTGACATTGACCATCATCAAACCACATCTACTAAGTTGGCCAATTCATCAAAAAAGGACCAAAAAAGCTTGATGGGGGAATTTTTCTAACATGGCGTTATTCTATAACTTCTTATCATTTTCTTTAATTTTAAACATTAAATTGAAGACAAAATCCTATTTGCCCTTCGTTCTTTTTCCTTATATCAAATTAATATATTTTATTAAATAATTTTTTTTTTGAAAAATCAGATAAATATAAAAATATAAAGTAGATCTTAAATAATTATAAAATAAATACAATTTTTTTTATAATTTCTCATTTAATAAGATTTTAATTAATAAAAAATTAATAAAATGAGAAATAAATATAAAAATATAAAATGAATTTTAAAAAATTATTAAAATATAGATATTTATATGAAAAAATCTAATTTTATTCATATAAACTTTATATATGTTTTATAATATTTTATAATTTATTTTATGATTTTATATTTTTATCTAATTATATTAGCTAATTTTTTTACTAATAATCATTTTCTAATATAAACTTCTATATTTATTTAATAATTCCTTAATATTTATTTTATATTTTTATATTTACTTTAGATTTTTAATAATTCTTTATTGATCAAATTTTATTAATTAGATTAAAGGAAAAATAAATAAAAAATACAAAAGAAAAGGGAAGGGAAAACATATTTGTAATACTTAAAACTATAGGAAAAATTATTAGGAAATATAGCACCATGCCACGTCAGCAAAAATTTTCACCAAACCTTTTTTGGATATTTTTTTATCAAATGGTCAACTTAGTGGACGTGGTTTGACGATAACCAATGTCACGTACCTTTTCTAAAATGTGGTCAATATAATGGACCAAAATGAATTTCTTTCTCAAGTTTTTTTCTTCAATTAAATGTTTAAAATTAAAAAAAATGATAAAAAAGTATTGAATCACGTCACGCAGCAAAAAGCCCGATCAGGATAATTTTGTACATTTTTTGATAGTTTTACCAACTTAGTGTAGGTGTTTTGATATTGGACAATATTATGATCCTTTTTTGGAAAGTGGACAATATAATGAATTAAAAAAGTAATTTTACCCAATTCTTACAAAAGCTAAAACCAAAAAGGAAAAATAGGCAAAATTAAAAAGGTAATACCTTCTTGAACCGGAGCTGATTGATCAGCAAGTCGAAGTAAGAAAGATCTCTTTTCACAAGACAAATACAGCCCATGTAATGCTGACGGAACTGGCGTAATGTCCCCATAGATACAACGACTTAACGCCTTTGAAGCTATAGCACACCAAACTTCAAAGTTCCAACGAACTTGAAAATTTTGAAACCGAGCACAAAATTTTAAACAAATACTTGAGGCTTTTAGCGTAGAAAATATGCAGCATGAGGTTGATTTAGTGTGTTTTCTGCCTAAAACTTCTAAGTATATATATAGACTTCATCTTGCAGGGGTTGAGAATTTGAAAAGGATGGAGCAACTGCAATTAGTAGCTTAAATTCCCACTATAACCACTACCTCCACTACCTACATCATCACAGCTTTTGAGACTCCTCAAATGCTGCTGATGAAGTTGAAAAATCATAACATTGTTAGGCTAAAGATAATGGGCCCCATCTTCATTTGACCAAAAGGTTTGAGCATCTCAATGGGTCGAGTTCAAAAATAAAACTGAATTGGTTCAAAACCAATCTTATATAGACCAAGACCCAAAGACTCAAAGAGTTCAAAGTCCTAAGTCAATGTTCAAGTTCCAAAGCCAAGGCCAAGACCCAAGCCCACAGTTACAACCAACTAGTGCATGAGGTTAATCACATGATACTAATTACAACTTCCTCTTAACTTATAAAGTGTATACATTTCCCTTACATTTTCAATGTGAAATTTTATATACTTCTCTTTTCAAATGACTAACTTACATAATTTATTTTTCACTCACAAAATATCAGATTTGAGAAAATAAATATACTACAATTATCTACTCAATACGTAGAATAATATTATAATATTTAATTCTACATTGAATTAAATATTTAGCCACCAAAATTAGCTTCAACAAAACTAATTTTCCAACAGTCTGTTTTCTTGGAAAATGTACTCATATAAAAGTGGAATCAATAACTAGGATAAGAAACCCAATTTTTTACACGAGACATCAATAGCAAAGTAACAACACATCAACTTTTTCTTGTTCAAAATACTGTCATGAAATGAGAATTAAAGTTATAACAACATATTAAGAAACATAAAACATAAGCACTTATACAACTCTAATGATCAGTTATTGTCCTTAACCATAACTACAAACACAGTTGGCTTTAAAATATCCGCATTTCTATTGCATTCTTAGTATTTTAGATCTTCTCAATCAATATTGGAGGCAAATGAGTACCTCAACTGTAGTAGGAGTCAAAGAACTTCTAAAGCAATCTAAAGTCCAACCTCCAATACTGAATGCAGATTCTGATGCTACGGTTGATGATTGGATCGGTAACACATCACTATTAATGTAGCCCAAAATGGGAAATCAAATTGAGTTGACTTTCCACCAGGTCAATATATCAAAATCATGAGTGTATTTTTTAGAATACTCCTCCAAATACCTCTCTAATTCCCCTTTAGTAGCTAACTTATGTAGTTTCTATTCTTCTAAGAAAAAGTCATCGATGTCTTCATCTACTTGCATGTTTGAGATTTATTAGATGAATTATACTCTTCCACCAGCGTTTTCAAGCTTCTTGTTACTTTATCTACCAAATCATCTGCCTCTTTCTCACTATAGTAAAGCTTTTAGTTAACTCTTGATACTTCATTTTATATCTAGGGTCTAAAACACAATCGATGAAGAGTACTTGTCAAATTTTGCTTTCATTTGTTTTCCCATTTCCACCAAGCTTGGATCATTGCTTTTTTCAAAAGAATCTAAATCCTTTAAAGTTCGAATGATCTCAGGGAAATACATACAGAGAACCAGACAACTTGTAAGTGACATCATAAAATCTTTTGAGAAATTTAGTAAAATGAGCAGCATAAAACCAATCATTTTTAGTGGGCAATTCTTGTGCAATTTCAGCTGTCATTTTCACATCAATATCTTTGAACTTGTCAAAATCCTTTTGAAAGATTAAAGCAATTCCCAACATCAAATATGTTGAGTTCCATTTTGTTGAACAACAAAGTTCTTAAACCTTTCCTCAACAACAAACCTAAATGGAAGCTCATCCTTTATAATCATTTGAACCAAAGCATTTCGTACCTTTTCTTGATCAAATTGCTAACTAGTTAGTTTTCCTTCCCCATTATCAGATGAACTAAATGTCAAAACCTTTTGAGTTTTATCTTTAGCCCGTTGTACATCGACTAATCTTTGTTTAAGTTTACTGGACAGTTTTTACAAGTTTCTCTCAAATATTTCCATAAACCCAAGGTGCCCGCTTCACTCTTACACCCGTAATTTTTTGTTTACAAAATACTCATATAGCTTTCCCTATTTCATTCCCATTAGAATCTTTCTCCTTTTCGAAATAATCCCATACACTAGACCTAGTCCTTTTGGGGATTTGTGAAGTAACTTCTATTGAAAATGAATCTGACTCAATGATACGAGTGGGAGGAGGAGAACTTCAATAACATGCAGTAGATTCTTTCCTCTTACCGAATCCTGGAAAAATTATCCAATTTTATATAAGTGATCAAATAGATGTATGATCAAACACTACAAAAAAATAGGATTTTATTGAGGGAAAAACTTTCAGTAATAAGCAAAAAGCCCACGATAATCAATCTAGCGAGGGCAAGTTCCCCTCAGAAAAACCCTTGGTAAAGTCTTTCAAGGGGAAATATGCCTTCGGTAAATTTTGGGGCATTGAATCTAATTTGCCCTCAGAAAAACCGAGGGCAGTTTCCCCTCGAAAAAACCGAGGGTGTTTTCCCTCGACATTTCCCAGGGTAAAATTGCCCTCGGAAAAACTGAGGGTCTATTTATCCTTGGAAATACCGAGGTCATAAATTTCCTCTAAAAGACCGAACGTAAAGAAGCCCTCGTTTTCTCAGATTAAAAAAAATAATATTTGAAACAAAAGTAAAATACCGAGGGGAAGGTGCCCTCGATTTTCCTGAGGGGAATATACTCTTGATTTTTTCAAAGGGAAATATCCCCTCGGGGTTTTCCTTTTTTTTAAATATTATTTTTACTCCCTGTTTTTTTTTATTAAAATACTTAAAAATTAAAAAAATCAATTAATAAACAGACAAATAAATGAACTAATTATATAAATTTCTGAAAATTTACAATGACTAAATTTGTTCAACAAAAATGTTAGTAAAAGTTTACAAGAAGTCCTACGATGGGGGAGGTTGCGGCGGGTACTGCTGTAATAGAGCTAACAGCTAGGTCATCTTTGTTCCACGACCTCTTGGCATATGATAAAAGTAAATATAATATGAGCGTTTTACAAAATACCAAAATATATCAACCATTTTAATAAACCCAAACATAAATCAATTAGCTAAAATATGAGCATTTTACAATATGAACAATTTACATATATTTCAACCAAACTAATCATCTGAACCGACACTTTCACTATTAAAGTTATCACCAAACTCATATTCGCCTGTGTCTTGATCTGTATCTTGATCGGTGAGTAACTCATCTTTTGTATCATCACATGCCTCATCAACAAGTTCATCCATGTCATTATCAGTGGGGTCGTGCAATTGGAAACCGACATCATCTAGCTGAATTGGATTGTGTGTATCTAAAGCTTCTTCTTAAAACGATTGCTCTGGTAGAGGCTCGATAAACTCAACATTTGATCTTGCTTTGATTTTACATGTTTCCCACTAGCCCAACTAGTTTCGTTTCGAACTTGGGTACACACAATAGTATATTTGTACAGCCTGGGAATCAAGTACAAAAGGTTCATACCGATTGAACCTACGCTTATGATTGATATCGACTAGCTTATAATGTGGATGAACTTTTGTGCCTGTAGGAGTTGGATCAAACCAATCGCACTTGAACAATAATGCATTTTTCTCTATTCGCCCGGTGTATTCGAGAAGAATAATATCTATGAGACATCCACAATAATCATACTTGGCTGCCACATAGTTTGATCCTTTAATGCATACTCCACTGCTCGATGTTGATTTGTTAGACCCGTGCTCGATTTTTTGAAATCTATAACCATTTACTTTATATCTAGTATACGTTTTCACACATCGTGATGGACCCTCTACTAGACTCCTAATGTTTACGTCAATCACATTGTTCGAAGGATATCTAGCCCATGACGTTAAAGAATTATTTTTAATTTAGAAAATATACTAGATAAATACATTCAATAATTAAATGATATGCATCTCGGTATTAAACATCTTAAGTAATGTTTGAAACAATTGGCAAATTCATTTTCCAATTTTTCGTTGAGCCTATCATCAGTAATATTTGGTTGGAGATATTGAATATTGTTTGTGTAAATACTACATAATTTGGAGTCTAGTAGGTTCCCGTACAGAGAAGCTAGAAGAGGTTCTAGCTAAAACATAAGATGTTAATAATTAAATAAGACAAAGTACCCATAAGAATAAGGTAAAGAATTTACCCTTGTTAAATATTGAGTGGCTAGGGGCACTTGGTTGGGGATGCTCAGGGTCTCTAAGTACTTCTAATTGAGCATCAATACCTGATTCTACAAAATAATTAGAACTAAGAAACATCCTCACAGTTCAAGAGGCCACTGGGCAAAGGCGGTAAGGTCGAGCTCGATGGTTTTTGGGAATGATGATGCTTAGGTAGGGGAGAAGATGCACGTCGGGGATTGATGATCACAACCTCTTGGTCAGCGGCAGTAGAAGGTGGTTGAGGTTGAGACTGGCCACGGTTTACATTTCTTTTCTTATTTTGACCCGAAATGACTTTTTTGGCAGTGGCTCGCCCTTCAGTGCGACAATCGCGACCTCTGGCTCATCTCTTTGGTCCATGGGTGCTTCAAACTGGGAAGGATTTGGTTGAGGATTAGCTGGAGTATCCTCAAAATCCAAGAAACAGTTGAAAACAAACTATTATGTAGAGTGGAGAAATTGGTTAGAGATACGTGACCACATTGTGGGCAATAAGGTAGACCTAAGAAATATTGACATACCAAACTCTGAATTAGACATCAGAGAAAGAGGTAGGCGGCTGATACCAAGGGAGATATATACACATTCAGACTTGGTAAGCTTCACCACATCACAGGGGACACTTGTTCCACTCGACGACCTGGTCTTTGCACCTCTAGTGGGTCACAAATGGGGGTTTTCCTATGACTACTTGTTCTTCGAGGGAGTTACATCTTTCCATTTGGTGATAAAAGGCCATGACTCAGAGGAATGGAGGAAGAAGATTTTGGCTCGCTATTCTGCCACCTTAGAGGAAGGTTTTACAAGGAAATGTGCTTGATTATGAGATTAGAGGTAAAATGATCCCTTTTGTTTTTTTTTGAGTTGCTAGCAGAAATAGAAGAAATCTATATCGGGTTTTACTTTATAATATTGGCATAGGATCATATATCTAGTAATAATGCGGATGGAGTTGGAGGTCATTTGGAGCAGAAGACCTGATATTTCACTGGTGAAATGACCATAAAGGAATGCATCGTGAACCTAATCCCAACTGAGAAGTGGTCTTTAAAGATGGTGATATGCCCAGCTGGGGGATCATCAGCATCATTTTTACTAGCCTTAGGAAGTACTGGAATCATATTATTGGGAAAATGAAGGTTTTTTATGAAGTTGGGGAATATCTTTGAATCAGGAAGGAACCAAGGATTCTCTATAGTGACTCTAGCGCCTTGCTGAAGAGGAGGGAAATGATGTGAGAGAAAGAAGGGAATATAGTCACTGGACTGGGGTGAAAGAAATCGAGGTCGGAAGGGGGATTGTGTGTTTGCAGCTTGGTTATTAAAGGGATGGCTGTTGGAATATTTTGGGTCAGTATTAGGGTTTGGTTCTCTAACACGGCCCAGGTCAGGTCACCGACAGGCTCGTCTACTAGGCCGACTCTAGGTAAAGACAGGATTTCCCTGATACCAACTTCAGGTCGGTTGGGGTTTTTCTTACTATTTTTTCTATTTAAGGGAATTTCTATGGATTCAGTATCAGAGTTAGGGTTTTGAAAATTATGATTCTGGGAATCGAAAGACAGTGAAGATTTTTATGGAAAGAAGGAATAGGGATGGTCACACAAGTAAATAATATATAAAATAAATCCGTATAATAAAATTTGATTAAATGGGAATAAGGGGACTTACCCATGATATGCAGATATGTGAGATTGTCGAGTTGATCTATCGATCGATTGAAGATGACTCACTTTGCAGGGGATCTTGAAAGGTTATTTATGGCGGACATTAAAAAAAATCACTTTCAAGAAAAATGTACAAAAGGTAAAGGGGGTAAATTGAGAATGACGACGATTTTATATATGTAAGGGTAATTGTGGAATTTCCATTTCTAGGCCCACTAAGATTTTTATCACAAGAATATGGGGTGAGGATATCTATCCTCTCTGACACAACAGTAAAGTCAAGTTTAATGAGGTAACATTTAGAATGTCTCTGACGACTGCACTTTTACCAAGAATATCTCACGTGTGAGGTAGGTTTCAAGAATTATGTTTTATATTGTATTTGGTTTCCTACCTCAGTCAGGTACAATATGGGGGATTAGATGATACAACATCAAATATTTAGGTTGCCATGCCCGTCGAGTTACACTTTTTTAAATAAGGAGAGTGACCTCTTTTAAAGAATTATCGAGCTCTAATGAGTTTTGGAATGGTAGTAATGTTCTTAAATTAGGTCGGATAAAAGAGAGATGGGCCTTATATGCCTACGATGAGTTGATATGGTTATGGTATGGGCCCCGGCATGTTGATATGATATGGTAAGGTGTGGCCCCGGTGGGCTAAAGTTATAGGGATGATTTATGGCCCATGGTTATTATGGAATCTTAATAAGTGGCGAGAGTTCCAATTGTTATGGTAACTTATCATAAAGGTGAGAATCCAAATTTGGAGTCGGTGGGTTTATTATAGAATTATTGTGTGAATAGGAGATGAAAATCCTAGATTGAGAACACGTCTCTTATCTATATAAAGAGGTACTATGCCTCAATTCTATTCTAAGTTGAATATTCCTAACTTCATTAGTGCTCATGTTCATCACTATATACGTATATTGACTTAAGCATCAGAGGGCCTACATCGAGGCTGTCCAGCTTGGGTTTTATTTTGTAGGTTGCTCGAGTTTGAGAAGGCAGTTTGGAGAGCAACGACCTCTTTCTTGGTTAGCCAATCTCTTTGCTCGCATCATTAGTTATTGAACATGACATTTACAAAGTCTAAACCACTTAGTATAGTTTTGTAACCGACGTGGTGTAACGTTGGAAAAATTATCTTTGTTTTTGGAAATAAATTAAGTTTTTTAAAAAATCAAAATAGTATGCATTTTATCGAACATATGCAAGCATTAGCGAACCAAGATTCTATTTTAATATCAATTACCAAACTAAAAACCAAATAAAAATAAGATTAACATTAAACTAATTAACCAACACGAAGCATGTATAAAACTAATTAAGTAATTTCATTCTCCAAAACAAATACTTATTATTCCGAAACCAAACATCAAAACAAGAAAGAAACACCGAAAGATTCACAACTAAGAAATAAAAGAGAGTTTTAGTAAATACTATTTCCGAACAAGAGTACGATCAACTTGAATTATGAAAGCTATAATATATCCAGTGATTCTGGAGAAGAGATACTCTATTCAATGAACCCCAAAGCTTGTCACGAACT
Source organism: Phtheirospermum japonicum (assembly GCA_014905375.1). Taxonomy (NCBI): domain Eukaryota; kingdom Viridiplantae; phylum Streptophyta; class Magnoliopsida; order Lamiales; family Orobanchaceae; genus Phtheirospermum; species Phtheirospermum japonicum. The sequence continues at coordinate 598,025 of BMAC01000618.1, read as the reverse complement.
CTGGATTACTGCGCTTCTCATGGTGAATGATCAACTAACGAATCCGACCGAATTGCCGTAAGGGCTTTAGTGTTCCGTTTAATCTATAGTGCCAAGAATGTCTACCCGGATAGATCGTATGAAAAAGATGCTCAAAATATACCAGATGATAGCTGATTCTCTGGTCTTTTTGTAGCCTCAAAGCCTCATTCATTGCTTGTGTAACCGAAAATATTTTGAAAATTCGAGTTGTAATGCTTGCATCCGGATGGATGGTCTGAAGAATTCGACCGGATGGGGTTCTTTGTCAGCCAATTCGGTCAGATGTTAGATCCATCCGACCAGCTGTGAGTCCAGTGGGTTTAATCCGGCAGGATATAAGATCCATCCGACTGGTTGTGATTTCATAGGTCAATTCGGTCGGATATCAGATCCATCCGATTGGATGAGTGTCCTTGTGGCTACTTCTCGTGACTGGCTTTCTCGTCCTTGTCTCTTGATTCTCGTAATGGGTTACGAGCTTAATCCTCTTGAAGTCCCAGACTCGTCGAGTGCCCTAACTGCATGAAAAAATACAGGAATTATCTCAAACGGACCAATTAATGATCGAGAAATCGGGAAATTAAGTAAAAAGCTGTAGAATGTAAAATTATGCAAAATAGCTTAATCTTAACCCGAAAAAGACAACAAAAAGACTCACACATGACTCAAAATATATACAAATACATAAAAAATATGTACGGATCAACTACCCCCCGATTTATTGGTTTGTACGTCCTCGAATAAACAAAAGAATCAAAACCAAGTAAGTATGGAAGTAGTTGGATCAGAGAGTCATGTTATGCATAAAATATAGTTTTGAAAATATAAACACTTTTGTTGAAAACTCTTAAGCCAAGCTCGTGTTTCATTTTCACCTTAAAATCAAAAGAATGCATCCTCTAAAAAGGGAAATATATAATGGTGCACTCATTTGCTCGTGTTTTTCAAAAGGTAATTGTATACGCTCGGATCAAAAAATGCATTCAATGACTTGTGAAAATCAAAAACTCGTATATCGCATATGTGTGCACATTTAGTCAAGAACCAGATGAGGACTTTTAGGGTTGTAATGTAGCTCTTTGATAGGGTATGTCATATATATAAAGATGTGTGGCTAACTTGCGAGCAAACACTATCAATAACTCACTCAATCAAACATTTAAAGAATAGAGCAAAGTCTTGATCCTCATTCCTCCCAAAATACCCGTATATTGCTTTCAAACTTTTTATAAATAAGGTTATTCTTACCCAAAAACTCAAACTAACAATACTCACTTGCCTTTATAAATAGGCTTTATTCTTAACATCTAGATGCTCTTATGAATTTAAGCATCCTTAATTACATTTTTTTTAATAAAATTTTCACTAACTTCCAACTTGCAATCGTCATATTTCTTCAACCCAAATAGACTCTCATATCACAACTTAAATGAAATAAGAGCAACAATTATGCTCGTGGCTAAGAAAAAGATGGGATATAAGGCTCATGGGGGCTCATTAAGAATTATAGTTGTTTTTATTTCTGAATAAGGCCGGAAACGGGTTTTATATGTGCCTATCATCATTTCCAAAACCAAATGCACACATGAGACTTTAGAGACTTCTCAAAACACTTGTCGAATCAAAGCATAAAAAGTTGATAAACACATAAGGCTCTTTACCAGGGTTTTATTCAAACTTTTGAAAACAAGGTGATCGAGTTTTAAAAGCTTCGCAAAATTGCTAACGACTAAGTGTTGTATAAATATATATATATAAGTAGTTTTTTTGAAAAACTTTGCACTTAAACAAGCTCATAAGAATTTAACGACAAATCATACAATACATGATTCCGACAGGCAAGCCAGTACAAACACAAATAAGCATAAGAATGATTTCAACGTACATCGACATAAAACAAAGACTCAAACATAACTATTTGACTGAAACGACTCGAATTGTGCATGCATAAAATACGACTAGTAGATTACACATAATGGTCAGATGTAGCATCCATCCGGTCGGATGGTGCTACAGTGTGGTTCCTCCGACTGGTTACCTTCACCAATCCGGTCGGATGGTGCTTCTAAGGTGGAATCCGAATGGTAACCTGCACCAATCCGATCAGATGGTGCTGCAAAGATGGAATCCAGCTGGTTACCTGCACCGATCCGACCGGACTACCCCCCCCCCCCCCCCCCCCCCCCAACAAAAATTAAGCAATGCCCGCATTGCCATCGACGAATCAACATAAGGGGATAGAAAAAGTCAAAACAAATAACATGAGAATAGTTTAGTCAAATAGTTAATGCAGACACTCACGCACACAACATATAATAGAAGAATCTAAATAACACAAATCACTACAAATGAAAAATAAGAGTTTTGATAGAAAATGATACAATTGGGGCGTAGGCCCGCCTACATGTCCATGTGGTCCGGAGAGGGAGGTGGATAACGCTGCTCGACCTGCATGAGACGCCCATCAATGGAGATAAGGTAGTCGTTATTAGCCTCGACTCTGCTGTTCAACTGGATAATATTCTTATTCATCTCGGCAACGTTAGCGCCCAATCTCGCCAGAGTGTTCTGGAACATCCTAGCTTCCTCGCGGCTAGCTCGTGCATTCTCCCGGGCCTCCTCATGTGCCTCCCATGAATCTTGCCTAGCATCCCTTGCATAACTCTCTTGATTGAGGCTCATTTGCCTCATTTGTTCCATGACGCTCGTCTGGAAGTCCTGCGTCTACCTCCACTGCATGTTGGATTAATATTGGTAGTCGCTCGGCCCGCTCTCGTAGGCATTCCCAGTGTTGTAGTATCCCCCACCGTATCCTCCACTATATCCGCTATATCTGCCGTACTCGAGACCCTCTCCATAATATCCATGCTCGACATTCTCGTTCTGATCACCCTTGCCATCATCTTCTTTGTCGTCGTCTTCGTCGTTGCTCTCTTCATCGTCTTCAGCCTCAGCCCTTTCCCTGTCGATATACCCTAAGAAAGTCGGGATTATCACATTTTACCCATTTTACATCCGAATCTCGACTTGCATCGGTACGCTCAGATATGTGATGTCATCGTCGTAGGGATCATAATTATGGTATCGAGCGAGCTCGGTGACAAAGGTACTTAGTGTGAGTTTTGCCGATTTCTTTTCATGCACTCGCTGCACATTTTTGATGGCCGCCGTGAGGAGTGGTTAAAGGTTCAAGTCGCCTTAGTGGAACGCAATCCACAATGCTCGTAGCTCTGCTGAGGACATTCTGGTCATGTCCTCTTTTCCCAAAAAGACTTGGACAAAAAACTTTTATGGCATGGGATCGAAGAGAGGTGGAGTTGAAATGGCACCCCGGTTCTAGTTGTGCTCCAGTGAGTCTGGCCCACCACCCCTTTTTATCGTACTCTTCATGTTGTAATTATTCATTCGCATCTCGATTGATGCCAAAAATCACGTTGAGGTCGGCATTGGGGGTGTGGAGTGGGCGGCTACAGAGCCTGCAGTTCAAATAACCATCGGCAAGGGCTTGAAGGCCGTGAAGAACTCGAGCATGAGTGTTCGGTGGCCGAGTGACTTAATATCGGCCCACATTACCAAATCGAGCGCCTTGATACCCGACAAAAACTTTTCAGCACTTTTATCTCCTTGCTCGGCCTTTTCCGTCCAAAAGGCCATGTCAATGTGTCGGGGGGCGTATACGTTGATTCAAGATTAATGCACCTATTTTATAAACTATTTGTCAAAATAGTTAAAGCTTGCCCGCAAGAGAACAGGGTCACTTATAGGTGGGTAAGTTGACTTGAGTCGATCTCAAGGAACATGTAATCGGAATCTCGAATAGTTTGTTCAATCACAAAGTAACACGAAAACTTGTACAAATTGGGGGCTTGGCTTGTTTTGATTATCTAAGAATTTAAAGCACTTGAACATTAATTAAAACTAGGTAACTCAAAGCAATTAACTAAAAACATGTAAATTCAAACCAAAAAACCAATCTAAGCATAAATGATAAACAATTATCTAAACATGAATGATAATAAACCAATAAAACTGAACTAAATGAAAGATTAAGAATTCAAATATCAAAACTAACTAAGGTTCATAACATGAAATAATTCAAGGACGATTATTGAAAAACTACTACTTAATCGCATAAATTAATCTAAGAAAGCAATTAAAGAGTTTAGAGTACTTATTGAAATAAAGAAATTGCAGTAAATTCTCCAGCTAATCCGGAGAGATTGCGTAGATCTTGGCCAAAAATCGAATCACGAACTAACGGGTGGAGCTTTGAACTTGTGACTCTTGAATCTTCGATCTTGATCTTCTATGTTGATATGTGATGTGAAGGTGTGTTGTTTTCGAGCAAAAGGACCGTAAGTAGGGTTGTAGTGGTATATGGTGTGTTTTGGGATAGATTAGAGAAGGGTTTATGTAGTTCTCCCTTGTCTTGGAGCACAAGTTAGGGTATAAACGTGTTTTCTGGGCAGGTACCGTTTAGACTTAGCGGTATGAGTTACCGCTAACTGTACCGTTAACCTTGTACCCGCTTCCCAATGGTGACTTTAGCGGTTAGGAGTAACCGTTAAGTTCGCCGCTGACCTCTCTGTCACTTCGTAACAGTGTGACTAGCGGTATGAAGATACCGCTACAGTCACCGTTAACTCCCAGTTTCTACTACTCCTTCGCCGAAAGGCTCGATTCTCATCCTCTATTATTCGATCGTCAACCCTTAAGTGCTGAACTCTTCTGGCTACTTAGCTGTAAGATGAGAAATAGAGAATAATCATCTATTTGCATCAATTTAGATCACAATACAGTAAAATAAGTTGGAAGTATAAATATACGGAATTTAGCTTAAACTTCCCAACTTATACCAAAAGTAATAAGAAAAACTAATAGAAATATTAATAAAAACAAGGACAAATATGTACTAATCAGACGTCCCGGGTGATCAAGGATTTGTAAAGTTTGTTTTCCCCCTCGTCCTCAAGGTGGGATGGTGCAAGAGATGGTACAATATCGCTTGGTCCTCTCTCCAAGCTCACTCCTTTGCCCTTTTTCGTGTTCTTTCCTCGCGATGGTCGAGAACCGGATGCCATAGTCTATGCAAAAACTGGAAAAGTTTAGGAACGAACTCTCTTAGATAATTCATCGAGCACCTGCTGTGCATCTCAAATTCAACCCCCAAACTTGCTCAATGGCTTGAAACCAACAACCCTCCTTCGATTTCCCTGCAATTCAACTCCCAAACAATTCAATTGAGTTGATTATTCAAGCTATTATACCTTGTAGAAGGATAATGAAACGTCGGAAGGTTATTGATTATATGAGGTTTAAGCTCTAATTATCTTGCGGTTCTTCCCAACAAAATAGCTGAACTATAGGGACCAACTTGAGGGGTCGTGAAATCTCGTTGTCTCGGCTCGCACGCCCCCTTTAGTGTCTTTCTTGATTATTAGGCCTCGCGTGGTTTCTATCATACTCGTTCCTCTCATTGTAGTGGTTATTAGCGAGCCAGTCGTCAATCTACTCGTCTCCATGGTAATATCTCTCAGAATAGTCATCTCGAATGTTGTTGTGGCGATTTCTATTTCCTCCTCCTCTCTCTTCATTCTGGTCCATCATATTTCGTTGAATATTTCCCCAATACTCTCGAGGTTGTACCGGTCCGTCGGGTTGAATTGGTGCACTTCCGTATTTGTTTCTTTGTTGTATATGGGGGGGTTCCTTGGTGGTTGATTGATTTGCATCTTTTTGTACATATTTTCATTACCGTTTTTGTTTCACGTTGCGTTTTTTTCCCTTACTTTTTGTTGCTTTAGGAGTTGGGTTGGCCGTTTTTCATATTTCTAGATTTTCTTAGTTTTTGTACGTTTTATTAGTAATTTTCGTAGTTTTTCACTTTTCCATTTTTCTTGGCCGTAGGACGTCCAAGCGGGGCCCACGCTCATTTGGGATCGTTGATACTCAACTCGGGAATGGACGGACAAAGCAAGGAAGCGCAACGAACGAGGTTCGATAAACCGGCGGACGCGAAAAGAACGAGAAATCGAGCCGGGCGCTGGAATCTAGTCGGCCGACTGGATGTTCAGTCGATCGACTGAACTGGCACAATCGACTGGATTCCAGGGAATTTTGGCATTTTGGACGATGCAGTCGATCGACTGAAAAGCAGATTTTGAGATTGAATAAGTGACCAGACGTCATTTCAAGAACAACTTGCATCAGAGCTTCTTCCCCAGGAAGCTCCTCTAAAAACCAGAAAGAGCAGCTTTTCATCTTTTTACTTCATTTTAATTCCTATAAATTCTAGTAATTAGATATAGATTAGTTAAGTTTAGATTTAAGCTAGTTTATGTTCAAGCTTTGTTTCAAGCTATCTTTTGTGAAGATCCATCAACTTTTAAGCTTTCTCATTCAAGCTTTTGTGTAATCAACATTTGGTAACTTCTTTCCTTTAATTCAGTTTCATTTCCATGTTATTTCTTTTTAATATTGTGTTGTGCTTTGGATCATAYTTTAGTATCTCTTGTGTTTTTCAAACTTTCAATATCATTTTCTAGCTTTCTAGCTTATAAACTTATGCTTTTAAGTTATTAAGTTACAATCAATTTCTAAGTTAGTAAAATTTTATTAAGATATTCATCTTTAAGCCCTTAATTCATACTAAGTAATTATGTTGACTTATTCAAATAAGTTGACTTTAATTTTCCCTCCATTTTACTAATTTCAAATAATTAAGTTTTAATAAGTTAATTAGTTTAAGTTGATCATTTTAATATAAGCTTTAATTTCCTTTAAATGTTTTAATGTTTTTAAATCTCAAATCTTCAATTTAAATCTTATCTTTAAAATCGAAAAATGATTATCGCTTTTCTAGGGTAAATTAGTTTTAGCAAAACCGACGATAAGAACAATAAAGAAAACCGAACGCCGATCACATCCATCCTCGAGAGACACGACTCGGGACAACTCACCGCACCTACAGTCGACTCCGTACTATTGCGGAGACGATTTCTAGAGCGTCGAGAAATCTTCGATCATTGATCATTGTCGTTTTTGTGAGTAGGATTTTCCAGTCTTAACATCGTATCAGGAACTGGATCACAAACAAAATCGGTGGTGGCAGACGATTCGCTTTCGGATATATGAGGAGGTCTTGCTTGATTTGAACGATGAATATTATTGATGAATGGTGCAAGTTCGAGTCTAAGTGATCTTCGACCTTGCATACACTCAACAAGAAATTAAACGCATCGATTAGAGAAATTGGGCTTGTTCCCTTGATTTGAAGGATAATGGCTATTTTTGATGTTTGAAAGCGAGACTTTGGGCTTGTTCCCTTGATTCCTCTGGACAGATGCTATTGCCTGAGTTGGGTTCTCTGGTCGGATGTAAGTGTGGTGGTTGAGAATATTCGGTTGTGGAGAGGTTGGAAGATCGGGATTTGCCTTTCCTTCACATTTTTTGGGAGGAATATTGTGTTTGGTGAAGTAGATCTAAATAAGGGGGACGATTTTAAATAAAACTACAGCAACGTCCGGTCGGATTTGTCCTCATCCGGTCGGATTGTAAGACAGTGTTTCTCATCCAACCGGTCACTATCACCAATCCATTCAGATGGTTCTAAAAAAAACTACTCCGATCAGACACTTGCTCCAATCCAGCGGATGGTAGGACAATGTGTTTGGTCTGATAGGACATCTTCTCCAACCCAGTCGGATGGTACTGCAAATGGTTTGGTGCAACTAGTTTATACGCTAATCCGGTCGGATGTTGCTACAATGTGTTGTATCCAATCAAATTTTACTCCGATCCGACCGGATTGATTGGGGCTTCTTGATTTCATCACTTCCTACACACTTAACACATTATTTATCACATCCATCAAACTCTAATTTATCACACACAAAAATATGTACAAAAAAAAAGATAGAGAAAAATGAAAAATCAAACAAACTATGGACAAAAATGATGCAAACTTGGGTTACCTCTCAAGAAGTGAAAATTTTAACGTCTTTTGCTCGACGGTACCTCATTTTAGTTTTAGACGTCTCGAGGTGGATCTTTTAGTAGCACAACTTCACGATCATTCTTTGGAATGGGCCCTCCGTGATACAACTTCACACGATGCTCGTTGGCTTGATCGAACTTGTTGAATTTTAGAAAAAGCTTCTTGTTGTGCTTCTCCTTCATCATTTGCTTGCTCATCCGGTCCATCCTACAGAGTTATCACGAATCTCCTCTGACTTTACCAACTCCGACTTACGATTTCCTCCCGCTTCGTCTTTGATTTGAAATAGATCAACCACCCTCTCCGCGTTTGGATCAAAATTGTCCTCTTCAACGTTCCCCTCTTCTAACGGCATGACACCGTAAAACTCCTTCACGCATTAATCCATAGATTTTAGATGAGAGCAATTGGAACCCAAAGGAGGTGATGGAGCGTTTTGGGTGTCTTTGAGTGAGAATGTCACTGACTTGTAAAAACTGGTTAGTGTTATCTTTCCTTGACGCACGTCAATTATTGTGTGTGAAGATTCCATGAATGGTCGACCCAAGAGAATAGTATTCTCCTTGCTTGATTAGGCCACTTCTCCGATGTCTAGAATTACAAAGTCTACAAGGACTACTAAAGAGCCAACTTCTATCAAGACATCTTCGACCACTCCTAATGGATATCTTACCGAACGGTCTGCTAGTTGAATTCGTATGCTTGTTTATTTCATCTCCCCAAGGTTGAACTGTTTATAAAGGGCGTAGGGAATCAAGTTGATACCTGCCCCTAAATCGAGCATTCCTCATGCCTTTTGTCCATCCTCGAGAGTTATCGTGATGCAAAAACTCCCTGGATCACTCACTTTCGGCGGCAGTGGTTGGTGACATATGGAACTCACTTCCTTCGATAACACAACCCACTCATTTACTTCCAGCCGTCTCTCCTTTGATGCGAGTTCCTTGAAAAATATTATGTAAGCCGGCATTGCTTTGATCACGTCAAGAAGTGGAAGGTTGACGTTCACGTTCTTCAGCATGTTATAAAGTTCCATGAACATGTTGTTCTCTATTGCTGGCTTAAGATGACTTGGAAATGCCACGGGGTCTCGAATAACTTGTTACGGCTTGATATGGCTGGAATTCCCCTGCTCAAGAATGGTATCAGACCGGATACCAGTACCAGTCTATTCGGATAAAGCTTCTGTCTTGTTGTTTGACCGGATATGCATGTCCTTCTGTTCAGATGAGTTGATATCCGACCAGTTCTTCCTGTCAATCCGGTCGGATGAAGCGTCTGATGGATCTACTATTTTGCTGTTCGACCGGATTTGCTCGTACATCCGGTCGGATGTTTCCTTTTTCCCTTTAATCCGGTCAAAATCTTGACAGGATGTTGCTTCCGTCCTCCCGATCCGGACGGGTTCTTGGCTCATCCGGCCGGATTCTTTGGCTGTCCCTTCCTTTCCTGAATCGGCTCCTTTGGATGGAAATATCCCGGTGATGGAGCCCGGAACGTATCTATTTTGGGACTTATGGATCCCCGAAATTGCCACCTTCTTATAATTCAAGGGCGGATCATCATCATTTTCTTCTTTTTATTTTAAACTTGTCTCGTTCTCAACATCTTCCTCCTCCAATTCTCCGATCCCATTATCAACCTTCTTCCTTCCTCGAAGTACATGTATCGCCATTGATTTTTTGTGTTGACTAGGCAGCATCCCGGGGTCAGTTCTGAGCTTTGGTAAGGACACGAAGATCTGTCCCATCATCATCTCCAACTTTTCCATTTGTTTCTTGGTATGTTTATTTTCCTAAATGGTGCGAAGAATTTCTTCTCGGTTGCGTAAAGCCTCAAACTCTTGTCGTTGCCGTCATAATCGTAACTCTTCATCAGGATTCAATGGAGGTGGAGCTTGTTGTTGTTGCGGAGCTTGGTACTATTGTTGGCCTTAATTATTTTGCCCTTCTGGATCGCGTTGTTGATAGTTCCCTTGTCCTTTGTTCGGATAATAATTATAGTTACTCGAGCCTCCTTGATTTCTGTTAGAGGGAGGTGGTGCCAAGTATTGAGGATCCATCTGTTTAGGTACTGACACGTAATTAGGATTCCCTGGGCCGTACTTGAAGTTTGAATGATCTCGGAGACCTGGATTGTATGTGTTGGAGTACGGGTCGTAGTTTTTGGTGAAATTTTGGCCCGATTTGTTGTTAGGATGGAAGTTCTGCACAGTGTTCACCTCTTCATCCTCATCCTCGTCAAACATCACCTGGCATGCATTATCTCCATGCCCAAACGCTGCACAAATTCTACATAATTCGTGTGACGGTTGCGACGACTCATCATCTCGCTTCATTATACTTTTCAACAATGCCACGTGCTTCTTGAGATCCTCAATCTTGTCATTCTCCTCACGAGAAGTTGACACTTTCGTTCACATTGACTTTTCTTGGCCGTGATCTCATCTGTTGCGATTTCTCGCCCATTAGTTCAAAAAGATCCCATGCTTCCCTCGCGGTCAAGTCTCCAAAATCATCGGTCGTAGGCACTGTTATTATGATGTGGGCATGCATGGAGTACCCTCTTATAATGCTCCCACGCCTCGTGGAACGACTCCCCGTCTAATTGCTCGAAGTTGGTAATTTCTCTCATCAACTTCGCCGTCGTTTGGGCTGAGTAAAACCTGCCCACAAACTTCTTGTAAACCAAATTCCAATAGGTTAAGGAGTTTGGCTGCAATGATAGAAGGCACTGCTTTGCTTTTTCCTTCGGGGTTCTCGGGAAGAACCTCATTCTCAGTTGTCCTTGAGTTAGTCCTCGAGATGGAATTCTGGACACCACCGCATAGATTTCTCGAACGAAATCGAGCGGGTCTTCATTTGGCATGCCATAGTAAATTGGTAGTTGGCTCATATGGTTGGACTTCAAGTCATAATCTCGGGCCGCGGGGCCTAAGACTATAGCCGATCTGAATGAACCGATGGTTAAACACATGAGATCACTTTGTCGGCGCTTGTTCGGATATCGTGGGGCTCGTTCTCCACTGAAATTAGCTCACCCTCCGTAATCTCTTCATCCGCCATATTTTTCCCAATTCCCAAAATACTAATCATCGTCACAATGTCGATAATCATTGTCATCGTATACGTTATTTCGGACATTTCCTCCCTGCCAAGCATGGTACGGTCGCTCCTCTCCTCTATTTCGGAAACGATTCAGATCTCGCTCCCAGTTCTCAAATTCGTGGTGGTTCCGCTGGTTGTTTTGGGGCTGGGGCCCGCCATTACCAACGTGGTTATGCTCGAACTCTTGATTTTCCCAAGCATTGAAGGCTCGGGCCTTGGTCCCGGACGTCATCTTTTTGATCTCTTCCATGCATGTCATCATTGGGTGGCATGCCGTTTGGTTGATCGCGAGGGGTAATGCGGTTGTCGTGTCGTCTCCCTCTACCACCATTCGTTCCTCCTCTTCTTCCTCTGGTTCCTCGATTGCCATAATGTGGAATGATTGACATGGTAGCTAGGGTTGATTCAGATGGATTTCCGTTGGGGTAAGAAAAGAGTTGTCTCGGTCTCCTTACTCGTTCGATGCGATTAATGAATGAGGTCAGCTCACCTTTAAGGCTTCTTCGACCTTGCATAAACAACAAACAACATCAACGCATCGAGTGGCAAAACAGAACAATTATACATATATCAAACATAAAAATATTAACACGAATAAACTTCGTCAACACCTTTGCCACTCCCCGAAAACGGTGCCAAATTTTGAGTCGAACAATTTGTGCTTTAAAAATTAAAATCAAGTTAAATAATGCGCGTCTATATTTTGAAAACAAGTTCGCCCGCAAGAGAACGAAGTCACTGTAGATTGGATAGTTGAACCGAGTCGATTCTCTCGAGTAGTGGAAATACAGAGTTGACAATGTTTATTGTAAAGAAAATCACAAGTTCTAAATCTAAACACATGATCGAAAGGGGCTTTTGTTTTGATTGTTTTAACAAACTAGATTTAAAACTAATCTTTCTACGAGAGTGTCAATCTCTATGCAAGAACTTAACAATGAATTTATAAACTAACTTATAAGCTATTTAAAACTTAACAAGATGATTAAACTACCAATAATCATTCATGCATTTTATCGAACATATGCAAGGCATTAGCGAACCACGGTTCTATTTTAAGATTATTACTAAACTTAAAACCAAATAAAAACAAGATTAATATCAAATTATTTAACCAAAACGAAACATGTGTAAAACTAATTGAGTAATTTCATTATCCAAAACAAATACATATTATTCCAGAACCAAACTTCAAAATTAGAAAGAAACACCAAAAGACTCACAAGTACGAAATAAAAGAGAGTTTTAGGAAATACTAAATCCGAACGAGAGTACGATCAACTTGAATGATGAAAGCTATACTATCTCCAGCGATTCCGGGGAAGAGAAACTCTATGAAATGAACCCCGAAGCTTGTCACAAACTCTGGATTACTGCGCTTCTCAAGGTGAATGATTAACTAACGAAACTGATCGAATTGACGTAAGCTTTAGTGTTCCGTTTACTCTATAGTGCTAAGAATGGATCCCCAGATAGATCGTATGAAAAAGGTTCTCAAAAGATACCAGATGATAGCTGATTCTCTGGTATTTTTGTAGCCTCAAAGCCCCATTCATTGCTTGCGTAACTGAGAATCTTTTGAAAATCCGAGTCGTAACGCTTGTATTCGGCCGGATGGTCTGAAGAATCCGACCGGATGGGGTCCTTTATCATCCCTATGAGTCCAGTGGGTTTAATCCGGCCAGATATAAGATCCATCCGACTGGTTGCCATTTCATAGGTCAATCCGGTCGGATGTCAGATCTATCCGACCGGATGAGTTTCCTTGTGGCTACTTCTCGGCCTTGACTTTCTCGTCCTTGTCTCTTGATTCTCATAATGGCTTAAGAGATTAATCCTCTTGAATTCCCAGACTCGTCCAGTGCCTTAGCTGCATGAGAAAATATAGAAATATCTCAAAAGGACCAATTAATGATCGAGAAATCAGAAAGTTAATTAAAAAGCTGTAGAATGCAAAATTATGCAAAATTTCTTAACCTGAAAAAGACAACAAAAAGACTCAAACATGACTCGAAATGTATATAAATACATAAAATTGCATTTGAATCAATATATATATATATATACACATATACATATATATATATATATTATAAATATAACACTATATATAATATTGATAAAACCTAAAATCGAGATCAGTCCGTCTCAAACCGTAACAAACTTATATTAATATCAGATTACGTCAAACCTTCCTCTCCAACTGAATCAACCTACAACAAAATCTAAGTCGGATAGCCATGGCATAGTTCTTTCGATGATCAAGTCAGAAAAAATATAAAGTTGATAAAAGAAACAATAGCAGGAAAGTAGGAATAATTCAAATTATACTTTTGAATATGATCGGTTTCTCATAAAATATACAGTTGGAGACATGTTATCCAAACTAGGGTTTATGCCTCTTATGAGCAACAATTAAGAGACTCAAACTCATCAGTATTCTGATTTTCTTCCCTGACTATAACTCGAATATTTTCCCAAACTACGATATATATTATTAGTAAATCAAGTCATTAGGTCTTGCTGACCTAAAAATATAACAAAAAATCTCTAGACCCAATGGATCTCTAGAACCTTCTAGGTCAAAATAGGTCTCCAGAACCTTCAAGAGCATAAAAGGTTTACAAACACTTCGAGACTAAAACAGGTGCAAACTGGTCTCTCCCAACCTGACCCCAGGGTCCTTGTAACCTCTAATAGATCTATTTTCCTCAATGAGATCACCCAATTATCTTAATATGATCCACCTCTGGCTCAACCATATATAAAACATGTACCAAGAAATTAATATTATATCAGCTAGCACTATAAAAAAACTCGAAAACGCTGATGAAAGATTACCGATGGGTAGCATTCCTTCGGTAAAGGTCCGGCATTACCGCTGGCCTTCCTAATGACCAAAATTACCGATGGCGTGACGATGGATTCATCTCCACAGTAGATTTGTTCGTCTGTATGTTCTCGGGAACTTGGCGGCAATAAAGCACGCCCAATATGCTGACGGAACATGTTGATTCGTACATATTTATTATGAGTTTTATATATGTTTTCGAGTCATGTTTGAGTCACTTTGTAATCTTTTTTGGGTTGAGATAGGCTATTTTGCATAATTTTGCATTTTACAGCTTTTTACTTAACTTTCTGATTTGTCGATCGTAAATTGGTCCTTTTGAGATGACTTCTGTGTTTTCTCATGCATCTAGAGGGCTTCACAATCCTGGGGGTTCAAGAGGATAAATCTCATAAAAAGTTATGAGAATCGAGAGACAAGGCGAGAAAGTCAGCGCCAAGAAGTAGCTATAACGACACTCATCCGGTCGGATGGATCTGAGATCCGTCCGGATTGATCTTCTAAACCCACACCAGTTGGATGTATCGACCGGATTGACCTACTGGATTCACATCCAATCGGATGGATCTAACATCTGACCGGATTGGCTGACAAAGATCCCATTCGGTCAGATTTTTCAGACAATCGACCGGACGCGAGCGTTACAAATTCGATTTTCACAAGATCTTTCAGTTACTCAGGCAAAGAGGGGGGGGGGGGGGGGGGGGGGGTTTGGAAGCTACAAAAAGGGCAAGAAACTGACCTACGGAACATCATTGAGAAAATGATACCCTAGAGCCCTCACGACAGTTCCATGCTAGTTCGATCGTCTTTTGTTTACATAGCCTTTTCATCTTGAAGATTGCAACAATTCGGAGTTCGTGACAAACTTCCGGGTTTGTAGCATAGAACATAATCACTCTGGAATCAATGGAGTTAGTTTAGCATTTATCAAAAAAATAATCATTCGTTCGTTTCGAATTAGTATTATCTTAAACTCTATTGCCGTTTTATAGTTGTTAATCTATTGGTTGAATATTTCTTGTTTTGATATTTTGTTCCTTAGAACAATTGGGTTTGCATTGAATCCCTTGTTTAATTAGATTACTTAACGTTGTTTGCATGTTTGGGATTTGTGTTGGATAACTCGGTTGATTCAATATTCTTGCTTTTCTATAGTTGTTGGATTGGTAATTGTTATTTTTAGAAGTACGATTTGTCAATGCTTACCAGGTTTTCGATAAGATGCTTGAATGAAAATTCTTAGTTAAGTCCTCTCGTTAAGTTTTGAATAGTTTTCACTTTCTTAGTTAAGTCCTCTCGTTAAGTTTTAAATAATTTTCAATTTCATTTTTAATTCGTTATTAAGTTTTTATAAATGTTAATTTACGTTCTTGCATAGAGATTGACGCTCTCTTTGCAAGATTATATTTAAATTATTGTTTTCTTAAAATAATCAAAAACCCTTTTTGTTCGTGTGTTTAGATTTAGAATTTGAGAAGTGTGATATAATAAAAACCGCCAACTCCGTATCTCCACCCTTTGAGAATTCGACTCGGTTTAACTTGCCAGTCTAAAGTGACCCCGTTCTCTTGTGGGAAACTCGCTTTCAAAACTTAAAAGTTTTTAAAAGTAGACACGCATTGTTTAACTAAAATCTATTTTTAAAAGGCATTTAGTTCGACACAAAATTTGGCGCCGTTGTCGGTGAGTGGCAAAGGCGTTTGATGGGGCAATAAGCTGGTCAGACCTAATTTGGGGTAGATCTGATTTGGAAGATCTGGAGTAGTAAGAAGAAAAACGAGAGTGGCTTGGCTTGAATGAAGGTCTGGCCAGACCTGTTAGGAAAATAGGACACCAAGAAAGATAGGAACAGCTCTCCTTTTTTCCTGGGCTGAAAGAAGCGCTCTACCGGAAAAGAAAGGAGGAAGACCTGTTTTCTTGACTCTTAATAAGAAGACAAGTGGGACCACTTGTCAGAATTAGTTGCGTAACGGCCCGTGATTCGCGGCATGTGATCCTGGGATCCCGGCTGGGGTCCCCACTAGGAAAAACTATAAATATCTCAGCCCTAAAGCTGAGAGAGGTATGTCATTCTCTTGAAACATTCCTTCTTATTTTCGGGAAAACACCTCAAATGCTTACTGACTTAAGCATCGGAGAGGTTTCCACCGAAAAACCACCGGTGGTCCTTTCTAATCTGTTTTTGTGGTGTAGGTTCAGGAAGCTCTGGGGCTTTCAAGTGTTATTCAGGTAGTTCATCTTTTGGGCTGAAACAATTGGCGCCGTCTGTGGGAAAGCGATCAAGTTAAGACGTGAGATTTTCTGTTTATTTCATGGCTTCAGACGGTTTACGACGGAACTTGGTGGGTGAGCTCGGTGGAACCCCTAGTTCCGCCGC
>BMAC01000618.1:510063-560862 GCA_014905375.1 Phtheirospermum japonicum | reverse complement strand
TAGCATCACATATAATGTAATATAGCGGTTCCTAAAGTCCCAACACAGGGATTTAGTTCTCACATAATCCTAATCATATATATATATATATATATATATATATATATAATATATATATATATATATATATATATATATATATATATATATATATATATATATATTATTAGGTTCAAATGAGAACCATGACCCTATATGTGAACCTAGGGTCAATTATGGGCCTTAGTTCTAATTAAATGGATGGATCAGATTTTTTTATATTTCCTTATTTAATTAAAAGCATTAGGATTTTTTAATAAAAGCACTACTCGTGTATATAACTGAAATATTAATAAAGAATTGTGATTGTATAATAGAAGCACTGCTGGTATATTATAAAAGCACTTATTCGCAGGTTCGCATATAAGGACATGGTTCTCATTTGAACCCACACTTATATATATATATATATATATATATATATAAAGGTGCTTAAGTTCATAAGGGCATCTAGATGTTAGAATAAACCCTATTAATAAAGGCCAACGAGTATAGAACGATAACGCTCATGTTCCTTAGGATCAAGCATGTTAATTTGGGTTTGGGGTAAGAAGTAGCCTTAATTATAAAAGGCTAAGAATAGTGATATATGGTTGTTTTGGTAAAAATGAGGAGCAAAAACTATGCTCTATGCTTAGAATTTTTGATTGAGTGAGATATTGATTGCGTTTGTTCGCAAGTTAGCCACACATCTTTATACATGACATACCCTACAAAAGAGCATACGTTACAACCCTAGAAGTCCTCATTCGATTCTTGACCAAATGTGCACACATATGCAATGTACGAGTTTTTAATTCTCACGAGTCGTTGAATACATTTTTTTGTTGATCCGAGCATATACACTTACCTTTTGAAAAACACGAGCGGATGACTCCACCATTATATATTTCCCTTTTGTGAGGATGCATTCTTTGATTTCAAGGCAAAAAGTTAACACGGGATGAGCTTAAAAGTTTTCGACAAAAGTGTTTGTATTTTCAAAACTAAATTATATGCACAACATGACTCTTTGATCCAATTACTTTCATACTTGGTTTTAATTCTTTCGTTTGTTCGAGGATGAACAAACTAATAAAGCGGGGAGTGGTTGATTCGTACGTATTTGTTATTTAAGTGTATATGTTTCTAATCATGTTTGAGTCTTTTTGTTATCTTTTCTGGGTTGAGATTAAGCTATTTTGCATAATCTTGCATTTACGACTTGTTACTTAACTTTCCAATTTTTTGATCGTTAATTGGTCCTTTTAGGATGACTTCTGTGTTTTCTCATGCAGATAGAGTGCTCTATGATCCTGGGAGTTCAAGAGGATAAAGCTCATAAACAGTTACGAGAATCGAGAGACAAGGACCAGAAAGTCAGCGCCAAGAAGTAGCTACAAGAACACTCATTCAGTCGGATGGATATGAGATCCGATCAAATTGATCTTTTAAACCCACACCGATCGGATGTCCCAACCTGATTGACCTACTGGATTCACATCAAGCCGGATGTATCTCACATCCGACCAGATTGGATGACAAAGATCCCATCCGATCGGATTCTTCAGACCATCCGGCCGAACACGAGCGTTACAAATTCGATTTTCAAAAGATCTTCTAGTTACTCAGGCAAAGAGGGGTGGTTTGGAAGCTACAAAAAGGGAAAGAATCTGACCTACAAAACATCATTGAGAAAACGATACCCTAGAGCCCTCACGGCAGTTCCATGCAAGTTTGATCGTCTTTTGTTTACATATCATTTTCATATTGAAGATCGCAATAATTCGAAGTTCGTGACAAACTTCCAAATTCGTAGCATAGAACATAGTCACTCTAGAATCACTAGAGTTAGTATAACATTCATCCCTAAAAAACAATCATTCGTTCATTTGGAATTAGTATTCTCTTAATCTCTATTGCCATTCTATAGTTGTTAATCTATTGGTTAGATATTTCTTGTTTGGGTATTTGGTGTTGGAACAATCGGGTTTTATTTGAATCCCTTGTTGAAAGAGATTACTTGACATTGTTTGCATGTTTAGGCTTTGTGTTGGATAATTCAGTTGATTCAATATTCTTGCTTTTCTATAGTTGTTAGATTGGTAATTGTTCTTTTTAGAAGTACGATTTGTCAATGATTACTAGGTGTTCGATAATATGATTAAATGATAATTCTTAGTTAAGTCCTCTTGTTAAGTTTTAAATAGTTTTCAATTTCTTTTTTAAATTCGTTATTAAGTTTTTATAAACGTTAAGTTACGTTCTTGCATAGAGATTGGTGCTCTCTTTGCAAGATTAGATTTAAATAATAGTTTGCTTAAAATAACTAAAACCCCTTTTTGTTCGCGTGTTTAGATTTAGAATTTGTGAAGTGTGATATAATAAATATCGTAGACTCCGTATTTTCACTCCTTGAGAATTCAACTCGGTTTAACTTGCAAGTTTATAGTGACCAGGTTCTCTTGTGGGCGAACTTGCATTCAAAACTTTAAACTTTTTAAAAATAGACACGCATTGTTTAACTAAAATTTATTTTTAAAGAGCATTTAGTTCGACTCAAAACTTGGCACCGTTGCCGGGGAGTGGAAAAGGCGTTGAAGGATTAAATTTGTGTTAATTTTATGTTGGTTACTTTTTATAATTGATTTTGGTTTGCCACTCAATGCGTTGATGTTGTTTATTGTTGATGCAAGGTCGTAGAGGCCTTAAAGGTGAGCTTGCCCCATTCATTAAAAGTAAGGAGACCGAGGTGACTCTTTCTTTCCCCCGACGGGAATCCATCTGAATGAACCCAACTACAATGTCAAATATTCTACATTAGAGTGGTCGAGGAATCGGAGGAAGAGGACGAGGAACAAATGGTGGCCGAGGGAGAGAAAACAACAACCCCACTCTCCCTCACATGTTCATATGGTTATGGTGTGGTCGCGACAAGTTGATATGATATGGTAAGGTCTTGTAATAGTTTCTTCGCAATGAGGTCTCTGACAAAATGGAGATCTAACTCAAAGTATTTGGTAAGAGTATGAAAAACAAGATTGTAGGAAATAGCAATAGCACTTTATTGTCAACTCAAATTTTGGGAACAACATTGATCTGGCCTATATAGACCTGATCTTGAGTAAGACCTTGTTGGGATGACCCGATTTGTCTCTCCACGCCTTAAAGGATAATAATAGTTGGATCTGGCCTACCCTCTCCTGACCTCATTTGGCAGTGTGACAGACATCCCTCCGGCGCGACTTAGGAGGGAAGAAAGGTTTAAAGGCGAGGAATCTCACCTTCATGCCAAACTGACCTGACCCAGATTCCCGATCTGGATCGTTCTTCAGGAAGGACAAATCAGGATTTTAGCAAGAAATCAGGCAGGGATTTGATCCGGTACCTAAGTTGATCAGCTCTGTTCTGGAGAAAACCTAAGCTAGCTCTCCTAGAGAAAGGCAGAGAAGTATGTTGAGATGAGAAACAAATTACCTCCAGACCAGGCTTATCCTGATCTAGCACGAATCCTCTCTGCGACAGTTGTGGGAAAGATAGAATTAGGGAAGATCGGGCACACTATTCTCCCCTAAGGGGACAAGTGGGACCACTTGTCATGATTAGTTGCACAACAGCCCAAGATTCGCAGCCTTTGTTTCTGAGATCCCGAATGGGGTCCCTGCTGGGAAAACTATAAATACCTCAGCCTCAAGGCTGAGAGAGGTATATTTTCTTGCGCATTCCATTCCTAGCTCACTGAATACTCCATACGCTTATCTGACTTAAGCATCGAATAGGTTTCCACCAGAAAACCTCTGGTGGTCCTTTTCTGACGTGTTTTTGGGTGCAGGTTAGGTTTACGTTAGGTGAAGATTTTGGTTCCAGGCATAGTCAGGTCTTTGGGTGAAACAATTGGCACCGTCTGTGGGAAATTTTTTCAAAGCTAAGTCGTGAGTAACACATGGATTCAGCAGGGCTCTGGCGAAATTTAGTGGCGGAGTTGGGTGGTACACCTAGCTCTGTCGCACCATGGGGTATGCCAAAACCCATGGGAGCATCAACGACAGGACCAGCAGAGACAGGGCCGTCGGCAATAGCCGGTATAGGCACCACGCAGCCCCCCTCCGGCGGATCCACACCTGCTGATGGTGGATCGTTGAACGAAACTTTCCTTAGGAACCTGCCCGAGCTCATTGGAAAGGTTGTGGAAGTGGCTGTAGAGAAAAATTTGTAGAATTCTCGACGCCCCCGTCAAAGGCGCCCCCGTCCCAGACTGTCCCGCCGCCGGAGACAGAGGCACCGTGCGCCCAGCGCACGGCTAGGACTCCTATTCGGGATGAGTAAGAGAATTTCTCAGCTTCTGCAAGCGAAACTTCTAGCCAAACCAACCCGGACCTCACTGAGCAGATGCAAAATCTGTAGAAGGAGGTTAGGGAATTCAAGAGAACAATGGCGGGTATAGGGATGGCGCCAGCATGAAGAGGCACGCCGTTCACTAAGGAGGTTATGGGCGATGATGTGCAGCCTCCTATAGATCCCTGGGTTTTGGGTATAATGGGACAACAGACTCGTGGGATCACTTGAGCCGGTTTGAAATCGTAGCAGCGCTGCATAAATTCTCGGATGCGGTTATGTGTCGGGTCTTCCCAATGACCTTCACAAAATTGGCCCATCTATGGTTTAGCCAGCTGCCCCCGCATTCTATAAGTAACTTTGATGAATTCAGCTCGGCATTCCTGCACTAATTCACCAGCTGCAGGAAGTACCGGAAAATGCCGCTAGAACTGTTCAGATTGAAACAAAAGGAGAATGAAAACTTACGCGCATACATGAAGCGATTCACGGATGCAAAATTGGAGGTGCCACCAGCATCTGAAGAGCTCTTGGTTAGCGCGTTAGCACAATGGCCCAGGAGGGGAGAATTCTTTCAATCGTTGGTAGTAAAACCAGCGTTGAAATTTGGAGAGCTCCTGGAACGAGCAGAGAAGTACATCCATCTGGAGGAGGCCTTAAAAATCAAGGAAGAGGGAGAAAAAAAAGACCGATACGATAGAGAAGAGAGGGTGCCGATGAAGAGGCCTAGGCCAGACCTAGCGGGGGGACGACCTCATTTAGATAAATACACACCCGTGCGACAACTCAGGGAGAGATCCTTCAAGCGGCAGAAAGGCACCCCGACCTTAAGTGGCCCAAAACTTACTCTCAAAAGCCATGGAAAGAAAAGTCTGATCGATTCTATCGGTACAACAACAAGTACGGCCAGTGTACTCATCTGAAAGACGAGTTGGAGAGAATGGTGCAGGCTGGGCACCTCAAAGAGTTCGTGCAGATGAGAAGGGAAGAACCCGGGCCTGACTTTTATACAAAAGGTCGGCCTCAGGAAAACAGGTGTGGTTCAGACAACCGCAGTGCTGGGCGAAGGAATGATCAGGCGCAGGAAGTACGGGGAGAGATCTTCATGATTACAGGGGGCGAATGGGATGAACATTCCAGACGAACCCATAATAGCTATGTACGTGCTGTGAAAGACCTGATAAGAAAGTGAAAAGAGGTCGGACAGGTGGCCCCAACCCCGAATGTTTGTTTTGGTTCAGAAGATGAACATGGGATTCTAGACCCCCATATGGATGCCCTAGTCATAACAGCTACCATTGCTAACTACAATGTTCGGAGAATCTTCGTGGACACGGGAAGTTCAGCAGATATCATTTTTTATGACTGCTTCAGAAAGATAAACTTGGATGTAGAGTTGGAAGGGTTCACGACCTCTCTGTGGGATTTAATGGGGGGCATTGAAGCCCCTGGGTGCAATAAAACTCTTGGTAATGTTAGGGGAAGAACCATTCAAACAGACCAGGACGATTTGATTCTCGGTGGTGGACGCAGCTTCCTCTTATAACGTTATGTTTGGAAGACCATCCCTAAGCAAATTCTAGGCAGTAATCTCAATCTACCACATGAAATTAAAATCCCAAGCTCAGAATGGAGTGGGTGAGGTTTGAGGAGACCAATATACATCGCGCCAGACTTATGTAGAGAGCATTCGACGGAATGAGGAATAGAGACAGGCCAAAAGAGCCCGAACAGGAGAGGACAGACCTTAGCAAGCCCAGAGAGAAGAGAATTTGATGACTGTGGAGGTGGTTCCAGGGAATAACAGTCGAGTCCTTCGCGTTGAGACGACCCTCAACCCAGAAGTGTTGGTAGATTTGGTGGCCCTGCTACGAAGTAGTGTGGATATTTTTTCCTGGTCACCTAGGACCTCGTCGGGATAGACCCAGAGGTGGCTGAACACCACCTCAACATCATCCCGACAATAAATCCAGTAAAACAAAGAAAGCACAGGGCCCGAGAAGGAAGCCATTATTGAAGCAGAGGTGGATAAACTTTTGAAGGCTGGGCATTGATAAGCGAGAAATTGTACGGTAATTAATGGTTTAATCTCTATGTTTTTATGTGCTTAATATTCTCATATATGTTTATTTCTAGCGTATTTACTATTACGAATAAAGGAGCACCAATTGTATATTTCTTCTCTATTTTGCAGTATTTGGTGCTATAATAAGTGAATGAGGTTTTATAAGAAAGTTGAGAGACAAGGATTGACGAATCGACGAGAGAAAAATCAAGAATCAAGATGCTACGTCGATGACGCGTCGATGCCGAGGATGGCTCGCGTCAGTCGACGCGATGTGCGGTGCAGCGCTGACTGTGCGCGCGTCAGTCGATGCCATGTCGACGGGAAGCTGCTGAAGCGTCGATAGAAGGTCCGTCAGTCGATGCAATGTTGACACTCACTTCCAAAGCGTCGATTGGAAGGGCGTCATTTGATGCAATGTCGACGCTCATGCTCTGAAGCGTCGATTGGGAGGGCGTCAGTCGATGCCCATGCAGGACGACGCGGGCGGGTGATGCGCGTTGATGCCGAAGGCTATTTCGCGTCAGTCAACGCTCCGACGATGCCGACTCAGCCGAGTTATTTTAGGAAGAATCTTGGGCGGCAAGAAATAGGAATTCTATATAAACTCGACCCAAACTCGTCAAAAACAGACTTTGACACAATCCTAGGGTTCCAAGGCTTGAAGAGGGAATCGCAAATCACCCAATAAACAAGAGCTTGAAGATCTAAGACCAACAATCCAAGATCGAAGCTTTCTTATCTCTTCCCTATCTTAGAACAATGTTTTATTTCTTTATTTTCCTATTATTCTATGAACTCCATGAGTGAGTAGATTGTTTTATCTAGTCCTAGGGATGATGAAACCCTTGTGAAACTACGTTTAATTTATTTATGCAATATTTTCTTTTGTTCTTCATATGAGACTGCTTGTGTTATCTTGTTTACATATCGTGATTGCTTAATTCATGACATGATTGCTTAATTCTTAATTTGGATTGGCACGTAGATTAGGAATTTTATTATCAATTGATAGAAAGAGAACTGCTTCCCGTGTAATTGTCGTAGTTTGGATTTTTCTGAAGCAACTAATGGTCTCGTATCATTAGGGGTAACACAACATAGGTTGAATAAACCGGGCTTATGCATTTATTGCTTAGATTAACCTATTTTCCTTTATATTAATGCTGTTGCTGGGTTGAATCTAGAGATCTTTTCTAGGTTATTCAATAATTAGAATCAATTAAAGAGCTTATTTTAATTGAGTAAATGGTAAGGGAAAATGCGAGTAGCAGAGCTTATTGCTACTTAGGGTTTTTAGTCGCATATGATGAATGGATTATGATATTGTGATTGGTTAAATAAGTGGAACGAGGGTGGAAATGAAACTAGGACTGGGAGCTTAATTGATTTGTTTCGTTATTTAAATTCTTTAGTTATTTATTTTGTTCTCTTAGATTAGTTCACAACTCCTACCCCGATTCTTAGTTTAAATAAAATACGAACTATCACAATCTAACCACACTCCTCGTGGGATCGACCCTTGCTTGCCACTGCTACTAGTTAGTAGAGAAAAGTCGAGGACTTTATAAGTATTATTTTTGATGCTTCAACGACGAGCGGTCAGGCATGTAGAGCAAATACAATTCCCCGAATGGCTCTCCAACGTGGTCCTAGTTCCAAAAACAGAGGGGGACTAGCGAATGTGCATAGATTTTCGTGACCTTAACAAGGCTTGCCCTAAGGGTCATTATCCACTGCCAAGAATAGACCAGTTGGTTGATTCCACTTCAGATTGCAAGCTCTTAAGCATGATGGATGCTTCGCATGGATATCACCAAATTCGGTTTACCAAAGAAGACCAGAAGTGCATCAGTTTTATAACCCCTAAAGGGACTTATTGCTACGTGGTCATGTCGTTCGGGCTTAAGAACGCGGGCGCCACATACCAACGATTGGTGGACAAGATGTTTAAAAATCGGCTCGGGCAAAACATGGAAGTCTATGTAGAGGACATGTTGGTTAAAAGCGTGAAGGCGGCTTCCCACGTGGATGACCTGAGGGAAACCTTTGATACTCTGCGGAAGTATAGGATGAAGCTCAACCCCAAAAAGTGCATGTTTGGGGTAAGAGCTGGAAAGTTCCTAGGCTACATGGTCACGGAGAAGGGAATTGAAGCAAACCCGAAGAGGGTCAGGGCTATCATGGATATGCAACCTCCGAAAAATGTTAAAGAAATGCAATGCTTGGCTGGACGTATAGCTCCCCTAAGCAGATTTGTCTCACGTTCAGCTGAAAAGAGCCTACCGTTTTTTCAGGCCTTATGGAAAAGATCCCCGTTCCAACGGGATGAAAAATTCTAGGACGCATTTCAAAGGTTGAAGGAATATCTGGCTGGAATGTCATTGCTTACCAAGCCTGTTCAGGGGGATCCCTTGATCTTGTATTTATCTGTAGGAAAACAAGCTTTTAGCACTGTCCTGGTCAGGGAAGAAGGAAAAGTGCACAAACCAGTGTACTATTGGAGCAAGGTCTTGCACGATGCGGAGCTACGTTACGTAGAGTTGGAGCGAGCCATGCTAGCTCTGGTTGGGACAGCCCGCAAGCTCCGCCCTTATTTCTTTTCACACAGCATTTTGGTCAGGACTAATCTACCTTTGAAGGCATACATTGGAAAAACCAGAGGCCTCAAGATGCCTAGTGAAATGGATAATTGAACTCAGCGAGTTCGACAGCAGTTTCGAGACGCGAGTGGTGATTAAGGCTCAGGCATTGGTAGATTTCATGCAGGAAATGACCTGTCCTTCCGAAGAGATGAAGGAATGGACGATCTACACTGATGGTTCTGTTAGCAACCTCGGCTGTGGTGTAGGAGTAGTGCTGACAGATCCAGAGGGGATCACTACAGAGTACGCTATACGCATGAATTACCCACTCTCCAGTAATGCAGCGGAGTACGAGGCCTTATTGAGAGGGGTACGTATGGTGAAAGACCTGGGCGCGGATCGGGTGTGTGCCAAGGCGGACTCGCATCTGATATGTAAACAAATAAACGGGGAATTTGAGGCCAGAGAGCACCTGAGAAAATATTTAACCAAATTTCATGAGCTGGCAAAGGGCATGAGCTCACTTACAATCCACCAAATCCCTAGGGAAGAAAATGGGCGAGCTGATTACTGGCCAAGGTGGCCAGTTCAGCAACAGACTGCCAGGAAAGAATAATCACCCTGTTCATGGCATACCGAGAGTTCGGGGAAGAGGAGGTGCATGCTTTAGAGGAAGGTGGACAGGACTGGCGCCAACCTATCAAAAGATATCTGGAAAAAGGAGAACTGCCAAGTAGTAAAGGAGAGGCAAGTAAGCTGCGGATCAGGTCGGCCAGGTTTTGCACCATAAAGGGAGAGCTGTTCAGAAGGGGATATGGACAGCCTCTTTTAAAGTGCGTAAGCCAGCAAGAGGGTGCCCACCTTTTAAGAGAGATACATGAGGGGTGCTATGGAAATCATATGGGAGAGAGGGCCTTGGCTAGTAAGATAATGCGAGCTGGCTATTTCTGGCCAACGCTGCGAAAAGAGGGCGAGGACTTCGTCAAACGATGTGAGAGATGCCAAAAGATGTCCCCTTTGACTCACCATCCTACAGAACAGCTCATGACGATGAGCTCTCCCTGCCCCTTTGCAAAGTGGGGGATAGATTTGGTCGGGCCATTCCCAACGGCTCCAGCCCATAAGAAATTTTAAATCGTGGCCATCGATTACTTCAGAAAGTGGGTAGAAGCCGAGGCTCTAGCAAAAAATACTGAGCAAGTAGTGATGGGCTTCATTGAGAAAAACATAGTGTGATGGTTCGGAATTCTAAGGGTCATGGTCTCGGACGATGGCACCCAATTTATGGGAGCCAAAATTAGAGATTGGTGCGCCAAAATGAAAATTCAGCAACACTTCACATCTGTTTACCACCCGCAAGCGAATGGACAAGTTGGAGTGACCAACCGCATCCTTGTCCAGGGAATCAAGTCACGCTTAGAAATATCAGGGGTAAATGGGTTGAGGAGCTAAGATCGGTTCTCTGGGCCTACCGTACTAATCCTAAAGATTACACAGGCAAAACCCCCTTCAGCTTGGTCTATGGCATGGATGTTGTTATCCATACAAGATCAGCCTTGGAACCCACCGAGTACAAAACTTCAATGAGGACCAAAACAACGTGCTAGTGCAGGATGTGCTGGACCTAATTAAATAAAAAAGAGAATGGGATGTGGTCAGAATAGAGCATGTGCAAGGACGGGTTCGGGCGTTGTATAATAAAACATTCCGGAGGAGATATTTCCAGGTGGGGGACCTGGTTTTGCGCAGGGCTGATCTGGGAAGAACAATGGGGAAGCTGGATGCCACCTGGCAAGGTCCTTTTTGGATCACAAAGGTCTTAGCCGGCGTCGCTTACAACATGGAGGAAATGGATAGGGCCGAGATACCCCGAGCATGGAATATATTGAATTTACGTAAATTTTATGTGTAATATGATTTTGTAGAACTTATTTATATATTAATGATGCAGGTTCATTCTTATTTAAACTAATAGTTTTATCCAAAGCCAGGATTGGCTTAGGGCGGATGCCCCATTTTCCTGACCTGATTGTCAGTTTAAGCCAGGAATGGCTAAGGGCGGATGCCCCATTTTCCTGACCTGATTCTCTGTTTAAGCCAGGGTTGGCTAAAGGAGGATGCCCCACTTTCCTGACCTGATTGTCAGTTTAAGTCAGGATTGGCTAAGGGCGGATGCCCCATTTTCCTGACCTGACTGTCAGCTTAAGCAAGGATTGGCTAAGGGCGGATGCCCCATTTTCCTGACCTGATTGTCAGTTTAAMCCAGGATTMGCTAAGGGCGGATGCCCCATTTTCCTGACCTGATTGTCAGTTTAAGCCAGGATGGGCTAAATGCGGCTACCCATTCCTGAACATTAGGCGAAGCCAGAAAGGGTTAAGCAAGAATGCCCTGGACCGTTTAATCTGGGTATAAGTAAAGCCATGAATCCTAACAGGACACCCTGGCTAGATTATCCAAAGTACAAGTGGATCATGAAAAAGAGTACACAGCATAAAGATCATTCACAAAAAAACTGGAAAATTTCATTAAGCTGCATAATTTCGGTGGATACACAAGCGATTACACAAATACCAGAAAATTAAAGAAAAAACAACCCAGATACTAAGCCATCAAAAAGAGAAGTAGATAGTCTTCTAGTTGGAGGCCAAGATGCGCCTAGGACGATTAAGTTCACGCTTAGCCGCATGGAGGCGTTCACGATATCTACTCGAGCGTCGACAGCAGAGTGCGCCTTGCCGGCAGCGGTGATCAGCTGGCTCACTGATTCAAGAAGATCAGCCTTTTCCTCCTGGAGTTGGCGGTTGAGAAGGCGAAGCTCCGCCCATTCTCGTTTATAAAATCGCTTCTTCTGTCTTTTCTGACCCAATAGTTTGCGCATCTGCAACACTTTCTCGTGCAATTGGGCTTTCTAATCTGCATGTCGGAAATTTTCATTGAAAAAGGAAAGGTTTTTCTTCTTGAGGGTTTCAATTTCAAGTGAAGATGAGGAGGCCATAACAAAAGATAAGAAATGCAAAAAAGGAGGAGAATGTATATAAAGAATGTAAGCACGTGCATTCCACAACAAGACAGTACTAGGGTTTCCTTAAAATCAGGAAACCCTAAAAGATACATTACAAAACGATAGGAAATATTGTTTTAAAAGTTCAGAAAAAATTCAAAACAAGAGTAGAAAAATAAGAGAAGCCGCCCAGACCAGCCGAATTCGCCGCATTGTTATCGCTGCCATCCAAATCTTTAGCGAATTTCTCTACAGCGTCCTTCTCAGACAGATCACTTGGTGACACCTCACCAGGTAACTCACCCAGACCAGCGAAGGTCGGGGAGGGAATAGAAGCAGGCAACGCCGGAGTAAAGCTCTGGTCTGGGTGAGAAGAGTAATCGGGAGCGGGGGATCTAAGAAGTTGGAGAACATGCTCGGTGAATTCGTGAGTTCTAAGTTTATGGAGGCGGTCCCCCTCGATTGAGTAAGAGAAGCTGGTGGGATCGAGATTTCCTTGGATAGGTCTGGTCCTGTCGTAGGGCGTGGAGGGGTTCTCCTTGAGCCACTGCTCGTAAGCGTCCAGACCTAGGCTGTAATACACCAGAGCTTCTGGAACCAACAACCGATAGATCTCCATAGACTCGAGGGAAGCTCGCTTGGTTGCTTCCCTGGTAACTTGGATGAGCCGAAGACCATCCTACGAATTCAAGAACTCGTCCTCCATTCTTCTCGGTCCTTGGCCAGAGCCGCCTCTATCTGACTGGCCACTTCAACTCTTGCTTCCTCCTCCTTTTCCCGAGCGGCCAATGCTTCTGCCCGAGCACTTTCTTCTCCTTCCCGAGCCGCCTTCAATTTAGATTTGACGTTTTTCAGCTCATTCCCCCTCTCTCTGCACAGAGTTGTCATCTTCTTTTACTTTTCTTGAAGATGACTGTGCTCTTTTTCCAAGTCGGCATTCATGAGGGCACCTCGCGGTCGAGCCACCAAGATGGACCTCTTTGTTGCGGCCTAATTTAAAAAAGAGATCACTTATTACAATAGGAAGGTATGAAAGCAAGAGGGGGAAGTAAGCATCAAAGGAAAATAGGGATTTAATTACATTGTCTTCATCTTGGCATAGTGACTCAATCAGCTCCGGATCAGTCCATTTTTCTAAAGTCTTCCGATCTGAAGCAGGGCATTGGCCTTGGATGAATTGGATGGCAACAGGTCCAGAATAATCGAGGACGGAGGCGTTTGAGAATAAGTTGGAGTTGGGATTCACCACTTTGACCTTAGACTGAGCTGGTCCCTTGCCAGATCTAGCGCGCTTCCTAGTAAGGCACTCTTGTTCTTCCCCTGACGCAGAATGCACCGTCAGATCAACATCAGGTGCAGGGGAAACCTCGCGAAGTTCGGGTCGGGTCCCGGACGACCCGCCAGGCTGACCTTCCTTGGATTTCTTCTTGGGGGCGGGGGCAGCCTGTTGGGTCTCAAGAAACTTGTGCATCGTGCTTTCTGCATAAAAATTATAAGGTTAAAGGCTATTCTCACATAAAGGGCAAGAGGTAAGAGCAAAACAAATGCCTTCTTAAACATGTACCCATCTCAAAATTTAAGGGACCCGTTTCTTCTTGGGAATAGAAGAAAATCTGAGTAGACGGGATAAGGAGCTTGGTAAAGTTAAAGGTGTTCTGGTTCAAGGTATTGATAATCTTCTTCAACCGGGGAGACCTGTCCCCTACGGACAAGAAGGCCTGGGTAGGAAGTTGATCAAGGATTTGGCAGGAAACCACCAGTTATCGGAACAATGCATGAAAAAGAATCTCTTTCGCCAGGCTTTATGAGAAGATGGGCCGCCGGTTAAGAAACAAACGCCAGGGCGAGCACATAAATAGAAATAGCTGGAGGGGCATTCTTGGCTTGGAATAATGAGTAAAACGTCGCCGCGGTGGGGGTGAGTCCGGCGAACCTCATGGCCAGATTGTAACCTATAATTATCCTAAAAGAATTGGGAACTAGTTGGTGTACCAGAATCATGTACATACCGGCAACCTCTAGGATAAAAGGGTGAACGGGCAGCCGTAGCCCCGCCTGAAATTGATCTATGAAGAAGGTCAAATGACCAGTGCGGGGCGAATAGGCCCTTTCCCCCATGCCGGGAGAGATTAGCTAGAATTCCCCAGGGATATGGAATCTGGATATCAGTTCCTCCAACGTCCGGTCACTGAAAATGGAAACTATATTGTCAGGATGACCTGGAATAATCAGAGCCCATTCGGCGGAGGTGTTGGGAGAAGAAGAGGTCACCGCCAGCGAACCAGAAGTAGAACTCAAGTCAAGGGAGAAAGAAGAGGAAGATGGAGCAGCCATAATTTTTAAAAAAGAAAAGAGGAGGAAGATCAGAATAGTACCTGGTGTATTTTTGAAGATGACTGGAAACCTTGTGGGTAAAGAAGACGGCGAGAAACTAAGTAATTAGAGAGAGATTTTTGGTAAAGAAAACACAAAATTGAGAAATGAACCGGGAAAATAGGAGATAAACTTTTGAAATAATATTAAAAAAGGGAATGAAATGACACGCATGTAATGCACGTCAAATCGTACAGTACTCGAAAAGGCATGTTGGGATTCCCAATCGCCAAGAGATAAGTAAAGAACGTCACAGGTCATCCTTAAAGTATACGACCTGATTGGGGAAAGCGAATTTAACGGGATCCGTGCCTGACAATTCAAAATTTAAAAAGACGTGAAATCTCAACCGCCCAGCGCGAAATTTTAGGTCCCATGACCCATCCCAACCTTTTGGGGGTGGACTGGTTGATCCAGCCTAGATAGACCTGATCTTGAGGAAGACCTGGTTGGGATGACCCGAGTTGTCTCTCCACGCCTTAAAGGATAATAATAGTCAGATCTGGCCTACCCTCTCATTTGGCAGCGTGACTGACATCCCTCCGGCGCGACTTAGGAGGGAAGAAAGGTTTAAAGGCGAGGAATCTCACCTTCATGCCAACCTGACCTGACCCGAATTCCCGATCTGGGATCGGTTTTTAGGAAGGACAGATCAGGATTTTAGCAAGAAATCAGGCGGGGATTTAATCCGAGACCTAGTTGATCAGCTTTGTTCTAGAGAAAACCTAAGCTAGCTCTCTTAAAGAAAGGCAGAGAAGTATGTTGAGATGAGAAACGAATTACCTCCAAACAAGGCTTATCCTGATCTAGCACGAATCCTCTCTGCGACAGTTGTGGGGAAGATAGAATTAGGGCAGATCGGGCACACTATTCTCCCCTAAGGGGACAACTGGGACCACTTGTCATGATTAGTTGCACAACGGCCCAAGATTCACGGCCTTTGTTTCTGAGATCCCGGATGGGTTCCTTGCTGGGAAAACTATAAATACCTCAGCCTCAAGGCTGAGAGAGGTATATTTTCTTGCGCATTCCATTTCTAGCTCACTGAAATACTCCATACGCTTATCTGACTTAAGCATCGGAGAGGTTTCCACCGGAAAACCTCCGGTGGTTCTTTTTTGATGTGTTTTTGGGTGCAGGTCAGGTTTACGTTAGGTGAAGATTTTGGTTCCAGGCATAGTCAGGTTTTTGAGTGAAACAAACATGAAGTTTGACATGGAGTTCCTAAAGCAAGGATCGAACCCATATTGTTTTTGTCGTAGCATTAGCTAGTTTGTGGCATTCATCTTTGATGCTAGACCTGGATACAGATGTTTGCTTTTTAAATATTTCTTTCCAGAATGATACAAAAATCTATAATGGATTTCCTGTCATCTAGATCTCCAGCCCAGTGTGAATCTAAAGATCTTGTGATAATGAAGTGTGAGGTTTTCCTGTAGTTTGTTTTTAAATGAAATGTACCAACAAGGTATCGTGGAATTCTCTTCACATCTTGACAGTGCGTGTTAAGGGGGCAGTGCATATATTGGCACACCTTGTTGACACTATATGAGATGTCAGGTCTAGCGATGGTAATATACCGAAGGGCTCCAACAATACTCCTGTGAAATGAGGAATCAATAGTTGGTTCTCCTTGAGTTTTGGATAGG
The DNA here is from genome assembly GCA_014905375.1 of Phtheirospermum japonicum. Classification (NCBI taxonomy): domain Eukaryota; kingdom Viridiplantae; phylum Streptophyta; class Magnoliopsida; order Lamiales; family Orobanchaceae; genus Phtheirospermum; species Phtheirospermum japonicum. Next base: position 544,835 of record BMAC01000618.1, on the reverse strand, counting down.
CCACGAGGACAACCATAGGTTTAGGGGTGTCTTTAGCTCCAGCCATACCATCTCTCTCCAAGAGATTTGTGATGTACTTTCCTTGGTTTAAATGCAAACCCTGAGCTGTGTGGGAGACCTCAATACTAAGAAAATGATGCAGTTCACCTAAATTTTTTAATGAAAAAATTGAATCATGATGGGTAATAAGTTTCGCTATTCTAACTTTGTTGTTTCCTGGACTAAAATGTAATCAACATACACCAATAACTTGATGCATCCAGAGTAAGAAAACCTCTCAGTTTTCCAAACCTGGTTCTGGGAGCCTGTTTAATCCCATAAATAGCTTTAGACGGCCTGAACATTTGAAGTTTGTCGCTATTATATCCAAATCTAGGTGGTTTAGCCATGAAGATCTCCCTGTCTATCTCTACATTCAAGAAAGCATTGTTAACATGTAATTGCTTTATGGACCAGTTACAGTTAATAGCTACAGAGAGAACGATTAAAATAATGGTAGCTTTAACAACAGGGTTAAATGTCTTAGAAAAATCAAACCCAGGCACTTTATTGTATAATTTGGCCACTAATCTAGCCTCATACAATGATATTGTTCCATCAGCACGAGTTATCAGCTTGAATATCCCCTCGCAACCAATCATACACTTTCCTGGAGGTAGCTCACAGATAGACCAGGTCTGATTCTTAATGAGAGGTCCATATTCTTCACGCATAGATGCTTTCCATCTGGGATGAGTTCAATATAGGAAGAAGGATCTTTGAAATCAAGGAGTTGTGTGTTGAGCACCTTAGGCTTGTAAACTCCTGCTTTAGCCCTTATTATCATGTGGTGTTTCCCTGCAAAAGGGTTAGTACCTGCACCAGAATAAAAAGCAGAAGTATGTGTAAGACTCATAAGTGGTAATTCAATAGTAAGAGGAATAGTAGAGGGACTGGATTGACTGGAGGGTGGTGTGACTCGTTGATGTATAGATCTGGAGTTATGTGAAGTATGAGATTATGGTGAGGTCCCAGATGAATGTGGTGAAGTCGCAGGTGATTATGGTGAGGTCTCTTGTGTTGTAGTAGCTTGAGAAACTGTTATAAGAGGAGGTGGACCAAGTATATATGGTTGATTGTTTGAGTAATAATGAGGTCCACAATTCTTAGGAAGATGAAATTTGAGTTCACCGAAGATCACATTTCTGGTGATTATGTCCATGTCATTTGGTAGTAAGACTTTGAATCCCTAATAGTGTTCACTGTAACCGAGGAAGGTGCTAGGTTGAGACATGAATTAAAGTTTGTGCTTATTGAGTTGTTTAAGACGAGTAATAAAGAGGCACCCAAAGGGTTTAAGATGAGTGTCATTGGGATTTTGCTTTAGTAAGAGATGATGAGGGCTTTTGTACTAAATGGTTTTTTGAGATTAGTCTGTTGATGAGGTAAACAGAAGTGGTGAAGGCATAATCCCAGTACTTGATAGGTAAATGAGAGTGAGAGAGAAATGAGAGTCATTTTTCAATAATGTGTATGTGTTTTCTTTCTGCAAGACCATTTTGTTCAGGAGTGTAAGGGCAATAGATTTTATGATGTATTCCAGAAGAGTGAAATAGGTTTGTGAGAGCTATAAATTCTCCCCCTCCATCACTTTGAACTGACCTGATTTTAGATTGAAATTGAGTAAGAATAAGATTATGTAAGTGAGTAAATGCATTGATCACATCTGATTTGTACTGTAGCAATTAGATCCAAAGTATATCTAGTATAATGATCAATAAAGAAAAGATTGTTAGAGAATCTATTTGAAGATTTTATAGGAGTAGAACCCCAAACATCTATATTTATGATATCAAAGGGCCTGGTATATTCAGTGTCTGCGAGAGAAAATGGTAGCTTATGGTTTTACCCTGAAGACAAGTTGAATATGAGGTTTTATTATTAGAAATGAGAGGTTACATCTCTTGAGTACTTTATTTATTACATTATTGTCAGGATGCCCTAGTTTAAGATGCCATAATTGTAAATATTCTTCCTTATTCTTATTCCTGAGCTCGGTGATGAAAGTATTAGGGTATTGACTTTTGAGTGAAACAAATGTATTATTGGAGTCAGTAGGTGAGCTGAATGTTGAATTTGTAGAGGTCATTCCTAAGAGAGCTGTTACCAACTTACATCACTAGTTAAGTCAAACATCACCGACAGGTCAGAGGAATCAATAGGCTGAGTAACTGGATAGACTAAGTAGGAGTTCGCAGTGGAGTTTGAGCTATTCTGAGTTTTACTGGATGGTGTAGTGTAAGCAGCAAAAAATCTATAATAACACTTATCGGGGGAGTGATTGGTGTAACCACAACTTTAACAAGTCGATGTGTGACCTATCTTGAAACCTCTTCCACCTCTTCCTATGTAGCCACTATTCCTTCTTCTGCCACCTCTTCCAAAGTGTTTACCTCTTCCTCTATTAGCTCCTGTAGTGGTCAAGTTTTCTCTTCTCTAACCAGATGATTGATTAGTAACATTTATAATAGGACTTGACCCTTCTGTAATGATGACATTTGAGGAATTTCCAGCTTCTAGTCTAGTTTCATAGCTCAGTAACATATGTAGGATGTCTCTTAGAGTGGATGAATCACTCTTAGTTATAGCTGCTACAATTACTGGGTCAAAACCTCTTCCTAACCTATTAAGAACACGCATTTCTTGATCTTCGACAAATATTGGTTGCCCAGCAGAAGTTAGAATGTCGTAGAAGTTTTTTATTTTATTGACACAATCCCTAATACTCATGGTTGCATTCTTGAGAGAGGAGAGTTGCATCTTATACTGCATTTTTCTGGCTGCAATTTTGCTGGAGAAGTTATTTTCAATAGTTTGCCATATTTCTCTTGAGTATGCAAGGCCAACCATCATGGTAACTAGATTTTCAGAGAGAAGAGAGAAGTCGGGATGCTAACAATTGATCTTATCTAAGCTAATATAGAAACCCATAGTTGACAGAACCTCCAGCGACCTAGGGTGGAGGTCTGATTTTTCTAGTGAGGTAGCCATCAAGGCCTTATCCTCTGACTTTTGTATAGACTTGCATTTTCTAAAGTAAGTAATTTAAATCATTTAATTTGATTGAAATAGGTGAGTTTAAAATTTGTGGAGGTAGAGTATTATTAAGAATTATTGAATGAGAGCTCGAATGAGTCACATGGAAGGGAGTGGTGTTATATCTCATGATAAAAGAGAAGAATAAAGAGGGAAGAGGTATTCAGAGTCAACACAAAATCTGCTCTGATACCATGAAAGAAAATAGCAATCACATTATATGCAAAAGCGAGTTCACTCTTACATTAAATTTTCAGTATAAACATGCAATAATTTATTATTGATTAAAGTAGGGAAGGAGATATCTATTTATAGCAGCACACATAATTAATGTTGTCCTAGAATGTATGGTCAGGAATACTATAGTATAATCTGAAAACGCCTACTTAGAATATATGGTCATGAATGCTACTGTATAATCTGACAGCTATATCGGGCTAGATGTACTGGATTAGGGCTGGCATCATCTGATGTAGTATAGATCCTAAGTAATGGCAGCAGAGTCATTCATGACCTCTCATGAAACCTGATGCTAGCTTCTTGAGCGATGTCATGTGACCTGAAGTTATCGAGTCGCTGATCTATTTATGATCATGCAACCTAAAGTTATCAGGTCGCTCTCTAATACACATTCTGTGTCAGCCTGCCTAAACGTAGTCGAGCACTACCTAATTTATAGTATCTAGGAAAAACAAAAATATGAGAATTGAGCTATGTTCCATTTTACTATCACGTCTTTAGAAACATCGTGAGAATCTAATTATTGGTTTGTCGTGTGTGCACTGTCCACCAAGCTCTAAAGATATATATTAAACTGAGAATGAAAAAAGAGAGAGAGAGAGGTGAAAGACTAGAGAGAAGTAGATCTGTTATGAATTTCTCACATCGTGGAGCTCAAATATGAATTAATATGATGATGCTACCTTTTTACTTTTTAAAGTTTAATAGGAATCGTTAGGGTTGGGCTTTTTTTTTTCCTTTCTTTCTTTTTTTTCTTTTCTTTTCTTTTTTTTTTTTCTTTTTACAAATGGGATGGGCTTATATATTTTCTTCTTTTTTAAAGTTGGGATGTTCTAATATTCATTTATCACCATGTAATGTGTCTTTTCCTATTGAAAATTAATTTTAATATCCAAAACTTTATATACAATATTTTTAAAAAATAACTGAAATTCAAAACTCTTACATCGGCTAGGCCCCGATTAGTCCCCAACTATTCCCCTAGGCGTTAGGCACTACTTTGCCACCTAGCTGGAACCTAAAGATTTTTAGAACATTGGTTAAAGCGTATCAGAATGAATAAAACCTAGCTAGCATGTTTCTTTATAGCCAAACACTCTGTGATGCATCAACTTAGAATTTTGACTGTTGTCTAATTGATAAGAATGAGAATTTAAGATTGTACAAGGTGTAGATGTCATCTGCAGTGCCTGGTGTTTAACCCTTGGTGAATTTTGTTTGGTGGCCTTAACATCATGCTGATCACATACAATGTGATTAGTATTATACTTAACATGATTATAAGTATATATATTTAACACCTTCCCTCAATTATAACAAGATTTTAGACAATACTCTAATACTGTCTTTTAATCTAGTTGAATTGCTTACTTAAAAGTTTAGTGAGAACATCTGTTGTATCTTCTGAAGAAGGGATATGAAGCACTCTGAGCATCTTGAATGCAAACTTATCTCTGACAATGTGAATGTCCAATTCAGTGTGTTTAGTCCTTGTATGTTATAAATGATTAGAGATTAAAGATATGGTGCTCAGATTATCAACCCAAATAGTTGTATTCTTGATGAATCTAAGCTTTAATTCATCTAGAAAATAGCATATCTATGCCATCTCAACTATAGTATTGGCTAAACATTTGTACTCGTCCTCTGTGCTTGATCTTGACACAAATTCCTGCTTCTTTGAACTTCATGACACTAAGTGATTCCCAATATACACACAAGAACCACTTATAGATTTTATGTCATCAATATTTGCAACCCAATCAGAGTTAAAAAACGAGTCAAGTCAAATTTGGAGATTTTGTGATGCTCGACTCATAATCAGTTGTTCCTGCTGATTTTGCATGTTTTTATACGTATTTTTGTTACCGTTTTGTTTCACGATTGCATGTGTTTTGTTTTATTTTATGTGTATTAGGAGTCGTTTTGGCCGATTTTATTAGTTTTAGGTTTTTGTAACTTTTGTGCGGGTTTTCATTGGATTTTCATTTATTTCTACTCGTTTTTATCTCTTTGGCCGTAGGATGACCAAAGCGGTCCCGTGCACGCTCAAGACATTCCGTTCGACTCGGACTATAACAAGCAATCAAGGGAACACAGCGCAAATGAGGAGCGACAGCCGGCGAACGTTAGAGCGGAAACGAGAAAAAAATGAGCCGGAACTGCCTGTCAGTCGATCGACTGACAGGACAGTCGATTGACTGGATCTCAGTCGATCGACTGGGTTGCTGTCGATCGACTGACTTCCAGTCGATCGACTGAACCCCGTGGAAATCGACTGATCGGCAGTGTGTTTTGTGGTTTTTGGGCTTTTCAGTCGATCGACAGCTTTCAGTCGATCGACTGACACGCAGAATTTTTGATCCATTTTGACATTTTTGACCCTGCGTTTTTGTATAAATAGCTAGCACTCTCCCCCACGAACCTTATCCTCCCTTGGCTGATTTTGAACCCCATTCAATCTCTTCCAAACTCATTTTCACTATTCCATTGCAAACCCTAGATATAATCCTTAGTTAGCTAGTTTAATTTAGCTTAGTTAATTAGCTAGTTAGTAGTTGTTCATAAGTGTTGGAGAAGGTGACATCTCTCTCATTTTTGGATTGTATTTTATGAAGTTGCTCTTGGTGTTTTGAAGATTGTACTCTACACTTGAAGCTTTTGGTTGGAATACAAATTGGTAGTAATGTTTCCCCTTCTTATTGTTGTTGTTCTTGGTTGTTGTTGTTGTTGTGTGTTGGAAGTTAATAGGTAGTTCTTATTGTGTTCCTCTTAGCATTTTCAAGTTCTCTTCCAATTTCTAAATTATTTTTCTTCTTGCTTAAAACTCCATTGAAGATTGCATGTTGAAGCATTTTACTCTTTTTGTTCAAACAAACATTGGAGCCTTGAAAGTTATTAGTAACTTTCCCTTTTAAAATATTTGACTTTTACCTATTAAATGCATTTGACTTCTTTTGAATTTAAATTTGACTTTCCCTCCTTTTTAGCTTTTAAATTTACAGGCTTTCTTAGTCAATAGTTTTAATTTAATTAAAGTTATTAATTAGGTTAAATTTGAGTCATTAAGTCTAGTTATTTTCAAGCAAGTTTTAAATTCCTTTCTCCTCGCCTCAATGCTTTTCAACTCTCTTTTCAATTCAAGTTTAGTGATTACAACACAAAAACCAAACCAATGATTAATGCTTTCTTAGGAGTAGATTAGTTTAATTTAGATTAACAAGAGATTGAGTAAAAACACCGACCGCCGATAATATCTATCCTCGAGAGACACGACTCGGGAAAACTTACCGCTCTACAATTGACTCCGTACTATTACGGAGAAGATTTCTTAGAGTGCTAAGAATTCTTCGATCAAATCTTGGCGCCGTTGCCGGGGATAGATTAAGGCTAATGGTGTTCTTAATTACTCTTCTTGTTGTCTTAATTAGTAGATTAGACTAAATTAGTATTTCACACTCGATACCGTAATCCCTTTGTTGAGTGTTGAGTATGCAAGGTAGGCGATCGCTCGGATGAGAATTGACTCCGTATTTGACCAATCCAGAGAGGGTGAGACGAGACTCAAGGAATCAAGACACGTTCGACCCATCTTTACCTACGGTGATAGAGGAGCGAACAATGACCAATTCGTTCGAGAACCCGACGCCGCCCAATGCCTAATTTTAAGGCCCGTTTCCCCACCTCATGCTCGTGTGCCGACACCCGAACCCAACATCAAGTTTCGCCACACTCGGACCCGTCGACACATGGAACACAATTCCAAAGCCTGATTGTCGATGTCCCGTCGTACCTATTTCAACCGCACTTTCAAGCTCCGAGGCCACAATTCTAAGGGCCGCACTTCGACGGTCCCCATTTACACGCACCTCGCATGCCACATCCGACCGGGCCCGCACATCGATTTCGAGATCCACATCCACAAGACTTTCCGAGGATGCCCGCCGTCAACGAAAATCCTTACGCCGTACAAGATGTGGGTGGCCACCCATTTGCCACCCCCGATGGAGGCCCGACGAATAGTATAAAGGAAGTTTCACGGCCATATATGGGTGATTTCTCCTCAAGCATTCGGTTAAGCCCCGAAGCCCTCGAGTATGACTTACGGCCGATTGGTCTCAACCGACTTCCGAATTTTCACGGCCTACCACAAGAGGATGCTCTTCAATTCCTACGCATTTTTTCCTACACGATGTCAAGCTTTCCATGCCAAGGGAATCACATTGATCAAATTAAAATGAGGTGTTTCTCGTACACAATGAAGGATAAATTCGTTGATTGGCTCATGACGTTGCCGGCCGGTTCCCTTACCAATTGGAACATGGTGACCGAGAGGTTTATGGAGGAGTACTATTCTCAAGATAAAACTACCGATTTTAGAGCAAAGATCGCCTCCTTCCATCAAGCGAGCAACGAGACCTTCTACGAGGCCTGGGACCGATTTAAGGGATATCTCACTAAATGCCCCCATCATCGGTTCACCGGGGATTTCTTGAATAAATTCTTTCATAACGGTTTGACATTTGCATCCAAGCGTATGGTGAACAATGCCGCCGGTAGAAATCTAGCCGGACGCTCGATGAGGGAGTTGTAGTACATATTCGTGAACATGGCTACCGACGACCATCGCATGAGTGTCTTGGAGCGGAAGGAGCAAGTAAAGGAGGTTTCGACAAAAGAGGAGCCCGAGAGGGCCCGTAAGATCATCGAACTAGAGAGCCAAGTGGCCTCCCTCATCCAACCATTCTCAGGGTCGATGGAGACGTGCCCCACATGTTGTATCTCGGGTCATGGAGCTAGTGCATGCCTGACGGGTTATGGGCCACCGAGTAATCTTGACGAGCAAGCATTCGCGGTTCAAGGTTACCAAGCCTATCAAAACGGAACCCAATATATGCGGAAGGACCATCCTAACTTTAGGTGGGGGGACATGTCCCAAGCTCAAATGCCACCCGGGCCTCCGATGCATCAACCACGGCCTCAAGCCCCGTTCAATCCGCGACCACCACCGTTCCCACCTTCTCATGCATCATATCCGCCTCCACAAGACAAGTCGACACCGCGTCAACCGAACATTGAGTCTATCCTATCCGAATTGACAAAATGGCTCACGAGTTTGGAAACACAACTTGGGCAAGTGGTGACGGATGTTAATGAAATCAAACGAGCCCATGACAAAGATAAGCTACCAAGTCAACCAGCTCAAGCTCAAGCCGTGACATTACTTCGAAGCGGAAAGTTGGTGGATAACAAGGTTGCTCTTCCCGAGAATGATTCAACACTCTCAACCCAATTCCAACAAGATCCGACCATGTAAGGCTCGAATGAGCCCATATTCGATCCTAGACCACCCTTTTCTTCTTCAATTGGAGAGGCGACGGAGACCAAGACTACCGGAGGACTCCACAAGTCCGCGACACCGTACCGAACTCCGATTCCATACCCGAGTCGTATTCGACCAACAAAACAAGACGACCAATTTCTCGAGTTGTACAAGATGCTATCGAAGGTTAACATTAACCTCCCTTTGCTCGACATAATCCGGAATGTGCCCGCGTACGCCAAGTTTTTCAAGGAATTGACGTCCAAGAAGCGAAGGTTCGAGGATAACAAGAAAGTGTGTATATCGAACGCGGCAAGTATCGTCTATAGCAACTCTCTCCCGCCTAAAGAGAGTGATCCTGGTAGCTTTTGCATCAAGATTACCCTTGGGAACAGAAAGGAAACATGAGGGATGTTGGACCTCGGCGCGGGAATCAATTTGATGCCCTAATCCATCTTTATACAATTGGAGTTGGGCGATCTCAAGGAGACGATAATGTGCTTGCAATTGGCCGACCGATCGATCTGATATCCAAAGGGCGTAGTAGAAAACGTATTGGTACAAGTGGGAAACCTTATAGTGCCCATGGATTTCGTCATTTTGGATGTCGGGGAGGTGATCAATGAAGGATGAGATCACACAATCTTACTAGGGCGACCGTTCATGGCGACTACAAACACCTTGATCGATGTTAAGAATGTAAAGTTGTCATTCTCGACACGGTTAATTTTTCAATCCATGACTTGGGAGTTGTTCCCACTTCATCTTTTCAAGTCGATTTCTTGATGATTGATCCGATAGAAGAGTTGGTTGAGGAAGCCTTCATGGGACTTGTGGATGAGGTCGTCGAGGACGACGAGTGGAAAGCACTTAAATCGGAGGGGGTGATGGATATATTGGAGATTGCGAGTGCGGAACCAACCATGACACCAAAACCGGAACTCGAGACCCTTCCGAGCCATCTTAAGTATGTGTATTTGGAAGAGGGAGGATCAAATCCCGTGATTATCTTTGCCGAGCTATCTGAGCGTAAAGAGGCGCAATTGGTTGAAGTATTGAAAAAGAATAAGAAGGCGATAGGGTGGAGCCTTGGCGATATTAAGGGGATAAGCCCCTCCATGTGTATGCATCGTATTATCCTTGAAGACGGGGCGAAACCAACAAGAGAGTGCCAATGTCGGTTGAACTCGAATTTGATGGAGGTGGTGAAAGGTGAGATCCTAAAGCTCGTAGCCGAGGGTCTAATTTTTCCAATTGGAGATAGTGAGTGGGTGAGCCCGGTGCACATGGTACCGAAGAAGAGTGGAATTACCGTAATTGAGAACGACCGTGGTGAGCTCATGCCGACTCGCGCTATCACCGGATGGCAGATGTGTATAGATTTCTGAAAACTTAATGCCGCCACCAAGAAGGATCACTTCCCGCTACCGTTCATTGACCAAATGTTATACAAGCTCGCGGAGCACCACTCGTATTGTTTCCTCGATGGGTTATCCGGATATTACCAAATTTCCATCTCGCCGGAGAACCAATCCAAAACGACGTTTACGTGCCCTTTTGGCACATACGCATTCCGACGAATGCCCTTCTGGTTAGGCAACACACCCGTCACCTTCCAACGGTGTATGCTATCTATATTCTCCGATATGATCGACAAGTATATGGAGGTTTTTATGGACAATTTTTCCATCTACGGCTCCTCATTCGATGAATGTCTTGATGGCTTGGCGAGTGTTTTGGAGAGGTGTGTCAAAAGTAATCTCACCTTGAGTTGGGAGAAGAGCCACTTCATGGTGAGAAGTGGGATAGTTTTGGGGCATGTGGTGTCGTCCAAGGGAATCGAAGTTGACAAGGCAAAGGTTGACGTGATCGAGAAACTCCCACCTCCAATCAACGTGAAGGGAGTTCGTAGTTTTCTTGGCCATGCGGGGTTATATAGATGGTTCATCAAGGATTTCTCAAAGCTTAGCCTCCCCTTATGCCATTTGCTTAGTACCGATGTCCCATTTGTGTTTGACGATGCTTGTCGCTTGGAGTTCAATTCATTGAAGGAAAGTTTGACCTCGGCTCCCGTAGTGGTGGCCCCGGATTGGTCTCTCCCGTTCAAAATAATGTGCGACGCATCGAACGAAGCAGTGGGAGCCGTCTTGGGGCAAAGAGTGGACAAGCTTCTTCGGGTCGTCTATTACGCAAGTCTCATGCTCAACGACGCCCAAAAGAACTACACAACTACAAAAAAATAGCTCCTCGCCGTAATTTTCTCGCTTGAAAAGTTTCGGGCCTACTTCATTGGTTCTCGAAATCTCTTCAACAAGCCTCAAGCGAAGCCGAGGCTAATCCAATGGATACTCTTGCTTCAAGAGCTCGATGTGGAGATCAAGGATCGGAAGGGGTGCGAGAACGTTGTCGCCGACCACCTCTCTCGTTTAGAGGTCCAATTCGGAGAGAGAGAGCTCATTGGAGAAAACCCTGCGCACGAGAATTTATTCATTGTATCCATCGCGCCGTGGTATGCCGACATTACAAACTATCTTGCTAGCAAAGCACTCCGCCCGGACCTATCTCATCATGAGAAAAGGAGGTTTCTCTCCACGTGCCGAGGGTATTATTGGGATGACCCTCACATGTACAAGATTGGAAAAGATGGTATGTTGAGGCGGTGTATTCCGAATGAGGAGAAAGGGGAGATTTTGACGAAGTGCCACGATCACCTAGTCGGGGGACATTTCGGCGGGCAAAAGACCGCTTACAAGGTTCTTCAATCGGGTTTATATTGGCCTAGCCTTTTCAAGGATGCCCACGACCATTGCCAAAAGTGTGATCGATGCCAAAGGAACGAGATGCCAATGACGTATAATTTGGCCGTGGAGATATTCGACGTGTGGGGGATCGACTTCATGGGCCCCTTTCTGAAGTCTCATGATTTCGAATACATTTTGGTTGGAGTTGATTACGTTTCTAAATGGATCGAGGCAATCCCGACGAGGAGGAACGATGGCGACACCGTGGTGAAGTTTGTGCGGAGCAACATTTTTAGCCGATTCGGAGTTCCGAGGGTGATTATTAGTGACGGCGGCAAAGACTTCAACAACAAGTTACTTTAAAGGGTGTTGAATAACTATGGGGTCGTTCATAAGGTATCCACGCCATACCATCCTCAAACGGCGGGTCAAGTCGATACGAGCAACCATCAATCACGAACATTCTCGAGAAGACAGTGCAACCAAACTGGAAAGATTGGTCAACAAAGCTCGTGGATGCCTTGTGGGCCATCCGCACGGCTGACAAGATGGTTCTCGGAATGAGCCCTTATCGCCTTGTATATGGGAAAGCGTGCCATCTACCGGTCGAAATGGAGCATAGAGCTTGGTGGGCCATCCGGGCATGAAACTATGATTTGAAATGAGCGGGCGAGGAGCGGAGGCTCCAAATCGAAGAGCTTGACGAGCTAAGAAATGAGGCATTCGAGAGTGCTCGAATTTATAAAGAGAAGATGAAGCTCCTCCACGACAAGAAGCTTGTGCCCAAGGAGTTGGAGGAAGGGATGCAAGTGCTCCTTTACAATACCCGACTCGCATTGTTTCCCGGGAAACTCATGTCTAAGTTGAGCGGACCGTACACAACCGAGAAGATATCCCCGTTTGGAGCCGTAACGTTGATCGACCCCAAGACGGACAAGCATTTACAAGTGAATGGTGCACGAGTCAAGACTTACCGACACGGATTGTTGCAAACCAAGGACCTCGAGTTCGTGACCGTGGAGGAGGAGGATTTAGAAGATGTGCCCCCGACGGGACCTTGATCAAAGGAGGATAGTCAAGCGAACGACTTTTAACAAACGCGCTACGTGGGAGGCAACCCACGACTTCTTAACCCCCTTTCTCATTTTCTTTCGATTTTTGTGTATATTATTTGTCAATTGATCGTTAACTTAGGTTTTTCTTTCTTTTCGGGGTTTTTAGGAGAAATCATGGCGGTTTGAGAATGAAGGAAATCGAAATCGGGAAGTTGGCTACTGCCCATCAGTCGATCGACTGCACAACAGTTGATCGACTGAAGTGTAGTCGATCGACTGAAAGGGAGAAATCGACTGAGAGGCAGTAAGTTTTCAAGTTTTGCGAGTTCAGTCGATCGACAGGAGTGTCGACTGGAAGGGCAAAATCGACTGAGAGCGGTAAGTTTTTGAGTTTTGCGAGCTATGTCGATCGATTGAGGACCAGTCGATCGACTGCTACAGTGATGCGGCGCCCTTTTTAAAACAGGCAAGAGTCGGCTTTTGACGCAGAAACAGAAAAAACAGAAAAAAGGGAGAGGAAAAAGAGGGAGGCGCGAAAATTTCGACGGGCTAGTCGATCGACTCAATTTTTTTCTTTTTCTGGTAATCTCGATCCCAACTTCCCTTAAATTAGAAAATCTCACCAATAACTCCTCCTTTCCCCAAATCGTTCCCAAATCCTCAATTCCCAAGGGTAGGGTGTGTAACCGGGTTTCCTCTCGTTTTCGAGCCATTCATTGAGGTAATTCGCTTGCAAATAAATCCTTGTTATTCGTATTTGTGAATTGCTTGGGTTGTGTGTAGAATCTTGTTCCATTTTTTACAAAATTCCTTAGTAAAAATCCTGCCCACCATGTGTTCGATGAAATGCCCTAATGAGCACTTTTAGCTTAAATCCTTTCATTTTCCCATCTTGTCAATTCCTTACAATTCCTTAACCACTATTTTCATATTTACCTCGTGAATCAATTCATATAATCCTTATTATGGCTAATCTTTCCGACGATGAGTTTTATGAGGCCAATATCCCCAATCTCGCCCACGTCTATGGTGCTCCGTTTCCGATTAATTTCGAGGCCGAAGGGGAAATGTATCAAAGACTCGACCAACGGCAATACGCCCTCCCGCATTTTTTTGATATTGAACGCCTACAGGGGTGGGTAGCTAACGGGGACCACGAGCACTTTGGGGCACGGACGTTCCGTTTCATCGACGCCTTCAGCTGGCGTCAATTCGCATCCCTCCGTGCACCGGCGTACCCAGAGCTAATGCTCTAATTCTTCTCGACCTACCAGTGTCACGGGAGCGGGGAGTTCACCGTTCGTTTTTGTGGAGTCAAATGACGGATCACCCGAGACGTGCTCCAAACAGTTCTCGGGTTGGATTGTCAAATTGTGTGGGAAGAGCGACGAGGAGGGTTTGCGTTGCATCAATTTTGGGCAACTATCACGAGCAGACGTGGAACTCCGCATTTCCAGGCCTCGTCAATCACGGACTTGGTATTCTCGGGATTTATAAGTTCTTCGCCCATGTCCTGATGGGCAAGCACGAGAGCACCAACCTCACCCAGGATGAGGTTTACATGCTTTGGTGCCTTCACACCGGCCATCGATTCTCCGCCTATCCCTTTCTCTGATCCGGGATTCTTGGGATTCGGAGGACGAGGGCTGGGAGTGTCGCTCAGGTCGGGATGGGGCCCATGATTACCTTGCTCGCCCGACACTTTGGTTTCGACCCCGAGGCGGAAAATCTTGAGAGGATCGAGCCGGTAGAGCTTGTGTTGAAAACGCCCAAGGTCCCAACAGACCCGCGATGCCGCCGAATCCACGAGCAAGCGCAAGAGGCGAACGAAGAAGAGGTCGAGTTAGAGAGACGGTACGAGGAGGGTGTCGAGCCCGAGGAAGCCCCAAACACCGGTTCGGGGCAACATTTCGATGCACGCACAAGCCACACGGCAATCCCGCATGGCGAGGGAGGCCCGAGCACCGGCCCGGGTCCCGATATGGGTTGGCCCGAGTTCCAACGCCAAGTGTTCGCCCGATTCGACCAGCTTGACACCGGCATGGAGGAGTTGAGTTCCGGGCAAGCGAGAAATGAACGAGCACACCGCGCCCTCCATAGCCGCCTCTTGTTGATCGAGAGCCAATTGCCTCAGAACGAGGAGAACGAGGAAGACGAGGAGAACGGGGAGGAAGAAGAAGACGAGGACGCAAACCTCCAACCCCGACGTAGGAGACGTCATTAATCTCCGATTATCCTTTTTATTTTTGTTTTCGTACACTTGGCACATTATTTTTGTTTGTTTCATTTTGATTCGATTATGTTCTTTTATTTCTTATCTAACTCTTGAAAAATCCAAAACAAATAAAAAAAAAACATATCTTCATTGTTTTTGTATATATTAAAAAAAATAGAAATTTTGAAAAACCCAAAAAGATTTTCGTTTTTTGTATATCACTTGTTCTTGCAATCCCCCATTTGTTCATTTCTTGTAGATAGCTTGCCTCGACTCCCGGAGAGGACTTACGCACAACGCTTCAACACAAGCTCGGAAATAGGGACGTTCTCTTTTCCTTACACTTTTTACCGCTTTACTTCGCTTGATATGCAATGAGGTCATTGCTAGGTTTTAAGTGTGGGGTGAATAGGGTTCGTCTTAGGATTTTAATTTCTTGCATGCTTGCTTGTGATGATTTGAGTAGCGTGTGTTCTATGTTTGCTTAGAACCTTGGAGAAGTGACGCGGTTTTGATGAATTGCTTAGGAGTTTAGATTTTCGATCGGATTTAGTGTACTTAGGTAATTTGACTCTTTGGGAACTTTGTTCGGCTTCAGCTTCGTGCTATCCTTGTGCTCAATTTTGAACTAGTGCCTCAACTAGCCTTGTTATCGAATACTCTCTATAGGATTTTACTCTGTATTTTGGAGTCGTCAATTGCTCCATGTGCTCGATCAGAAATAAATGTGAGTTGCTGGTAGCAACAAGTGATCGGAGCCGTTGATTTCTCAATTACCTTATATATCCTTAGGTATAAGAAAATGAAAAAGAAAAGATGACGAATAGACAAGGATACATCATAAATCCTTGGAGTGCTTACGCAATAAATGTGCAATTCTTGCACCTTTGTAATTTCCATTTTAGACTTTGTGTGTAAAGAGAGTTGTAGATAATCGAGGCTAGTAGGGAGCCGATTAACGATTCGAGCGTGGATAGACCTTAGCCGGGGCAAGGACGAGGGGACCGACTTGGAGGGTTACCTAGTACTTTTAGGTTTCGGAAGTTGATCTGAATTTTCTTAGTCAACGCATCGTTGTCGTCCTTTTAGCCAAGCTAACAAACATTATAGTATACGACATCTCGAATTAAGTTTGGTGCTTTAGTCTATTGTCTGGGGGTAGTTTTGTAATTCTATATTAAGTTTTGCTTGAGGACAAGCAATCATTCTAAGTGTGGGGTGGTTGATTTGCATGTTTTTGTACGTATTTTTGTTACCATTTTGTGTCGCGCTTGCATGTGTTTTGTTTGCTTTTATGTGTATTAGGAGTCGTTTTGGCCGATTTTATTAGTTTTAGGTTTTTGTAACTTTTGTGCAGTTTTTCATTGGATTTTCGTTTATTTCTACTCGTTTTTATCTCTTTGGCCGTAGGATGACCAAAGCGGTCCCGTGCACGCTCAAGACATTCCGTTCGACTCGGATTAGAACAAGCAAGCAAGGGAACACAGCGCAAATGAGGAGCGACAGCCGACGAATGTTAGAGCGGAAATGAGAAAAAAAAAGAGTCGGAACTGCCTGTCAGTCGATCGACTGACAGGACAGTCGATTGACTGGATCTCAGTCGATCGGCTGGACTGCTGTCGATCGACTGACTTCCAGTCGATCGACTGAACCCCGTGGAAATCGACTGATCGGCAGTGTGTTTTTTGGTTTTTGGGCTTTTCAGTCAATCGACAGCTTTCAGTCGATCGACTGGTCCTCAGTCGATCGAATGAAACGCAAAATTTTTGATCCATTTTGATGTTTTTGCCCCTGCTTTTTTGTATAAATAGCTTGCACTCTCCCCCACCAACCTTATCCTCCCTTGGCTGATTTTGAACCCCATTCAATCTCTTCCAAGCTCATTTTCACTATTCCATTGCAAACCCTAGATATAATCCTTAGTTAGATAGTTTAATTTAGCTTAGTTAATTAGCTAGTTTTAAATTCCTTTCTCCTTGCCTCAATGCTTTTCAACTCTCTTTTCCATTCAAGTTTAGTGATTACAACACAAAAACCAAACTAATGACTAATGCTTTCTTAGGAGTAGATTAGTTTAATTTAGATTAACAAGAGATTGAGTAAAAACACGGACCGCCGATATTATCTATCCTCGAGAGACACGACTCGAGAAAACTTGCCTCTCTACAATCGACTTCGTACTATTGCGAAGAAGATTTCTTAGAGTGCTAAGAATTCTTCGATCACCTGCCAAATACTTCAGGATTCTCTGTAGTGCTCTCCAATGTGTGTCTATACGATTAACTATAAATTAACTAACATTAAAAAATATCCCAGGCCTTGTAATGGTGACATATTGAATGCCACCAATCGAGCTTATATAAAGAGTATATTTATACCTTTGTTGTATTTTGAATCTTGACAGGTGATTTGAAGTGATCATAGGTGTACATGTTGATTTTGATGCCAACATGTTAGCTCTTTTCAACAACTCTCTTACATATTGCTCTTGATTTAAATGAAGCCCTTATATTGCTTCAATGACATGAAAGCCTAAAAACTGTTTCACATTTCCTAAATCCTTAAGTGACAACACTTTCTTCAAATCATCAAATACTCTCTAAGTAATCAAAATGCCATATACATAGTTAAGTAGATAAACTCTTGTTTAGTCTATAGAAAAGAGATGTATCCGTGTTTGATCATCTGAACTCAATCTGATGTAAAAATCCATGTATCCTTCTAAACCATGCCCTGGAGGCCTATTTGAGGCCATAAATGACCTTGGTGAGTTTGCAGATAAGTTGTTTTTCTCAAAACCTAGTGATTGTCTCATGTGGGTCATTTCTTGTAAATCACCATGGAGAAAATCATTATTGATGTCTAGATGTCTGATATTACATAGAGAAGAGACAATCATACTCAATATTATTCTTATAGTTATTGGCTTAACAACTAGACTGAAGGTTTAAATAAATAAAAAGAAACCCTTCTCTTTGAGAAAAAACTTGTGAAACTAATATGGGCTTGTGCCTTACCACTAATCCATTTGTGTTTACTTTTATTTTAAAAACCCATATACAACTAATCAAGTATCTCCCATTATGAATTGGGACCAAAGACTAGGTTTCATCCCTAATCAAAGAATCATATTCAGACTGCAAATCTTGTCTCTATACTTCATTCGGTAGTGCTTATTGCACATTAAGTGTTTGATCATCATCTGAAACTTCTACAGAAAGAGCCTTTGGCTTGTGTATGCCTCCTTTTGACCTTGTAACCATTGGATGTAGAATTTTTGATTAAAGTGACCATTAGAATTAGGGCTGTAAAATTTGAAGGTCTATGGTTTTAAAAATAAGTCTCATATTTACGATGTTGTTATCGATATTTAACAACACTGGTTAACAACATCGACCAGAGTAAAATAATAATATGCAGTGGAAAATAAATTCAAGAACACGGTTTAAACAAATTCGGTTCACAAGTAAAAGTACTTGTGAACTTGGGTGTACAAACCCGAAAACTATATTGCTTCCTTATTTTTAGATCAATACAAAAATATTAAGCAATATATGAAAACTAGAATATCATAAACATGATACTAAATACTTGTCGCCTAGGTTGAACAAGCTCTTCTCCGTTGGTCACGCAACTTCGAATAACTTGTCGATCTTGATCAATGGCTCCAAGTAGTCTTCGTGTTCTTCAGTCCTTGTCGTGCGTCTTGCGTTGCTATGCGTCGATCTCCTCTTCAAAATCCCATGCGTAAAGATCGATACCAAACTTTAAGAATCCCCTTGTCTTAAATAGACAAACATAGAATCCTAAACCTTGTAAACACCTAAAACAAATCCTAAACACAATCTAGGAAACTAATAAAGTCTTAAACATAAACTAGGAAACACAATATATTCCTAAATCTAGTTTCCTAACTTATTTTGTGCCCAAGAAAGGCAAATAACAAAATAGGAATTATTGTCAAGAATAAATTCCTCAACAATCTCCCCATTTTGCCTTTCTGGACAAAACACTACGACGCAAACACACACACACAAAAAAAAAACTAACTCCCCCTAAACAAAATACCCAATGTTGTTAAAATTCAAACCAACATTACATACCAACATTGTTCAAAATAACACTTAATAAAACAAAATAGAAATAAAGGAACTTAATGACTTCGAACCCTCTTCGAACGACAAGGGGATGTCGAAGTTCCTTCACCCCTTTCCTTCCTCTTCCTCTTCTGCATTCGCATCATTCTCCTCAAAGCCTTATCGCAAGCACGAATTCGCTTCCTTCTCTTTTCCTGAGCAAGACTCGCCAAGGCTTCGGCAGCAACAGCATCTGCACCATCAGCTTCATCTCCAGCAACATCACCTTCAGCAGCAGCATCAGCAGCATCTTCAGCAGCAACGTCAACATCTTCCGCATTAACCTCAGTAGCGTCAACATGTTCTCCCCCTATGTCCGCGTCAAATTCTCCCCCTTTTTGACCATAAAGGGAAAGAGCCTCCAAAAGCGAGCTATGAAGCGCCCGAAGCTGAGTAATCTGCAATTCAATGGAAGCCACATGCGCACGAAGGAGCTGCGCAGACAAACTGACCATGTTGGGAGTGCGCGTACCAACATCACTAGCAACATCAGCATGAAACGGAGCCTGCCAGGGCAGATCAATGACTCGAGCACCGGCAGTGTGTTGACCTCGAAAATCAAACCAATCAGCCTCTCCCGTGAGCACATCATCAGGACCAAGATGTAAACCTTAATTCTCCAACAATCTGAAAATCAAAGATGGAAAACACAACGAGGCCGCGGACTTCGTGATGGCAAACTTAGTGATAATGTCATAAACATGTTCACCCAAAACCAAATTTAATTCCCCGTCCAAGCCTATACAAAAATTGGGCGTGAGGCCGCATAACACATGTAGTATTCTTGGAGGGGACCCAGTTGCAAATAGCCACCTTGTGTAGAATAAAATAAAGAGAAGACGGCCTAGTACTCGGCAATTGTTCAAACCACGAATGAACCATACCACCAGACAGAAACGAAACAACTTCATCCATATCATCCATAAAAGACTCACCCCGATAAGACTCAGTACCAAAAATCTCATCAATTAAATTAGGGGTGAAGCTAAACACACGACCACGCACAAACACTTTGCCAAAGTTCATAGAGATTAAATCAACAATTGACGGCAACAAATTTGCATAAAACTCAAGAACAACATCCCGGACAAATGGCATGGCAGTGGGTACTGTGGAATACATACCTTTAAACTGAAGGTAGGCAATCAGATTGTGTTTCTCAAAGAGCTCAACCGGGACACGTCGCTCGGAGATCATGTGGCGGGTCTGGTAAGTGGCAAACAACTCAGCAGCCTCGGCAGACAGAAATTTCTCGGAAAAGGGCACCATATCCTCAAGTTCAGGGGTTGGAGTACCCATGGAGGACTTGAAGTGAGAAGACGCATCGGAAGAGGGCGACGAGGGAGCACGAGAATCAACCGGAACAGAGTCATTGCGGGAGGACGAAACAGACGAGGAACGATGCGATGTTGGTAAAGAGGTACCAATATGAGTAGCAACATCGTCCTTTCAAACAGCCTTCTTTGTCTTTCTATCCTTCTTGCATGCGGTAAGGAAGTCTCGCAAAGGCACATCAAGTGAGGAATCAGAGGAATGTTCAAACAGACCTGTATCAAACTCAGGTGAAACATCATGAACTGGAGACGATGGGGGAACATCGGTAGCCGGTTTGGCAGAGCTGGTCACTTCGCCGGTGATAAAATCCAACACAGTGTAGGGAGGGGAGGAATACTCAGTCGCAGAGGACTTGGGAGAGACCTTGACTTTTGCCGGGGTAGGTCTCTTGTCAGCCTTCCGCACAAGCTTTTTCCGGCGAGTAAACTTCTTCTCCAGCAAACTCGGGGTAGAAGAAGGCGGTGGCACAAACTCCTCGACCGGAGCAGCATGAACAAAGTCTTCATCATCAGGGTCGGACATCACGGTGACATCCTCCGCGAGGTTCATGTGCTCAAGCGGCACATTGCGGCGCGAACCTGCCTTGCTCTTTGGAACTACGGGCGGCACAATGTTGGGAGGAATATTGCGCAGGCGCCTGGACCTCTTCAAGGTAGGACTCCCTACTCGCCCAAAGGTTTCAGCAACAAACGCTAAATCCGGGGGATTATCGACATCAATTTCGTTCCCAGGTTGGCCTGGAAACACTTACGAAACAGGAACGGTGTCAATCGGAACCGGAACTGGCATGACAGTGCGGGAAGCGTGCACCGGCGAGGGTGGTGGCGATGTTGATATAGGTGGGTTTGAAGAACTACCACCACGGATTTCTTCGCGTATGTCTAGCCCACCAACCCTTGGATAGGGCGCAGGAACCTATTCGCCGGAGTGACAAACTTCAGCCGGCAATTCTGGAACAGACGAGGGCGGCGGCGAGTTTGTCATCCTGCAAATTCTCAGAGATACAAGAGCACGAAAATAGAGAAAATTTGAAAGAGATAAGAAGGCTGGAGAGTTCAGTTTTCAAGGGTTAATTGTGAATGTGATCAAACGGTAAAGTCAGAACAGGTTTTTATGCAAAAAAATGACCGTTGAAGGAGAGAGAAAGTAAAGGAAACAAGGAAATAACCCTAATTTCTCACCCGGCTGAATTTGTGGGGTTAAAACACGATTTTTCTTTCCTTCTAAAAACAACACCACTCCCCCTCAATGTAGGATTTTAATCACACCCACTAACACGCCCATTATCTTTTCCAATATCTCCCCCTTTTTAAAAAAAAAATAATATTGCACAACTTAATCTACAAAATTGGCCAAAAGTACAAAGCTGAATTAATTGAACCATCAGCACAGTTGTACCTATCTTGTGCAATGCAAATTATCACTCACCAAATTCACCTCGTTATTACCTGTCCAGCCGTTCGATTTTAACTCTACTGAAACACTCAGTTAGCTCAATTCAAAATAAAATTAAGAGATTTCAAGAAAGACAAGAACACAAGTAACACACGCACATCAAGATGGCATCTTCACAAAGTATGAATGTCCTACGGGATGCCTAAAAATCATGACCTAAAAGAATATACAAAAACATATGATGATTTCAGTGACTTGATCCAATGTTGCTTTTTATTACTGACAATATTATAAACCAACATTGCCTTAGGTGAAGTCAATGGTTACTTACCCCTTAACCCACGTTAATGACTACGTCAAGATCTCTCAAGAAGGTAATATTTAAAGATTGGATTATTTTGTATCCAGATTATCTTCATCCTTGAAGGGATTTGAATCTTTTAATCTTCAGAAATTGCTTTTAAAAACCTCTTGTTTGGACCTGGGAGAAAACCAGTTTCTGCGGGCAAATCCCACGATCACCTAATTGAAGAGGTTGGTTCTTTTTGCCATCACTTTTATTGCAACACGGGACCTTATTGCACTTTCAATCAAACTCAATGCATTAGGAATATGTATGAAAAGAAAGATAAAAATGCATGCAAAAGTATACAGATATTGTGACTGATGTTGATAAGAGGTTTCACAACATCACAAACCAACATTGGTTAGACAATGCACATACCGAGATATCTCCTCAAACGAGAAAAGGTCTCGAAATCTAATGCCTTAGTGAAGATGTCAGCAAGCTGATTATCTGTTCCAATATGCTCAAGGCTTACAATCTTCCTCTCAACTAGGTCTCAAATGAAGTAGTACCTTATGTCAATGTGTTTTATTCGAGAGTGCTGGACTGGATTTTTGGAGATGTCAATGGCACTGGAATTGTCACACAGCACGGTCAAGATACTACTGTGCACACCGTAGTCTTCTATCATCTGGTTCATCCACAGTAATTGTGTGCACGCACTTCCAGCTGCAATGTACTCGGCTTCACCTGTAGAAAGAGAAATACAATTTTGCTTCTTGCTGTACCAAGAGATTAAATTGTTACCCAGAAAAAAACACCCTCCAGTAGTACTCTTTCTATCTACCACATCTCCAGCCCAATCCGAATCAGGGTACCCTACAAGTTCAGTACCCGTATCTTTTGTGTACCACACACCTAGTTCAGTTGTACCAGAAATATACCTAATTATTCTTTTAACTGCTTTTAAGTGTGACTCTTTTGGATTAGACTGATATCAAGCACATAAGCACACACTATATATAATATCTGGTCTACTTGCTGTCAAATACAACAAACTCCCTATCATACTTCTATACATGGTGTTATCAACACCCTTACCAACATCGTCTCTCGACAGCTTCACAGTTTTTCCCAGCGGCATTTTCTTGTGAGTTTCACTTTCTAAACCAAACTTTTTAACTAAGTTCTTAGCATATTTAGCCTGGGAAAGGAAAATACCGTCATCAAGTTGTTTGATTTGTAAACCAAGAAAGTATGAGAGGTTTCCTTCCATGCTCATCTCGAATGTATCGGACATCCGAGTAACAAACTCCTTGACCATCTGCTCGTTAGTGGATCCAAAAATAATATCATCCACATAAATTTGGACGATTAAGATGTGCTTATTGGATTTAAGAAGGAATAAAGTTTTATCAACTTCCCCTCGTCTAAAGTTCAAATAAAGCAAATGTTGAGTTAGCCTATCATACCAAGCTCTTGGAGCTTATTTTAAACCATAAAGAGCCTTTTTCAGTTTTAAAACAAAATTTAGTTTTTGAGGATCCACAAATCCTTTAGGCTGCTCAACATACACTTCTTCACTCAAGACTCCATTTAAAAAGGCAATCTTAATGTCCATTTGATGCATTGAAGTTTTCATATAACAAGCAATAGAAAGCAAAAGCCTTACCGACTCAATGCGGGCAACTGGGGCAAAAGTTTCATCAAAATCTATTCCTTCAATTTGCGTATACCCTTGTGCAACAAGTCGAGCTTTGTTCCTCGAAATGTTGCCAGCCTCATCAGCCTTGTTCTTGAATATCCACTTTGTTCCCGTTACATGGGAATTTTCTGGTCGTGGCACCAAATCCCAAACATCTTTTTTAGTGAACTGGTCCAGCTCCTCTTGCATTGCCCGAATTCAGAACTCATCCTTGAGTGCATCCTCCACTCGCTTGGACTCTATTTTAGAAAGATACAAAGACTCGTGAATCTTAGAACAATTAGTAGACAGACATACGTACCTGACCATCTCCTTGAAATTCACGTGTCCAAGCTTTTGATGCCACAACTCAGCATCACTTAATTGGGATAGTCTGCAAAAAGCATCACTTTGGATTTGGTAGCAATTATCTGAAGTCCTTTGACCTGTGAGAATACATGGTCCATTCTCCTCGTAGACTTCACACTTCTCACGGTTGAATTTGACACTAAAACCTCCATCGGACAATTGACTTATGCTAATCAAATTTGCAGTAAGTCCTTCTACCAGCAGCACATTTTCAAGAGTCACAATTCCTGAAACATGGAGAGTTCCTTGGCCAACAATTTGGCCATTTGCGCCTCCTCCTTACTTTACTTTTCCACCTCGAAATATGATAATGTTGGAAAGCAGATCCTCGGACCCAGTCATATGCTTGGAGCATCCACTATCGAAATACCAGGCTCCAGGGACGTGGGACTTCATTGACGTATGGATCATGTTACACTTGACGTTATTCTTCTTGACCCACACTTGTTTGAACCTGGTGTTGGTATTGATGTTGGTATGACGGAAACCAACATTGGATTTAGCAGCCGCATTAAATATCTGAAATTGCCTTCTCTCGCCTATGATTTTCTAGCAAAAAGGTCGAATGTGTCCGGGATCGCCACAATGATGGCACACGAACTGTATCCTCCTCTTCTTATATCGCTTGGGCGATTTCTGCTCCTGACTTGGCACTTGAGGTGGCTGATTTGGTTTAAATCCTATTCCTTGCTTCGAGAATTCAGGAAAGCTAATCTCCAAGATTTCATCAAGCTTAGCCTTGCCTTTGTTCAGATTTGCTATGGTTCCTTGGACCTTTGTCAGCTCGGTTCTCATCTTCTCTAGCTCAACATCCTTCTTGGTAAGAGATGTTTCCAGACGAACAATTATGTCAAGCTGATCCTCCTTTTCTTTGGTCAGTTTTTCTACTTCTTTCACGAGATCCTTGACCTTGAGTACCTATTTTCCCCAGCTGACAAACAGTTGCTGGTGCTCAATACTCAACAGCTCGTACTCCTTATGATAATCAGGGGTTTCAACATTCAAGCAAACGATGTTGGTTTCAAGGCTATCAACATAGACATCATCGTCCAAAACAACATGGGTAAATAAGGAGGGAACAGATTCAGTTGACTCGGAATCATTTACATCCTCAGTGAAATAAGTAGCAACCATGATTTTCTTGCTAAGAGTGTTAGGACACTCATTTTTGTAGTGTCCCCAACCTTTACATTTATGACACTGCACTTCACTGAGAGGTCTCGTGGGATTGGATGCGTTTGGAATTGAAGAAGTGGACTGGGATCTGGGAAGAGCGCGTCCAGTGAATTTTGGCGTGGACACCTGTGGCCTTGTCTTCGTAGTTGAACCTCCAAGGCTATTCTTCTTCTTTAAGAAACTGTTGAAATATTGGGTAACAAACGACAATTCGTCTTCACAAAGCGTAGTAGATTCCATCTTCTTCAGAATTCCATTGAAATCAAAGTCCTCTTCATCTTCATCGTTGTCTGGATTAGTCTCGGAAGAAAAAGCAATACTCTTTTCTTTTGAGTTGGACCCAAGGTGTTCCATCTCATACTGCTTAAGGTTTCCAACTAAGGTGTTGAATTCAATGTTATCAACATCTTTAGATTCTTCTATGGCAACCACCTTCATATTGTATTTCTTTGTAATAGATCTCAGCAGTTTTCCTACAAGACGAGAGTTAGTTATTGCCTCACCAAGCTCTCTGCACTCGCTTATGATTTCTGACAGTCTCATGGAATAGTCCATGATGTGTCATGAATAGGTCAGACACGGATTGGGGTAGACCTGGACCAAAGAGCTGAACAGTAAGACCTGGATCCCAACCCAGGGGTTGTCCTGAGGTTAGTAAGAGATGAGCAGTAAAGACCTGGATCCCAGCCCAGGGGTTGTCCTGAGGTTAGTAAGAGTTGAGCAGTAAGACCTGGATCCCAACCCAGGGGTTGTCCTGAGGTTAGTAAGCTGAGTAGTAAGACCTGGGTCCCAACCCATGGGTTATCCTGAAGGTTGGTAAGAGCTGAGGCCAGCGTCATCCCAGCCCAGGAAATTGCCCCTGAGCTGATAGAAGACCTCCTGTGAGATAAACCTTGGCAATATAAAGGCAGGCTTGCCAGTGGGAAAGGGGAGCAGGACCAGGGGGAGACCTGGCCTCTTGACCCCCCGCGCAGGTAGGCCTGCTAGTAAGAAGGAGAGCAGGACTAAGAGAGGATCACTTAACAGCCCGGAGAATCATACTGAATTGACCGAAAGTGCTCTACCAGATAAGCTCCGGAGCTAAAGTCAAGCCCGATATTGATACTGAGGTAATATGGAATAAGAAAGACCCTGAAATAAGGAAGACCTGATTAGAGTCAAGTTTGATATTGATACTGAGGTGGTGAAGAGGAAAAAGATAAGGAAGACCTGGAACGGGGAAGACCTATTTTCCGGATTCCCAGTAAAGAGACAAGTGGGACCACTTGTCAGAATTGGTTGCGTAACGGCCCGTGATTCGCGGCATGTGTGCTCCTGAGATCCCGGCTGGGGTCCCCAGTAGTAGAAACTATAAATATCTCAGCCTCGAAGCGTTGAGAGAGGTATGTCATTCTCTTGAAACATTCCTTCTTATTTTCTGGAAAACACCTCAAACGCTTACTGACTTAAGCATCGGAGAGGTTTCCACCGGAAAACCACCGGTGGTCCTTTCTAATCTGTTTTTGTGGTGTAAGTTCAGGAAGCTCTTGGGCTCTTAAGTGTTATTCAGGTAGTTCACTTTTTGGGCTGAAACAATTGGCGCCGTCAGTGGGAAATCTGGGCTAAGACGTGAGGTTTCCGATGGCTTCAGATGGGTTGAGACGAAATTTGGTGGGGGAGTTGGGCGGTACTCCAAGCTCCGCCGTTCCAGGGTACGCACAACAATCGGCAGGACCTTCGACGGCGATGCCAAGAGGAATGGAGCCAGCGGTAGCGGCTGCACCAGGCTCCACGTTGCCCCCTCCTGGCAGATCCGCAACGGTCACAGGCGGATCTTTCAACGAGTCTTTTCTCTTTCAGCTGTCGGAGCTTATCGGCAAGGCTGTGGAGGCGGCTGTGGAGAAAAAATTCGCAGAGATGTCGACATCGCCGTCCAACGCGCCACCAGCAAGAACTGTTCCAGTAACAGATACAGAGCCACCGCATGGCCAACACATGGATCAGACTGCTACTCAGGACAGAGGAGAGCATTTTTCCACTTCTGACAGCGAGACCTCAAGCCAGGCTAATCCAGGTCTAGCTGAGCAGATGCAGAGCTTGCAGAAAGAGGTGCGGGAGTTTAAGAAGAAGATGACAAGCACTAGCACGGTATCGCTATGGCAAGGTACCCTGTTCACGGAAGAGGTGATGCGCGACGAAGTGCCGGCCTCATACCGGTCTCTGGGTTTTGAGTATAATGGGACCATGGATCCATGGGACCATTTGAGCAAATTTGAAATCGCGGCAGCTGTACACAAGTTTTCAGATGCGGTTATGTGTCGGGTCTTCACCAATGACTTTCACTAAATCAGCCCAACTCTGGTTTAGCCAGCTGCCACCGAGATCTATCAGCAACTTTGACGAATTCAGCTCGGCCTTCCTGCACCAGTTCACGAGCTGCAGGAAGTACCAAAAAATGCCACTCGAACTTTTCAGCCTGAAGCAGAAAGAGAAGGAGAGCCTCCGTGCCTACATCAATAGGTTTACAACGGATAAGTTAGAGGTGCCTTCTGCGTCTGAAGAACTGTTGGTGAATGCACTGGCGCAGGATCTGAGGAGAGGAGAATTCTTCCAATCGTTGGTGGTGAAACCAGCTCTGAAATTTGAAGAGCTCTTGGAGAGAGCAGAAAAGTATATCCATTTGGAAGAAGCCCTGAAAATAAAAGATGAAGGAGAGAAGAAAAGGGAGAGAAATGACAGAGAGGACAGACCACCAATGAAGAAATCCAGGGCAGACCTTACTTCGACAGATATACGCCTCTGGTGACTCCGCAGGGGGAAATCTTGCAGGCGATAGAGAGGCATCCAGACCTCAAATGGCCTGAGACTTATTCGCAGAAGCCTAGGAAAGAAAGGTCTGACCGATTTTGCCGGTATCACGATGAGTAATGACACGATACAAACCAATGTACCCATCTTAAGGATGACTTAGAGAGGAGATACAGGCTGGGCACCTTAAGGAGTATGTGCGGATGAGAAGAGAAGAATCCAGGTCTGGCTAGATTAGTATGGACTCAGGATGATCTGGATTTGGTGGAAGAGAAGAGAGAAAGAGCTGCGGTAGGAGACCAGGTCTTGAGAAGAGCCGATTTAGCGAAAGCTAAAGGAAAGCTGGACTCGACGTGGAAAGGACCATTCCGAGTCACCCAAGTCTTAACAGGAGGAGCTTACAAGCTAGAAGAGCTGGATGGAACCAAAACTTCTCGTGCATGGAATATTGCCAAACTAACAAAAAACTTATGTATTATTGTAATTTATTGATGTTTATTAATACAATGGTGATGCAGGCTTATTCTCGCTCGCCAAACCACTCGCGTCTTCGTATAAGCCAGCATTGGCTAAGGGCGGCTGCCCATGATTTTGCTTGACCTGATTGTCAGTTTAAGCCAGGATTGGCTAAGGGCGGCTGCCCATGATTTTGCCTGACCTGATTGTCAGTTTAAGCCAGGATTGGCTAAGGGCGGCTGCCCATGATTTTGTCTGACCTGATTGTCAGTTTAAGCCAGGATTGGCTAAGGGCGGCTGCCCATGATTTTACCTGACCTGATTGTCAGTTTAAGTCAGGATTGGCTAAGGGCGGTTGCCCATGATTTTGCCTGACCTGATTGTCAGTTTGAGCCAGGATTGGCTAAGGGCGGATGCCCATGAAATTTCCTGACCTGATTGTCAGATTAAGCCAGGATTGGCTAAGGGCGGATGCCCATGAATTTTCCTGACCTGATTGTCAGATTAAGCCAGGATTGGCTAAGGGCAGCTGCCCATGATTTTGCCTGACCTGATTGTCAGTTTAAGCCAGGATTGGCTAAGGGCATGTGGCATGAATAGTCAGACCTGGATTGGGGTAGACCTGATCCGGCGTGATTGGGAAAAGGACCAGGAGGCCTAACCAGCTCGGCCCTAGGGAAGACCTGACCTGATCTTCCTAAAATTGGAAAGATGTGCAAAACCCTAATGGCACCCGGAAAAAGAGCTCAGACGTTTTACAGATCTACCCCAACCTTTCTGGGGGGAGGAGTTGATGTGGCATGAATAGGTCAGACCTGGATTGGGGTAGACCTGGACCAAAGAGCTGAGCAGTAAGACCTGGATCCTAACCCAGGGGTTGTCCTGAGGTTAGTAAGAGCTGAGCAGTAAAGACCTGGATCCCAGCCCAGGGGTTGTCCTGAGGTTAGTAAGATCTGAGTAGTAAGACCTGGATCCCAACCTAGGGGTTGTCCTGAGGTTAGTAAGAGCTGAGCAGTAAAGACCTGGATCCCAACCCAGGGGTTGTCCTGAGGATAGTAAGAGTTGAGCAGTAAGACCTGGATCCCAACCTAGGGGTTGTCCCGAGGTTAGTAAGAGCTGAGTAGTAAGACCTGGGTCCCAACCCATGGGTTATCCTGAGGTTGGTAAGAGCTGAGCAGCGTCATCCCAGCCCAGGAATTTCCCTGAGCTGATAGAAGACCTCCTGTGAGATAAACCTTGGCAATATAAAGGCAGGCTTGCCAGTGGAAAGGGGAGCAGGACCAGGGGAGACCTGGCCTCTTGACCCCCCGCAGAGGTAGGCCTGCTAGTAAGAAGGAGAGCAGGACTAAGAGAGATCACTACAGCCCGGAGATCATACTGAACTGACGAAAGTGCTCTACCAGATAAGCTCCGGAGCTAGAGTCAAGCCCGATATTGATACTGAGGTAATATGGAATAAGAAAGGCCTGAAATAAGGAAGACCTGATTAGAGTCAAGTTTGATATTGATACTGAGGTGATGAAGAGGAAAAGATAAGGAAGACCTATTTTCCGGATTCCCAGTAAAGATATAAGTGGGACCACTTGTCAGAATTGGTTGCGTAACGGCCCGTGATTCGCGGCATGTGCTCCTGAGATCCCGGTTGGGGTCCCCAGTAATAGAAATTATAAATATCTCAGCCTCGAAGTTGAGAGAGGTATGTCATTCTCTTGAAACATTCCTTCTTATTTTCTGGAAAACACCTCAAACGCTTACTGACTTAAGCATCGGAGAGGTTTCCATCGGAAAACCACCGATGGTCCTTTATAATCTGTTTTTGTGGTGTAGGTTCAGGAAGCTCTTGGGCTTTTAAGTGTTATTCAAGTAGTTCACTTTTTGGGCTGAAACAGTCCATGATTGATTCTTTCTCATCCCTTCTCATTGCTTCGAACGTGGACATCAGCATTCTTAGCCTTGATTTTTTCACGCTTGCAGTTCCTTCACACACCCTTTGGAGTGCATCCTAAGCGTCTTTTGCCCAATTCACAATTCTTGATGACTCTGTAATAGCTTGCATCAACATAACTGCACAAGGTGTTGATACATTTGGAATTCCAATTCGCAGCATTCATTTCGTCAGCGGTCCAGTCTTCCTCCTTCTTCGGGACAGTGTCGCCTTCTCCATCAGTGACACGTGGCTTTTCCCATCCAACGAGCACGGTTCTCCATGCACGTTCATCAATGCTCTTTAAGTTCCAACGCATCCTCTGCTTCCAGAGATAATAGTTTTCTCCGTTGAGAATCGATGGCCTTGGGTTGCCTTGAGCATCCATAGCACCTAAAAATAAGGATCAGTACTTAAAAGGTTAAGTAACCCGCTCTAGATGCCAATTGTAAAATTTGAAGGTCTATGGTTTTAAAAATAAGTCTCAGATTTATGATGTTGTTATCGATGTTTAACAACACTGGTTAACAACATCGACCAGAGTAAAATAATAATATGCAGCGGAAAATAAATTCAAGAATACAGTTTAAACAAATTCAGTTCACAAGTAAAAGTACTTGTGAACTTAGGTGTACAAACCCGAAAACTATATTTCTTCCTTGTTTTTCGATCAATACAAAAATATTAAGTAATATATGAAAACTATAATATCATAAACATGATACTAAATACTTGTCGCCTAGATTGAACAAACTCTTCTCTGTTGGTCACGCAATTTCGAATAACTTGTCGATCTCGATCAATGGCTCCAAGTAGTCTTCGTGTTCTTCAGTCCTTGCCGTGCGTCTTGCGTTGCTATGCATCGATCTCCTCTTCAAAATATCGTGCGTAAAGATCGATACCAAGCTTTAGGAATCCCCTTGTCTTAAATAGACAAACATAGAATCCTAAACTTGGTAAATACCTAAAACAAATCCTAAACACAATGTAGGAAACTAATAAAGTCTTAAACATAAACTAGGAAACACAATATATTCTTAAATTTAGTTTCCTAACTTATTTTGTGCCCAAGAAAGGCAAATAATAAAATAGGAATTATTGCCAAGAATAAATTCCTCAACAAGGGCGATCTGTTATCAGTAGTAATTGAATAAAGAGAGAGGTAATTATATTTTAAGAGGTATGGGACGAGGAATGATGAAACTGTGATGAGAGGGTTGAGTAGGTAGATTATCAGGAGTATGATGTGAGTAAGATGAAGGACTAAAGTTTCAGTATGTTAGAAGTGTGATCATTATGTGGCAATGTAGGTGTTTATGTTTGAGAGGAAGTTGGAGATGTATTGTGGAATGGTAGTGGATTAAGGGTAGGTGGTACGGGAGGTAAAGAATAGTGATGAGAGTTTGTACTTAAGAAACTTTATAATAAGGTTTCTGATTGTAAAAGCACGCTGTTGGAAAATTTGGGCTCAAAATAAATTGCAGCGGAAAAAATATAAACACTCTTGTTTATTAACACACAATTTAATAATGAACTCTCTTAAACAACTCATACAAAACTCATACTTACAAATGACAATTTACATGGCTATTTATAGGACTAAAATGAAAAGACACAACTAATCATGTAAAGGCACAAAATATGAAAGGACACACATGTTCATGAATGGACACTATATCAAAAGTCACATCCATTTATGAATCTAGCTTATATTATTTAACTTTCAACATCCCCCTAAGCTTGATTCTCTCGCATTCCAATTTTGTGCCTCAACTTCTCAAAAGTTTCGCATTTCAGGGGCTTCGTGAAAATGTCCGCCACTTGGTCTTCGGATTTCACGAACTTAATTTGAACATCTTTTTTAACAATGCATTCTCTAATATAGTGAAATCTTGTGTCAATGTGCTTGCTACGATATGAAAAATAAAATTTTTTGCTAGTGCAATAGCTGATTTGTTATCGACAAATATTTACGTTGATTCCACGTCACCAAGGTGAAGTTCTTTAAGCAAACTCCTTAACCACACAGCATGACAAACACTTGACGTTGCAGCAACATACTCAACTTCACATGTCGAAAGAGTAACTATTGGCTGCTTCTTCGATGACCATGTGAATGCACATCCTCCAAAATAAAATACAAAACCACTCGTGTTCTTACGATCATCGGGATCTCCGGCCCAATCGCTATCGCTATATCCGAACAATTTCATTTCTCCAATTTTTGGATAAAATAAATCAAAATTGATCGTACCTTTGACATACTGAAGTATTTTTTTAGCCACTTTGAAATGATACTTTGTAGGATTTTCCATATAACGACTAATGAGACCAACTGCATATAGAATATCGGGCCTCGTGCAAGTCAAATATCGCAAACTTCCAGCCAAGCTTTTAAACAAAGTTGGGTCGACACGATCTCCATTTATATCCTTCGAAAGTTTGGTCCCAACATCAATTGGAATATTGGTCGGCACGCATTTCTCCATCTTGAATTTCTTTAAAATTCCGTTTGCATAGCCTTCTTGGGAAATAAATATCCCATCTTTCTTTTGATGCACCTCAATTCCAAGATAGTATGACATTAGACCAATGTCCGTCATCTCGTATTCTTTAGTCATCTCTTGTTTGAATTCGTTAAACCACTCATCATTATTTCCTGTAAAAATAAGGTCATCGACGTACAAACACACAATCAACATGTTACCTTTATCATCAACTTTTACATAAAGAGCATGTTCATGAGGGCATTTTTTAAATCCTTTCTCCATAAAAGTTTGGTCGATACGACTATACCAAGCTCTTGGCGCTTGCTTCAAACCATACAACGCTTTCTTTAACTTCAAAACTTTTCCCTCATGTCCTGGTAACAAGTAACCTTCTGGTTGATCTATGTAAACTTCTTCTTCAAGTACTCCATTCAAGAATGCCGACTTCAAGTCCATTTGATGAATTTTCCACTTCTTTTTGGCTGCCAACGAGATCAAAAATGAATGGTTTCCAAATGAGCTACAGGGGCAAAAACTTCATCATAGTCAATTCCAGCCTTTTGTTTGTATCCTTTGACTACGAGCCTTGCCTTGTATCATTCTATCTCTCCTTTTAAATTCTTCTTCGCCTTGTAAAACCATTTGACTCCAATGGATTGTTGCCCTTTTGGAAGAGAAGAAAGTTCCCAAGTCTCATTCTTCTTAATTTCACTAATCTCATCATCCACGGCTTTCTTCCACTTTTGACTCTTTGACGCTTCTTCAAAGTTTATGGGCTCAGTATCAGCAAATAAGCAGAACAAGTTTGGATTTTGATTGAGCTCGTAAATTTCTCTCAACGATCTTGTCTTTTGAGGTCTTCCGCTATTTGAGCTCTCGCTTTCCGATGAAGGTTGGTCACATGGGGGTGGCGATGGAGGACTCAAGGGCTCCATCGGCTCTTCTTCGACTTCTTTCAAAATAGACTCAAAAGGGTAAAATGTATATTGCTCCTTATCTTGAATACTCCAGTCCCAAGAACTCTTTTCGTCGAACARGACATCACGACTAAGCTTCCTTTTCTTCTCAATTGGATCATACAACTTTCGATGTATATAGCCTTTCGATGCTTGATCATAACCAGCAAAAATATATTTTTGGCTCTTCACATCACGCTTGCTTCTATTTTGATCTGGTATGTGGGCATGTGCAATACTACCAAATACTCGCAAAAATGAAATGCTTGGTTTGAAACCACTCCACTTCTCTTGTGGTGTTTGATCACGAACACTTCTTGTCGAACTCCTGTTGGACAAATAAACAGCACATTCCACAGCTTCTGCCCAAAATTCTTTTGGCAAATCTTTGCTCTTCAACATGCATCGAACCATATTCATAATTGATCGATTCTTCATTTCCGCGATACCGTTTTGTTGTGGAGAATAAGCAACGGTAAGAGATTTCCGAATACCATTTTCTTCACAAGATTTCTGGAACTCCATTGAAGTGAACTCGCCTCCATTATCCAACCTTATTGCCTTAATTTGATAATCACATTGCTTTTCGACTAGAGACTTGAACCTTTTGAAGATTGTAAATGCCTCTGACTTGTTCTTCAAGAAAAACACCCAAGTCTTTCGACTAAAATCATCAATGAAGGTCAGAAAATACCGATTATTTCCGAGTGATGATGGTTCGATAGGTCCGCATATGTCCGTGGAGAAAAGTTAGAAGAAAAGCGAGTTGTTGAAAAGGTACTTCGATCTCTTGTTCAGAAATTCGACTACATTGTAATAGCCATTGAAGAGTCGAATGATGTCGAGACCCTTAACTTGAATGAGTTGCTCGGAAAATTACAAGTGCATGAAGAAAAATTAAAAAGACGAATGAGAGAACCGGAAGTCGAGCAATCTCTTCAAGCAATGACGATCAATTCCAACCAACATAAATCTAGTAACTTTGGATATCGCGGTCGTGGTAGAGGCCATGGTAGAGGTCGTGGTCATGGACAAGGACGCGGTCGTGGACGTGAACGAGGTCAAGAAGAACAAAGTACATACAATAATGAAGAGTCACAATCGGAATCTCGTCAATCACGAACTCGCGG